>OW240916.1:94637981-94956989 GCA_933207985.1 Pelobates cultripes | reverse complement strand
CATTGCCTGCTGCCTTTTTTTTTTTTTGGTGAATATCTGTTTATTTCAATAAGATATCCTCCTGTCATAATTTTTATTTTATTTTTGTTTGTGTCAGATATAACATATACCAGAGTAGTACAAGACACGCAGGTCTGTATCAGTTAAATGTGCAACATGTGAGACACGCAGGTCTCAATTGTTAGTGGGTTAGTTATAAGTATGTTATTTACGTGACAGAGAAATACTGCGATTACTGTCTAATCTCCAAAAAAGTGTTTCAGTAACAATGCTTGTGTTAGGTAGTTGCCCTGGTGACCAGTTGGATGTTTTTCCATGTGGTGTCTCTCCCTCCATGAGGGAGGGGCACTATCTATGTCACCAGTGGCAGCCTCAAAGAAGCGCTTCCTTAAAAGGGTCTCCCTGCACGGAGGCCTGAGGGGTTGACGAGTATTTAAAGAACAGGGAAAGGGGAGAATAGTAAGGAAAATGGAGGAAAGGTTTTGCTCTCAGTTAGTTGTGTGGTGTTCAGTCTATCGCGCCTCTCTTCCACTACATGTGGCATCATAAGTGTTTTATTGCAATAACGTCTTGAAATTCGAGGATTTTACAATTATCATGACGGAAAGTCATGATTTTATTAAAGACACGGAGGCGAGTATTATGCTGCACTCTTTCTTTAATACCCTCAGCAGCAAAGAATACATTATTGAAGAAAAATAAACATTTGAACTAGGTATAACATCATAGTGACAATGTCCGCCTAGTAACATGGCCATCCAATCAGTGTCGTCCTTCTCCTATAGTAGGCGGAGCATTGATGACCAATTCCTCTTTCTTTCTTGCGTATCCCGAAGAATAAACTCAAAACTCGGAACAGGAAACCGGATGAACCAACGAGCCATAACAAGGTATGTGACTCCAAGAGCTCCTTCAACCCAGTCATGCTAGAAGAGACAAGAAAATATGGTAATGTCTTGGACTGATGGGTTTTTCATACATAGAGGACCACACATTTGACTAAACAATGGCAATAATTCATAGACGTAGTAAGAGGGACTACTGATCTGAGGACAATCGTGACAATGAGTCTCAAATGAGATAAAGTCCTAACGCCTGTGATGGCCCCAATATCACCAAGAGTGAACTTACCATGGAGAGGTCTGTAACTTACCTTGCCCCACATCCAAGCCGTCCAAGGGCGGGTGGGTGGGATAATACTCGCCTCCGTGTCTTTAATAAAATCATGACTTTCCGTCATGATAATTGTAAAATCCTCGAATTTTATTAAAGACCCGGAGGCTCCTATTATGCTATTTTAAAGCTGTGAGATCACGGCTTCTGCAAAATGCTGGATTGGTTTGAAATAGAAATTACGGAAGGTAGGTTCCGCGGACCAATCAGCCGCCTTCAATATATCCTCTAAACGACAACCAGCAAAGGAGGCTTTAGAGGCCATGGCACCTCGAACCGAATGGGGAGAAAAAATGGAGGTGTCAATACCTGCCAAAGACATGAGCCATCTCACCCAGCGGGCCAAGGTTGGAGAGGAAACCGGAGCATGCGGTTTACGGAAGGAGATGAAGAGTTGGGGGTCTGACCCAGTCCGAAGGGGTGCGGTACGGGCTTCGTACGCCCGAAGGCACGCTACCGGACAAAGGAGTGGCTGTGCAGGAAACGCTGGATACAGGACCGTCCGAGATGACGATTTCGTCCTCCGTGAGATGTCAAAGACTACTCCTTCTGGAGAGAAGCATCGGGCATTGACATCAAGTGCTCTAACGTCTGACACTCTCTTGCATGAGATTAGGCATAACAGCATAACTAGTTTAGCTGATAGTTGTTTCAACGATAGAGACTCGTTGTCTGGCCACCGTGTCAAGAAATTCAATATTAGGGAGACCCATAGGGAGGAATAGCGTGGTTGGGGCGGCCTTGCAAAGCGAATGCCTCGGAGAAGACGACAGACAATTGGGTGTCGTCCTATCGGGGCCCCATCAATGCCGGTATGGCCGGCCGATATGGCTGAACGATAGAGGTTTACTGTCCTGTAAGCCTTCCTGTCATCATAAAGGGATGTTAAGAATTGCAGGACTGTTGTCACAGGAGTTGATAAGGGATCCAAACCCCGTGCCATGCACCAACCATCCCTTGTGCGCCAAGCAGACTTGTAAGACTGTCTCGTGCCGGGTGCCCATGCGCCCTCGAGAAGTCGGAGAGTCGATTGCGAAACTCCCTCGATCGACCAGGGTCCCCGGAAATCAGCCACGCCATGAGGCGGAGGAGTCCCTGACGGATCATGGGGTGGGGATTCGCATCGGGGTCTCGTAGTAGAGATTGGGTATCCGGGAGGAGCCGCGGGCGATCTATGGCCATCTCCAGAAGAGGAGGGAACCAGGGCTGTGACGGCCATAAGGGGGTTATTATCACCAAGCAGCCCAATTGGCGCTGTAGGTGGAGAAGACACCGAGGAATGAGGGCGAAAGGAGGGAAAGCATAGTTCCTGGCGGTCGACCAGTCTTGGGAGAAAGCATTCGTAGCCGAAGCCTTGGGATCTGGCCTCCAACTGAAGAAGGTCGGAATTTGGGTGTTCAAACGAGAGGCAAACAAGTCTATTGCCAGAGGACCCCACAGATCCCAAATGTGCTGGAAGATTTGGGGATCGAGATGCCAATCGCTGGAATCCCACAGATGGCGGGAGTACCAATCCGCCGTAGTGTTGGACAACCCCGGTAAGTATTCTGCCCTGACCGCCATGTTGTGTTGCAGACAAAACTGCCAAAAGTCCCTCGCCAAATTCGCTAGGATTTTGGATCTCGTGCCACCGAGGTGGTTGATATAACGGACAGCCGATACGTTGTACATCTTTAGTAGGATTGAGCACTGGGACAGTGTCGGGGAGAGGCTGCGAATTGCAAAGGACCCTGCAAGGAGTTCCAGGCAATTTATATGCAGTGTGGACTCCGCCGCCGACAAGCGTCCTCCTGTGGAAATATCTCCGCAGCGCGCACCCCAACCATAAGAGCTCGCGTCCGACTCTATGACCACATCTGGGGCCGAGCCGAAGATGGCTTTGCCATTCCACGCCTCCATGTGTATGAGCCACCAGCGGAGTTCTTCTTTCGCTTCTGAGTTTAGAGTCGGAGTATCCTCGTATGAGGCGCCGCCTCTCAGGTATGACGCCTGTAGGCGTTGGAGGGCTCTGTAATGAAGGGGGCCCGGGAAAATGGCCTGTATGGAGGCTGCTAAGAGCCCGATCACACGGGCCAGATGTTTGAGAGATATATGTGGACAGGTAAGAACTCGTCTTATCTCTTTTTTGATATTTTGGATGTTGGTAAATACAAGGTTTGCAAAACTGAGTCCACCAACAGACCTAGGAATTCTATTTGTTGAGTGGGGGCTAGGATGGACTTTTCCCAATTTATGAGGAATCCCAAATTCTGCAGCAAGGTTGTGGTCCAACCGAGGTGAATATGTAGCAGTGAGACTGACTGTGATAGCAGCAGGATGTCGTCTAAATATATGATTAGGCGTATCCCCCGACTGCGTAGGAGAGCAACCACGGGCTTCATTAGCTTAGTGAAACACCAAGGTGCGGAAGACAGACCGAAGGGAAGGCAGCGGAACCGCCATTTCCTTCCTTGCCACGTGAATTGCAGGAAATCCTGGTGCCCCCGTGCAATGGGTACCGTGAGGTACGCGTCTTTTAGATCGAGTTTGACCATCCAGTCGGCTGGTTGGAGCAAATCTCGTAGGCAGTGAATGCCCTCCATCTTGAAGTGATGGTAAGTTACGTAAGTATTTAAGTGTTTGAGATTGATAACTGGGCGGGATCCGCCCCCTTTTTTTGGGACAATAAATAGGTTGCTCACAAAACCCGGGGTATGCATCGGGATTTTTTGAATAGCACCTTTGAGAGCCAAGTCTCGGACCTCCTCGGAGACGAGGGTCGTGTCTAGAGGGGAAAAAGCAATCTCCCTGGGTGGGGAGCGCTGGGTGGGAAGGGATATAAAGTCTATTAGGTACCCGTGGACAGCCCTTAGTATCCAGGCATCTGAGGTAATGAGAGCCCAGACATGGGAAAAATGTGTGAGTCTGCCCCCAATCGCCACATGTGTAGAAAATTGAGAAAGGTAGCTTACCGTAAGGACGTCTTCCGGAAGGAGCGCCTCGTGTACCTCTCGACACCCATGGTCTGCCTCGTTGGGGAAAAAAGGTCGGAGCGGACCTTTGGTCAATAAAGGGGGTTCTCCCCACATAGGAGCCTCGGCTCGGGCGTGAGCCTCTGTTGACTCTGCCGGACAGACGGCCCCTTGCTCTGCCGGCCCCACCAAAAACCTTTGGGTGGAACACGCTTTTTAGATTTGATTGTGCCTTGTCTAAGGCCGTAAATGTTTGTACATAAGATCCCAGGTCTTTTACAAAAGATTCTCCAAAAAGGTACCCTTTTGCTAGGGCTCCTGGCTCAGTAATCGCCATATTTACGAGCTTTGGTTCTATTTTAATTAGAATAGCTTTACGACGCTCTGTAGCCAGAGCGGTATTGGCATTGCCTATGAGGCATATCACCCTCTGAATCCAACCTCTAATAGTGAGGCGATCTAAAGCGTCATCTTGTGCCAAGGATTCCTCCACGGCTTTAAATATTTTGGTCGCTGGACCTAAGATATCCAAGACTTTGTCTTGACAATTATAAAGCGAAAAGTCTAGACCTTTCCTAGGTTTCCAACCCGTCTTGCTTAAAAATTGTACGATCTTGGGATCGACTTGGGGTGTCTTACAGACTTCGTCTGGTACGGTGGGGCGTGGGCATTCACCCCTCAGTTTACTACGTGTTGCCTTGTCCAGAGGCTTACGGACCCGTGAGGCGACATATTGCGCCACATGCTCAGCTGGTGACCATTCCGCAGAGCGGGGGTGACGCAAGTCATCCGGCTCAAACAGTGGTTCGCCCTGCGGGTCAAGGACTTTTCCCTGTTTAATCAATTCTGAGCTTGCGGTATTTATCTTAGTAGAGGGATTACACACCTCATCCATGTCATATTCCGAATCTAGGTCGGACAAATCGTGAGACTGATCTGAGTCTAGGGCTGGGGCACTCTCCTCATCTGAACTGAGTTCTGACTCAGTGGAATCAGGTTGGGCTTTAGCCCACTTCCAATGCCTAGCCGCTTTTGCCCGGCTAGAGGCTCTTTTGCGCGGTGGGTTAGTATTCGCGCCATCTGTGACAGGTGTTTTACTGTCCACCGTCAATTTGGAGGAGTGCTTGGTTTTTGCCGAGGCTTTGCGGCCGGGGCGTGATGGGTTGGGAATGGATGGTATCGCGACTGGCATAGCGGTCGGAGGGACCATGCGTTGGGCCTGCCTTAGTGCCTGGGTAAAAGATTTTGAAATAGATGAAGACATAATGTCCATGGCAGATGCCAGGGCTTTAGAGACAGACTTGGACACAGTAGTATCCATGATAGCCTGAATATCCTCTGATGCTGGGAAATCCAGGTCATCCCCAGAAACTATAGGGGGAAAACCCAATGCAGTTTGGGGGTCAGTTGTTGTCCCTGAGGGACCAGGTAAGTCATTAGCAGATTGCATTAGTGCAGTATATTTGATTAATTTAATAGTAAGAGTTGTAAAGCAGGGTTAAGTAACCCAGCTGAAAATAACCAGAATATACTAAGCAGTAAGTTAAAACAGTAAAGTCACTTACAGCTAATTATCAAAATAATGGAGGGGAGCAGGAGAGAGGGGAACCGTCCGCCACTAATACTGGACACCAACTCCGATCAAGGGACGGAGTGGGCGTTCCAGAGTAAAAAGGGCGGGAAAAAACGGAAGAAAATTGCCGCCGTGCCGGCGGGAACCAAAAAGATGGCCGCCGCGACGAGCGAAACCGGAAGTACAAGTGTATGCCGGTTTCGGCGGTGAAGGTACGTAGTTATACCGCCGCACGGGGAGGGAGAGTTGAAGTGCGGCTGGATGCGCGGTCAGAATTGGATCCGACCGCGACCCACAGCCGGAGCTGAAAATGGCCGTTGGGGGCGTTCTGACTGGGCGCGCATGCGCGGACGGGCCAAATGCCGGCGAAATTAAAGTGACAAACCCTCAGACCGGCCAAGCCCCTGAATATCAGGGCAGTTAGAATAAGGGGTCAAGCCATGACAGTGTGGGATATTGAAACAGAAGCAGGTAGTGAAATATACAACAGGGGTTTGAAAGATTATTTAAAGGTACAATGTAGTCAGTACCAGTAAAAGGTACCCATGAATGAAGGTTAATATAAAGAAAACAATTAAATACAATGAAGTACAATTAGCATGTTGAATAGAAGTAACATTAAAGGATCCCACAGTGAGAGAACTGTGAGAGGTGTACTTATCTGAGGGTAGCAGCAAAGAAAGAGGAATTGGTCATCAATGCTCCGCCTACTATAGGAGAAGGACGACACTGATTGGATGGCCATGTTACTAGGCGGACATTGTCACTATGATGTTATACCTAGTTCAAATGTTTATTTTTCTTCAATAATGTATTCTTTGCTGCTGAGGGTATTAAAGAAAGAGAGCAGCATAATAGGAGCCTCCGGGTCTTTAATAAAATCAGTGTTGTCAGGTAAGTTTGGGATCTTTCACTGCTATGGAATATCAGGTTTTCCATAGAGAGGAGTTCTTCCATTCGTTGGAACCACAGTTCCATCGGTGGAGCTATTTTGTTCTTCCAAAACAAAGGTACAACCCCTTGGCGACATTCAGAATTCGTATTGTCGGTGAGTTTTTGCATGTGGAGGTGCAAATTTTAGTGTGGTATAAGAGAATTGGTGCTGGTCTGAAGGGTGACGGGTCATCTGAAAATCTTTTGGATGATCCTGTAGATCTTTGTGTAAAACGGTTTTATTTTTGGCCTTCTGCCTGTCTCATAAATAATTAATTCAATAAAAGCCTTGAATAATTAGAAGCAACATCTGATGTGTACAATGATTTGAAAAGGCAGCATATGATAATAAACCTTATAAATGTAGGGGTGAAAAACAAAACCTCTCCATTACTATTAATAGCTTTTTCTTATTTAATGTGAACATTTCAGCATTTGTAACCGTTTTTTTTTTGTTTGTTTTTTACACTTTGGAAGTGTGTGTGTGTGTGTGTGTGTGTGTTTTGTGTGTCTCTGCACAGCCTCCTAACACTTGAACGATCGCCAGGTAATCCTGTATATAAGTGTATATTTTTGATTAATCTGAATCCCTATGTTCTATGATGGAGCTGGTCAATTAGAACGAAGTCTCTCTACTTACTCTACGTCTTAACTGCAAACCGATTAGTTGGCTAGTGTTTACTAATAGTACGGGTGCCCTTGAAGCTTGCAAAAACTGTTATATTTTCTTTTAAGAGTTTTTTCACAGAGCACTGCTTACATAGAAAACACTGTTTAGTTAACACTTGTTTATCGACTTTCATTTAGACCTTTCTTTAGACCTTTCTGTTTTCCTGGCATTATAGGGTCTTTGGGGGGTCCCTCCCACCATCAGGCTCCCACTCTAGCCGGGCTGAAGGGGGAGGAAGGGGGTTAAACATTTACTTTTCTCCATCGCCGGGCTCCCTCAGCGCTGGGGAACTCTCCTCCCTCTTCCGATGTCACCACTGAATGCGCCCGCATTCAATCAGTTCATAGGAAAGCATTTCTCAATGCTTTCCTATGGACGGCAGCGTCTTCTCACTGTGATTTTCACAGTGAGAAGCGCCTCTGGCGGCTGTCAATGAGACAGCCACTTGAGCAGGGGTAGGCAACCTACGGCACTAGTGCCATGCACGGCACTCAAGGCGCCTTTGCACGGCACTCAAGGCTGCTAGAGCCAAACAGGCTCTGGCCTATCAGGAGTCCCAGTAAAACTTCAGATATCTGCTAATACGAAGAGGTGGTGAAGGACAATCATCAATTTATGCATTGCAGCACGTAGAGGAAGTGATCTCAGAGCACTTCATTCCAGCTCTTGTGAATGGGAATCCACACAGTAGTAGAGCAGCTCGCAGTTGCTGTTGCAGCTCCTGTCCTTGACCTGTATCTGGCCGGCCTGGTCCCCACTGGAACCCAGGGAAGCCACCCACACTGCTAGATATACACAGAAATGCAGAAAGACCCTCCCCTCATACAAATAATACGGACAGCCCACACACAAACATACACACAATCTGCACAAACATACACACAATCTGCACAAACGCAACACCACTAACAATCCACATACATGCACACAACCCCACATGCAGCCTCTCACATGCAATACCCCAAACAGCCCCCACACATACACACACTACTAAACACACAATGTGACATATCCATCCACACACACAATTCCACAAGTTGCCCCCATACACAGCCCACATTCATATGTATCATACACGATACCACAATCTACTCATGAACATATACAATATAATAGCTCATATATGCACAAATACAATGATACAAAGCAATTACAGTATAAATAACACAAGCTGAATACTGCAGCATACACACCTCAATTTAAAAAAAATAAAAAATAGGGCCGGCACGTTACGTGACATCACAATCCTATATCGGCACAGTGCTGCTAAAAGGTTGCCTACCCCTGCACTAGAGGCTGGATTAACCCCAATGTAAACATAGCAGTTTCTCTGAAACTGCTGTTTACAGCTGCAGGGTTAACCCTAGATAGACCTGGCACCCAAACCACTTCATTGAGCTGAAGTGGTCTGGGTGCCTATAGTGGTCCTTTAGGCTTTAGTGTATACCTCTCTTGTAGCCAAATGTAAGGGTATTGCAATGCTATTTATACTGTTGCAAAGAAAAATATTCATAAACACTCTGTAAACAATTTTTTTACAGTTTCTAAAATATTTTTTTTTACCTCTGACAGCCTGGCCAGCTACTATCACTCTAAGATCTCAGCAGCAGGTGTATATATTTTCATTGATTTTTTTTTTTTTTTATATTTTAAATGTTATATATATATATTTTATATTTGGTTTATGTATATACTTTCTTTTTGTTTTAAGTCTTTTCCTATGTTTGGTAGCCTATAAGACAAATCTTCGATGTGCCTTTATCTCCCATGGATGTATAGTTAATATATTTTAATATACATAAATTAAAAGTGAAGTTTTTAACTACTACTTGGTCTGGGCAACTTATTACTTCATAAATATTCTCGAAGGGTTACCCCCATTAATGTGTGCTACCTCTGACTATAGAGAAGCCTCCTGAGTCTACGCAGCATTTTCAGCCTTGTTAGGTCTCGTCAGTGACGTATAACCGATACCCCCTTATATATAAAAAAATAATCTGATCGCAAGTATTCAGAGTCATTTGACCAACAATGGAAACTACCTCCCATTAACTTAAGTCTAATTTTCTGTACAGTATGGGTGCGCAACTTTTTGACTGGAAGGAATCTGTAGAATTTAATATTCATCTCCTCTCATCCAACCCAACTTTGTGTCTGCTTCACCTCCCACATGTCCCTCTCCAGTCTTTTCACAATCACCCTTATCTTCCTTTTGTGTCTCTACTTATCATTACCTGGCTTGTTTCTCTTCCCATTTCGCTGTGCCTATACCCTTTTCACACTCGCCCATTTTTCACAGTCCTCCCCCCAAGCATCATATTTGGAAGTTGTCCACTTTATGTGCCAGGCTGCTGCTCACCTCCCCAAAATGCACACATGCGGCTCTGCATGTGAGTAAAGAGCAGAGAATATTATTATTATGTTATTTATAGAGCGCCGTCAAATTCTGCAGCACTTTACAATAGGTGGGCGAACAGACATGTAGTTGTAACCAGACAAGTTGGACACACAGGAACAGAGGGGTTGAGGGCCCTGCTCAATGAGCTTACATGCTAGAGGGAGTGGGGTAAAATGACACAAAAAGGTAAGGATAGTATTAGACTAGTGACAGTTGCAGAAGAGGAATCAGTCAGGAGCTATTAACAGTTTAATTGATAAGCTTTTATGAAGAAGTGGGTTTTTAACAATTTTTTGAAGGAGTGGAGACTGGGTGAGCATCTAACGGAGGAGGGAAGCGAGTTCCACAGGAACGGTGCAGCCCTTGAGAAATCTTGAAGGCGAGCATCAGAAGTGGGAGTACGGACAGAAGATAGACGTAATGAGGTTATTTCCTGTCCTCACCTCTCATCCTTCATACACAGCACTGATTCGTAAAGGCAAGAAAGAGCTATGTTGCTAGGTCTCACATGATTGGGTGTAACGGAGCTCCAGTACTCCGACCGAGTACCTCCGCCAAGTCTGCTTCCTTGTAGCTATCAGGGACCCTGAAACACTTCAGACCCAGACGCCGGGCTTGACTGGGATCACTTAGGGCCTTTTCCACCCTGGACCAAACACCAGACGACACATGGTGAAGGTTAAACAGCAACTCTTTAATGAATCCAGCACACATAGTTTAGCCCCCAACAGCCTCATTTACATACAATAGGTTACATAAATTACTATAGTACCAGGAAGGGTGGGGTCAGACAATAGCAAGGGCTGATGGGAGATTGAGGAGGGACAGAGCAGCTAGATTAAACTGGTCTGGCAGTGTCCCTGGGACAACGCCCTGCTGGGGAAACAATAGGACAGGAAAAAGGGGGGAGGGTGAGATGCACAGCAATACATTCAACATACCCTGCACAAATAATAGGCACAGTATGACAAAACACAAAAGGAATTTGGGAGCCCACCCATAGTGTCTGTCTTCCATCCCCAGTGATGGTAACTACCGTCACATCTGGTCTTGACATTTTTATTTCTATTGGTCGAATGTGGTAATGTGGGTGTGCATGCTTACTTGTTGCTACACTTGATATTGTGCTGTGAGGGCTGTTAAACATGAATTTATGGGCAGGAAGATAAAGAGAAATTAAAGGGTAACTTAATTATTGGCAATCTCAAATTTCTAATGAGCTCAGCTACAAATATGGGAATATTATGTTAAAGACCTATTAACATTTAGAATTAACATAATTCTTGTTTATTTGTGTTCTATTTCAGAAAACTTGCAGGATGCACTCTGTTTATCACTGGTGCAAGCCGTGGTATTGGTAAAGCGATCGCTTTAAAGGCTGCAAAGGATGGAGCAAACATTGTGATAGCCGCAAAGACTGCTGAACCTCACCCTAAACTTCCTGGCACAATATACACAACAGCTAATGAAAGTATGTTTTTGAATTGGTTATTTTTGTGATTATGGTATTCAAGGATATAATAACAGAGAAAGTTATGTCCTCATGATGTTTAATTTCTGTATTATTATAATTGCCCAAATACAATAAAAAAAAAAAAAAAAAGTACCACTCTTTCGTAGATATACACCCAGTGAAAATATGTATGCATTTAAAGGACCACTCTAGGTACCCAGACCACTTCAGCTTAATGAAGTGGTCTGGGTGCTAGGTCCAGCTAGGGTTAACCCATTTTTTTTATAAACATAGCAGTTTCAGAGAAACTGCTATGTTTATGAATAGGTTAAGCCTTCCCCCAAATCCTCTAGAGGAAAATCACAGTGAGAGCACGTAAGCGTCCTTAGGAAAGCATTGATAATGCTTTCCTATGCGACCGGCTGAATGCGCGCGCAGCTCTTGCCGCGCGTGCGCATTCAGCCGACGGGGAGGAGAGGAGGAGGATCGGAGGCGGAGAGCTCCCCGCCCAGCGCTGGAAAAAGGTAAGTTTTACCCCTTTTCCCCTTTCCAGAGCCGGGCGGGTGGGGGCACCCTCAGGGCACTATAGTGCCAGGAAAACGAGTATGTTTTCCTGGCACTATAGTGGTCCTTTAATTGTGGATTATGCTAACACAGTGTATTTATAATCCTAATCTTATTAAGGACAGGAGGCGAATATTTTGCATTAACTCTCTCTTTACTGAACTCCAGCAGCACAGATATAACAAAGTTAAACCGATTATTAATCAACAACAAAAAAAACAAAACACATTGAAATATGGTATAAATTAAGGCCCTCCTCGTTCTTTGAGGCAAAAACAGAAAAAAGTTACATAGAAGGCAAGCAAAATTTTTAAATAAGGAAGTGGTGTCTGAAACGGGAATGAGATGCGACTCCTGAAAACCATTCCTGATCGAAAATTGAGGACAAATCAAACTGGACCCAAAAAAGTGTGTGTGTGTGTGTGTGTGTGTGTATGTATGTATGTATGTATGTGTATATATATATATATATATATATATATATATATATATATATATATATATATATATATATATATATATATATATTCTGAAGTTGTGGGAGGGGCTTGGTTCCCCTTCTTAAGGAGCACCAGCCCTTCCCTCATTACCTGTTAGGTCTGGCGAGTTGTGGAGAGAGGTCGTCACTTCCAGTCGGCCCGACTCCATTCTGCTTACCTACATCTCGTGGGCAGCTTCCAGGGTCCCAACGAGTCCTGTTCCTCCGGTTTCCGGCTGTCTGACTTGAAAGCAGGCAAGGGGTTTTCGCAGGGCTTCTCATGGCGGCACCAGGTCGCAAAATCGTAAGTCTTACGGCCGCCGTAAGTTTCAGCACGGCCGTTTTACGTCATCAATGGTCGACAGGCGCACGCATTGTACCACTTGTTCAGTACATATTTAAAACGAATGCCGGCGTTCGGGTATGGCATATATGCATATGGGAATGATTGAACAGGGTTTATTCGGTTGGGACAGACTTTGCATATTCGGGCTATCTTATGGCCGTTCGGTTAACGAAATGCTGTTCAATTTTAGATTATAAGATGGTTATATGTATTAGGGCGACATCTAGTGGCTGGACCTTTATTTCAGTTTTTTTTGTTTTTGTTTTTTCTCTCTCTCTCCTGCTTCCCCTTTCTCTTGGTTACACTTTATCACCATATGGTCTGAATTGGGTTAAAATGTCTGACTGACCCCTGGTGGTCATAAGGGTTATGACATGTGGCATAATTACATTTAATATTTGGGCATTGGTCACAGAATAAGAAGACATATGTCATAAAAACGCTACTGGTGCTAACTGTCCTGATGGTATTGCCAACAGTAGTTTGTGGCACGTATTTGCTTATTATGATATATGTCTTGAATAAACCCGGTGGTCAACAAGAAGGAAGGTTACAAGAAATGTGATACCTTGGCTTACAGGGTCTACTTTCTGTTTTTACTTCAGTTATATCTAAGCACGTACATCATAGCTACCCATTTAGGAGTATTAAATGTTTGGTAATTACATATAATGCAGATATTTACGGTCGGCAAGGTTAGCAGTTTAGAGATTATGATCCTCTTATGTGTCAGTATCACAGCATCCACAAGGTGCTGCTACCCTATCAACTCTTCACCTATCATAGGTCAGTAATCACGATTAATGATCCTCTGGTGGACTCGCAAGACCTGGGTCCTTATGTATATTTTTCTGTATTACTAGGCATAGACATCCTTGCTCATTTGGAGTATTTGATTCCAGTCTTCTATTGTTGGAATATTTTCCGGTAGGTATCTTGTTTTGCAGGGGGAATGATGGGTACATATTGATATAACCCTGGAAACTCACTATTACTCTCGTAGGTTACTACAGATCGCTTGTATCACCTTCTCCTACTACCTGGCAATTTGTTCATAAGTTACGTCAAATTCTCCCACCCTACCTACCCTTTTCGGGTAATAAGCTAGAGATATTGGCATACAATATAGGAGCCTCCAGGTATGTTTTTTTTGGCCTTCTACGCCTTACGTTAGTGGTCCCGCGAGGCCAACACCCATCCTCATTTCGGAGGTACGGCATCCCCTCGGGCAAATTCATAGCTAGCCGCCTCGCTTGGTTGCATAGAGAGGGCCTCACCTGTCACTTCCATTCTGTCTTATGCTTTTACGAGTCACAGAGAGGCCATCACCCTGCCATAATGCCAATGGCCACGTACCCCACACGAGCCAAATCATAGCTAGTGCCTCTCAAAGCCGCTTGGCAACTAGTAGGGCCTCACCAGTCACATTCTAAGTAATTTTTCGCCGCTTGGCATTAGTTACACCAGCCAGTGCAGTAGGACCCCAGATAACATATTATTTTTATGTTGTAGCATGTCACAAATACCCGAAGGCGGGGAAGATTTGTCCATCCCCAGCACACCGGCTAGATCAGTCACTCCATCCCGGGGTGACGACAACGCGAGCCCTGCATCACTCAGGGCATGGACCATTCCTCGGATCACTGCCGAACTACGGAAGAGGAACATTCCTTTCCCGGCCACTGCTAGGAAAGCAGAATTGTACAGACTGTTGAATACACAGACTGATAACTCAGGGGCGGGGGAAGGGTCCAGTGGCAGCCAGTCTTCTGATCTGCATATTGTTTTGTCCTCAGTCCTCACCTCTTTGGGCCGTATTACCGATAAACTTGACAAGTTGGATGCAGATAGCCAGCAACGGTCAGCTTCTGCATTAGGTACCCTGGTTGCTACGGCGCGCCTGGATCCCCTACCGGGTAATATACCAAGCAGTCTTAAAAATCCGCTTATTATTAATCCGGCACACATGGTGCCTGCAAACACTAAGAAGGAAATCTTGGAAGGGAAGGATATCAATCTGGTATCTCTTCTTATAGCCTCGCAAGATGTCCTTGAAAATAGAACCTACACATATGGGGATGTGTCGGTGGTATTAAAATCTAGGGACCCTAGGTTAAATCGCAAGCTATCTATCCCAGAATTTGTGTTGGCTTTTGGGATATACAGAGATGTGATTTGCTCAGTATATCCGGATAGGAGAGAAGAGTTGGACCTTTATCTCCACAAGCTGGTGGATTTGGGGCACAAGTATGGTGGTACGTCCTTTTACGACTACCACCGTGCCTTTTCTGCGAAGGCGTCGGCCGCTCTTACTCAGTTTAATCATCAAACTGATTGGGGTGTGCTTGATACAGAGCTTTTTTGTCGGCACTTTGCGGGCCTCGAAACCCCAGCCTGTGCCATTTGCTCGTCCAACTCCCACACGGCTAATCTGTGCCCTAACTCTCCCGAGGTGAATGCTGTTTTCCCCCCTACTAACATGATGCCCACTGGCAGAACAGGCAGGGTGCTGAAAGACAAACTAGGCCGTGATATAGTGTTTTTGGGAAAATCGCAAGTCTGTAACAATTTTAACACTGGCACTTGCGGATACAGTGCCTGCAGACTGCTTCACGTCTGCTCCCAATGTTTCAGGGCTCACTCAAAAGTAATGTGCCCCAATAAATTATATCCTAAGCAGTATTTATTGTCTCTTAATGTCTCCCTACTGGAAAAGCTTTTGTGTGAGCACCCATCGCGACATCTTGTTGAGTTTTTGGTGGCAGGATTTACTTTGGGGTTTCACACGGCTATTATTCACATGCCTACGGGAATCTTGGAATGTAAAAACTTGCAGACAGCCCTAGCAGCTCCAGACACTATAAACCTAATCCTCCAGAAGGAAGTTGACCAAGGTTTCTTAATAGGCCCTTTCGTCTCCCCGCCTTTCGCGGTCTGGAGAACTAATCCCATAGGACTGGTCACTAACAAATCCTCCAATAAGCAAAGGTTAATTCTCGACCTATCTGCTCCCCGTGCATCACCTACCCCAAGTCTCAATTCGCTTATTCCATCAGAAGAATTTTCCCTCCAATATGCGACCATAGAGAATGCCATCACTGCCATCCTCTCTGCCGGGGTAGGGGCATGGCTGAGTAAAACTGATATTGTAAACGCCTTTTAAGTTACTCCCTATCCACCCTTCCCTGTGGCATTTACATGGTGTTAAGTGGCAAGGTTCGTATTATTTTTTTCATACGCCTCACGTTTGCTTCTAAGAGCAGCCCCAGGATTTTTGATATGTTTGCTGAGACGTTGTGCTGGATGCTGCTTAACATCTGTAAATGCCCAACCGTGATACATTACCTGGAAGACTTCCTGACCATAAAAAGGAACCTGGTACCTCCTAGTAGCCTCCTGTCCATAACACGACTGTTCACACAACTAGGGGTACCTGTTTCGCCAACAAAGACCGAAGGTCCAGATACGATCATCAACTTCTTGGGAGTGGTACTGGACTCTGTACATATGCAGGCTAGCCTCCCCGGGGAGAAGATTAATCGCATCCTAGCAGCCATTGACCTTTACCTAGCAGGTGGCTCGTGTAATAGGAAAGAATTACAATCCCTGTTGGGTTCCCTAAATTTCTCCATGAAAATAATTCCACAGGGGAGAGCGTTCATATCCCGTTTGCTTAGGCTTTTTCCCCTGTTTCACTCTGATACCACCCGCATTACGTTAGACATACATGCCACCGCTGACCTACATATGTGGAGAGAATGTTTGCTAAATTGGAATGGGAAAAGCATTTTTATCCCGGTATGGTCAGATAAGTCAGTGTCATTATGGACGGATGCCGCTGCCACGTCAGGTTTCGCAGCTATTTGTGGCAGTGAATGGATGTGGGGTAAGTGGCCAGGGGAAATTACTGTAATCCCCAAGTTCAAAGACACATCAGCCTCATTCGAGCTTTACCCCATTGTGCCAGCAGCAGTTAAGTGGGGAGCTGGCTGGGAATACGGTGCGTTGCTTCTCTGACAACATGGCAACGTGCCATGTTGTAAACAAGGGTCGTTCCTCTTCCCTGGCCATCATGCGGTTTATGAGGACTCACTTGGCTAGCTGCTAAACACAGTTTTCTTTTAACTTGCATTCATGTGCCTGGGGTGCTCAATATCACTGCTGATCACTTATCACGGTCTCGGTTTCAGGAGTTCCGGGCAGCACTACCAACTGCTACCCCGACACCGACTCCAGCACCTCAGTGGCAGGAATTGGTTTGGGACTAAAAGAATTGCTCTATCACGGGCAACAACCTACGCAACTCGGTCTTTCCAATAACACCAGGAAAGCATATGGCAGAGCTTATCATGTTTTCAATAAATTCTTGCTGGACTTTAATGTCACTGACCAATTCTCCATTGAGACTATCATCGCATTTATTTCTTTTTGCCACCTTCACCTGACACTATCATATAACACCATTAAGTTGTATGTTACAGGTATTCAACATCACATCCTCACAACCTGGCCTAATAGACAACGATTTCTGTCTCCTACCAAGTTAAAGCCATACTAAAAGGTATTAAAGACTCCACCCCTATACCCTCACCGTCCAGACTACCCATTCACAAGCTTTTGTTTCAGTCACTATCCAATCTGCTAGACACCTCACCATTCGAAGCCCATACACACCGTGTAATTAAAACAGCCATCTATTTGGCTTTTTACGGTTTTCTTAGGCCCAAAGAGTTTACCACCACTAACTATAATAATATCTACAAATTGGATCAGCTGCCAATGTTAACTTAATGGCTGCTTAAGACTTTTTTTTTTTTTTTTTCTCAACTGTAAATTACATTTTAAAGGGATGCTATAGGCATCAAAACAACTTGAGTTTAGTTAAGCAGTTTGGGTGTATGTATCTTGCATCTGCCATCTCACGGCTCAATGCTGTGCAATTTAGGAGTTAAATAACTTTTGCTTCTGTTTATGCAGGCCTTGCCACACCTCCCCTGGCTGTGACTGACACAGCCTGCATGAAATTAATGGTTTAATTTTCAATCCGGTTTAGAAATTTTTATCTCCTGCTCTGTAAATTATACTTTAATCACATACGCGAGGCTCCTGTAGGGTCTAGAAGGCTATTAATGTAGCAGAAAATCTTATCTGTGCAACAAAGGAACCTAAAATATTTAGGTTGCTTTTCAAATATTGTTTTGGAAGGCAGTGTAAGTCACATACAGGGAGGTTATTTAACTCCTAAATTGCAGAGAATTAAGCAGTGAGACTGCAGGGGAATGCTCTATACATAAAAACTGCTCCTTTAAGCTATATTTGTTTTGGTGCATATAGAGTCCCTTTAATCACATACAGTAGGCTCCTGCAAGGTCTAGAAGGCTAAAAACCGAGCAGGAGATAAGAAATTCTAAATTGAACCGAATATGCAATAAAGGAAGTTTAAAGGAAGCCTTTTTTAGGAATGGCGTGTAAGTCAAATGCAGGGAGGGCACTATAAACAAAGTGAATTAACTCCTAAATAGCAGAGAATTGGTGAGACTGCAGGGGCATGATCTATACACCAAAGTTGCTTCATTAAGCCAACGTTGTTTTGGTGACTAAAGTATCCCTTTAAGGTTAGTTGCTATTAACTAAATACTAGAACAAGGGTAGGCAACCTTCAGCACTCCAGATGTTGTGGACTGCATCTCCCATGATGCTTGGCCTGTATTTTTAACTATAAGAGCATAATGGGAGATGTAGTGCACAACATCTGGAGTGCCAGAGGTTGCCTACCGCTGTACTAGAACTTTAAATCTGATGCAACGGTTTGTTACATTTAGCCTTTTAGATATTGACATTTTACCTGCAGTTTACTCTAGGGTCTTAAAGGAACATTGCAGTACAATGTCTCTTTTAAGACATTGTCAGGTATACGAACATTGCAGTCAGTGGCCAGAATCAAATGGCATTTTAGAAAATCTGAAAAGCCAAATGACTCTGACCCACTGACTGTCTTAATATAGTGGTTGTCAGATCAATATCTCTAATTAATTTGCTATGCATTGTCAAAATGAACACTGGACTCCAGTCCCCACAACTTCTCAATTAAATTTTTATGGGGTCTGGGTGTCCTGGGCACGGTCTTACTTTATGGGCTTGAATTGTTTATGAATGGTTTAACCCCAATGTTTTCTTCATTGCATCTGTTTGCTTGACCCCTTTGCCTCCTCTTTGGGCCCCTGCAGTACTATGGAATCTTGAGCACTGGTTATAGGTTGAAAGCATCAACTTGTGCTCTCAGCCGATCACTGGCTGCCCATTTCAAGAAAGGTAGAATATATATATTGTGTATGAATGCTGATACTGCTTTTTGGCATCTTTACAATTAAAAAAAAAAAAAAAAAATACTCCAGCTCCTTTCTGTAGCCCTTTATTTACATAATGTTATACGGTCTGCTTGTAAAACTGTTTTTCTACTCTAGTTGAAGCTGCTGGAGGAAAGGCATTACCATGCGTAGTCGATGTGAGAGATGAGAAGCAAATCAGTGATGCTGTGGAAAAAGCAGTCAATGCATTTGGAGGTATGGCACTTTATACACTATCCCCAAGCATGGGTATTGTATTACATTTTAGTGTTGAAGCTGGCAATCATTTAATGTTTTGATATACTGGCAGTGGTCATGTAGCTTGATGGTGCGCAGGAGCAGTAATGTGCACAACCAAGCTTTCTTCTTTAAACTTCACATGGTGGATGTTATATATGCAATTTGTTTTTCTCATTGACTTTTTTGTTTAATTTAATTTGTAGTTTTATGAAAATAAGTAAGGAATATAGGCATTAAAATGAGAAATGCCATAAAATAATTGACTTGCATTCGTAGAATGCAATATAAAACAGAAAAAATCTCTCTGAGAGTGTTTATCAAAGTTTAGCAATTTCAAGCCAGACCTAGTGCCCATAATTTATAGGCAGTTATTAGTTATTAGCAGTTAATGTTAAAGTATCATAATAATAAAGATTGTTTGTGAAAACCCACAAATGTTGGAGTAATGTGACAATGCCAATAATAATAAAACTTAATTCTCGAGAGATCGAGATATCCTTTCCTCAAAACTGCAAAAAACATGTTACTCAAAGTAAGTTAAGTATGTAATACTCTACAGTGCAATTTGAAAACTACATCTAATAAAATTACAAGAGTATAAAAAGTAGTAGAGGAAGGTAACATTTGAATCACAAGCTCGATAGAGATTCAAATAGCTCCAATAGGAGAAAAGTAATAGAGAAATAGAATAATGGTAATAGGAAATGTCGAGGGAGACATAACATAGAAACATAGAATGTGACGGCAGATAAAAACTGTGGCAAACTTAGCCACTTGTAAGATGCTGGGCTAGCTGTATAAAAAGGTTGTCTGTAATAACCGCTGTAATATATGTGTAACCTGGGTGGATACTGTTGTGTGCATGGAATTCGTATGCTAGCAGCCGAAAGCCGCTAGCATTCATGTATTTCGTTTCACGAACAGCGACTTTACTAGCTGTTCGTGAACCGAATGAGCTACCCCCTAGTAGCCCACACGTAGAGGGACGTGTGGCACTCATTATCCGATTGCACCATTGTTGCAATCGGTAATCAAAGACTTTCCTAGGTGGCCGTCGTTCGGCTACCAACCACGCGGAGTTCGGCCATCTTGGATCCTTTGTTTCACCAGCGGTGTTTGGTCGTCGAGCGTGTGTAACTGAAAACGGCTACTCGACGGCGCGAACACCGCTGGACTTCCAGGCCGTTCGGGAGCTCCGGTCTTTCCCTATTATGGTTCCCCATTGGTGTTCGGTACTTTTAGACGAACTCAATGGCAATGTTTTAGCTGGGATCTGGGCGGTATTCCCATGAAATGTGCACTCAGACCGCAGCTATCTACGGAACGTCCATTCGTTTAAATAAACTGAATATTGTTAAAGTTATGGATTTAAATGTAAAATCCGGGTCTGCTGCACGGCGGGATAATCCACTTAACGGTATATTCCAGTGGGAGTATCCCTCTCGTCCAGCAGTGCCTGATGGGAGAAATGCTCAGAATGTTAAGTCCCCCATGTAGTCCCCTACTGTTTTACCCCTGCTATGTCAGTAGGGAAACCCCTTGCATGGGGACTTGCATAAATAGTGGAGCTGTGAATAAAAACCTCAGTTGACTACCAGAACTGTGTTTTGTCCGGTTACTGGGGGATTTGGGATATTGTCTTACTTTTCAGCGCTTGACTGTGGATTACCTTCTGTACCAGCCGAGATCGTTGAATTTAATATTGCAGCTCCGCTACAAGAACCATTCGACCCATCTAGTCTGCCCAATTTTTAAAAATACTTTCATTAGTCCCTTGCCTTATCTTATAGTTAGGATAGCCTTATGCATATCCCATGCATGTTTAAACTCCTTTACTGTGTTAACCTCTACCACTTCAGCTGGAAGGCTATTACATGCATCCATTACCCTCTCAGTAAAGTAATACTTCCGTATATTATTTTTAAACCATTTCCCCTCTAACTTAAGACTATGTCCTCGTGTTGTGGTCGTTTTTCTTCTTTTAAATATAGTCTCCTCCTTTACTGTGTTGATTCCCTTTATATATTTAAATGTTTCTATCATATCCCCACTGTCTTGTCTTTCGTCCAAGCTTTACATGTTAAGTTACTTTAACCTTTCCTTGTAAGTTTTATTCTGCAAACCATGAACCAGTTTAGTAGCCCTTCTCTGAACTCTCTCTAAAGTATCAATATCCTTCTGAAGATACGGTCTCCAGTACTGCGTACAATACTCCAAGTGAGGTCTCACCAGTGTTCTGTACAATGGCATGAGCACTTACCTCTCCCTCTACAACCAAGCATTCTGCTAGCATTTCCTGCTGCTCTATTACATTGTCTGCCTGCCTTTAAGTCATCAGAAATAATCACCCCTAAATCCCTTTCCTCAGATGTTGAGGTTAGGACTCTATCTAATATTCTGTACTCTGCTTTTACGTCCAAGATGCATTATCTTGCTGTTATCCACATTAAATGTCAGTTGCTACAGCTCCGACCATTTTTCTAGTTGACCTAAATCATTTGCCATTTGTCTTATCTTTCCTGGAACATCAACCCTGTTACATATCTTAATATCATCAGCAAAAAGACATACCATCAAGACCTTCTGTAATATCACTAATAAAAATATTAAAGAGAATGGGTCCAAGTACCCATTATAAAATAATAAAAAGGAAAGATCGGAGAAGTGAAAGGGAGATGTTAAGAAGAGCAAGTGCCAGGGGTGAAAATGGGGTGGGGAGAGTGATATACACAACTGGAACGATGTGTCTATAAACTACACTACATCAACCTTGTACCACTAAATGGAAGTTGAATTATTTTTATTTACCAAAGCTGTGGTTCTTGTATAGCTGCTCTATAAGTTAGAAGAATAAGAAAAAAAAAAAAAACTGGGGAAAAAGTAAAATAAAGCTATTTGCTTTAAAAATTACTGCTTTAGGTGTTGCGCCCCAAAGTTGTAGTTTGCATCATTAATATTAAGCTTTGCCCACACCAGGAAGTAGATTGGCCAATCAGGAGTCTCTCATTTTATTCTATAGAATCTGAACTGTTGTCTCTGCAATGCAAATGTAAAAGTGTAGATCCCTTACTAGCTATTTAACTGTATTAGCAAGATTAGAAATGTGATAGTTGGGGGTCGGTGCCTGATAGCCAAGATGGCCGGACGTGATTTTCGAAAGCTCCAGCACCAGCAGACACAATCCCACTAATCCTGTCCAAACAACAGAAGCCAGAAACTTAAGGAGCTTGGAAGGTGACATAGGACCTAGCAGGGAACAGAATACCTGTCCCGCGCCGATCCGCACTACGAGAGCCTGAACCGGCCATGCGGCCTAAAACGAAGCGGAGCCTGCAGCATGTGGGAGGTGGCCGATCACCCGGCAGGGACCCACTCACAAACAAGAAGCACACAATGCCCCGCTGCCCCACCCTCCCACCCCCATGGACCGGCAGGGGTTATTCCGGTCCTCGCTGGGGACGATCACCCCCAATCATGCGACAAAGCCCACAGACAGGCAGAAATGCCAGGGCCTAACCAAGATGGTGGCTGGGATGTGACCCGCGAAAGGGAGAACCCACATCAAGCCACCAACACATACTCTAGAGTTATTTGACCAGCTTGGCGCAAGCCTCTGGACAGAACTCCATACCAAAGGCTGGATCTTTAAGCTAGCGTTGAAACAAGCAGCGTCATGGATTCGCCCTACAATCTGACGCCAACTATGCAGACACCCGCCCACAGCTCCCAGGGCGGTCTCCCGACGGAGGAGAAACAGAGAACCCGGTTGGCAGACAAAATTGATATACCCCCCGGGCACCAGCACCTGCTTGAGCACACACCAATGGGGGACCACCCACCCTGCCGGACCCGCTCACTGCCCTGCGGCGTCTGAAACCACCGACCATCAGGTGGAACTCGCCACCTCCTAGGCTCATGCTCGGGAAGGTGGGAGCAATCGGAGCGGCGAACACCCCACATGGGCTTTGGAAAGGACCTGGCGAGAGGGAACAGAAAAGGTCACTGCCCACCACGTTAACCGGGAGTCTACCGAAACTCATCCCCCAAACGAGACACAGAGAATCAGCAGGGGCACTGGGACTGTACCCACAATGGGCTCATGCCCCCTGGCCCGAGCAGCACACACACAACTCAAACGGCCCCACAGAGTGGGCGTTGGTTGATTACAGACCACCCTGGGGACTAAGACATAAGTACCCCTTATGAGCAAGTGGGAAAGTTTCCTGTGCTGCAACACGAACTCCCAATCCACTGATCTTTACCGACCTGCCGTCCCCTGCTTCACACCTCACAGGGACGACGGTTGCCATCACCTGCACGGCTGTTGTGCATAACCCTGGACTGCCGAGGACTCTTTCTCATGCAGATAAGCAAAGCTACCAGGGATTCTTATGTTAAATTTATGTTACAATATGTTTTAAGACATTTAAACCCTGGTTACTGTATTACAACATTACCTAACAAGCTTTGACTTTGGTGAAAGCTTGAAACTTAGTCATGGTCAATATTAAGTTTAATATTTCAGCTAAGATAACTAACAGAAATGCATACGCTAAGTATACACCTCCATAATCTTAACCTTGTCTAGCAAATCTGTCTCCGTGATAATGCACACTAAGCGAGGTCTCTATCATTACCTGTAATATGCCTGTCTCTACAGCATGAGCCCAGTTTGCATGCATATTCACTAAAATCGTACCTCTTACATGGAAATAATCTATCCAGTTCTAGCATGTTACTAACTACCACAGTTAACGCATGAACCAAACGTGTTTGCATAACATATGTACCTACATGTGAATCGATACTTTAATGCTACGTTTCTTAAGCCTGATAAAATAAAAAATTGCGCCAGTTAAGAATACACCCCGCATGCTCGCGTGGGAGAAGCCTGAGGATTGCATTCGGGGTACCTCAAGCCTGCCTGTAATATATGTGTGCACTACAAAAATAAAGAATTATAAAAAATAAAAAATAAAGAAATGTGATAGTTAATAATAGTCTTTACAACTTGAATTTTTATACTTTGTCTGCATATAGGCTGCCTTTGGCTATGTCATTCAACCAGTGGAGAACACCGTAAATGACCTCCTGTAAATTGTTATATGAATAAGCATGTCTTCTACTTCACTAGGGAAGCAACAAAACACATTTCATGTAAATTACACACTGCACTAAAACCTCCCTTTCTGATATATTTTTCTAGATTTGATTTGTGAAGTGATGTTGAATTGCACATTGTTGTACACTGTATAGATACAATGCACGTTAATACAATTACAAATATAGATTAATTGGATCAGAAGGTGAGAAGGACTCTGATGAAACACAATGAAAGAGAGCATTTCTAGTTTCCTCAACCACTATTGAATGCAATTGTATTTTTTTTATTTTATGGTTGATGCGGTAGTATCATTTTCTGCAGCTGCATTATATGCCTTATAATTCTTTTAGGGTTATCTCCTCTCTTTCCAGAATAGCTCACTTAACACACATCAGTTTGCCCTCATCATAATTGTACAAGCACATATTGGGAAGGCTTCCGAATTCAGAGACTAGAATATTCTGCTGCCAAATTTGACATGAATTCCCCTGCCAGCAGCTTCAATTAACACAGGATAAGTGGGTGATCAGAAATTAGCTCAGTCTGCTGGAGACTAGAGTTGACATGCCACTAGCAGATGATGTTCTATTATTATTCCTCTTATAGAATGTGTTAATACAAATTCTTCATTGCTTTTGTTATCTTGCTTCCAGTAGTGATTTTCTATTATGTTTTTATTATTCAGGAATCGATATCTTGGTGAACAATGCAAGTGCTATCAGTTTGACTAATACTATTGAAACCCCCATGAAAAAGGTGGATCTTATGATGGGTATCAATACCAGGGGGACCTATCTCACGTATGTATTTGTTGACCACTACTGACTCCTTCTTATCAGGCTAAACAGCTTTATTTGAATGTAAAAAAAACATGATTGAAAGCAGCTGCAAAACAAAGCTGTTTTGATGTTTTACTCTTTTTTGCCTCTGTATTCTTCTGTAGGAATACAGTCTGAATGGGAGAAATACAAAGCAAATATCTTCCTTTTTTTTATGTGCAATGTCACTATTCTGTAAAAAAGCAAACATATTCATCAATAAGGGACCATTTAAAAGGACAATATGAGCACCAAAACAACTTGGATCATGCTTGTGCGGTTTCACTGCATATTTTTCTTCATTAAGGAGTTAAAGGGACATTTCACTGGACAAATACAAAACAGAAAAGTCATTGTTTAGTATATATACCCCAAATTAAAACATGCAAGCATTTCATTATGCATATTTTCATTGGGGGTTATATCGAAAATCCCCTTTTGAAAAGTTGCAGTTCTCTTGTTTACTTCCTTTGCAAACCCTCCACTTCTTCCCCAACCCAGACTTTCTCTAGCTGTCCCATCACAGACTTCCCAATGCTGCTAAATGAGAAGGCTTTGAAGGAAAATACTCTGATCATTTGCTGGCTCTTTCGTTCAGCTCCACTTAGCTAAGCAAACCAGGAAGTAACAGGGCCAATTGTCTTCTTAAAAACAAGGGGGTGGAACTTGTTAAATATAAAAGTGTCAATTTCTATTAAAATCTGCAACAAATTTTGCACACAAAAAAAAAAGAGGAAACACCCTTCACACATAAAGCATTTCAGCACATGCTGTCACATCTGATTGACTATGAAACCATTGTTTTCATGTAGGCTGTTTGAGTCAGGGGAGATGTGGCTAGAACTGCATAAACAGAAACAAAAGTGACTTAACTCTAAAATGGCAGAGAATTGCTTGAGCCTGGTCCAGCTAGGATTAACACATTATTTTTTATAAACATAGCAGTTTCAGAGAAACTGCTATGTTTGTAAATGGGTTAATCCTTCCTCCAATTCCTCTAGTGGCTGTCTCATTGACAGCCGCTAGAGGCGCTTGCGTGATTCTCACTGTGAAAATCACAGTGAGAACACGCAAGCGTCCATAGGAAAGCATTGTAAATGCTTTCCTATGCGACTGGCTGTGCGCGCAGCTCTTGCCGCGCGTGCGCATTCAGCCGAATGGCCGAATGGGAGGATCGGAGGTGGAGAGCTCCCCACCCAGCGTTGGAAAAAGGTAAGTTTTTACCCCTTTCCTCTCCCCAGAGCCGGGCGGGAGGGGGTCTCTGATGGTGGGGGCACCCTCAGGGCACTATAGTGCCTTCTTGTTTTGGTTCTCTTCTTTTGGTGAAGCACAGCACTGCTAGGGTGATTTGCCAGATAGCTCTCTGGGAGGTGAGCTAAAGGGTACCTGCCTCCAAGCCAGTCAAAATTCTGGTGCGGCAGAAAGGTCTATTTTCTTTCGTCAAGCACAGTGGAAGTGCGAATCAGGCGTAAGGTAGGCTATTTCAGCAGCGTGCCAATAATCATGCAGACGCGGAGTTTTGTTGCAAAATTTAAATTGTGCCTAGTCTATTTAAACTGTGCAGGCCTGTCTGACAGTAAGTGTGTTTGTCAGAACCGGGACCGCGTGTCACCAGCCCTCCCTTCCCCCCACTCCCTCACATGGTCTTTAAGGTGGAAATAATTCCTTTTATTTCCAATATTCTGATGTTTTGTTTTCAAATGTGCCCTGCTTCACTATATAAATTGGATTCAGTTTCCTGCTCCTAAGGCATTGTGTTTTGCAAACTTTGTGTTTTGTAAACTTTCTTTTTGAGAGACTCAAGCTATTTGGTTTTCCATTAGAATTACTTCTAAAGCAGTTGTTCAACACTAAAATGGCTCTTCCTCAAGTCAGGAGGTATAAATGGAACAGGACGTTCTCGTCTCGCAGCCAGAGATCATTCCAATATAATGATCGGTTTTGCAATTTTCACAGCGCATACCATGATTTTTGGCCTAGTGAGAAACAAGACAATAGCACACAGGACAATATTTTTGACACCAGAATAAAATTGGGAGGAAGATTACAAGCATTCATTCAGCAGTGGGAACTTAGGACCCAAAATCTGTGGGTGATAAACACAATCAAAAACAGATACAAGGTCCGGGTTTTTAGAACAAGAAAAAACAACTTTGTCTTTTTTTTTTTCTTACTAACCATATCAGGTAACAGCAGAGACACTACTCTCCGAAGTAGCTATTCCTCTTAAAAAAAAAAAAAAAGTCATGATAGAGAAGGTTCTAAATCAACAAGAATTTCAAGGGGTTTATTCAAAGCTTTTTTTTCGCACCAAAACAACAAAAGGGTATTTCAATCTCCCATTATCTAGACTTTTTATTTCTCAAAGTCAACTTGAGTTGTCATCTTCAGGAATATAGGAATATCAAAACCATGACCCAGACGTTACAAGATCATGGATGGTTGATCAACTGAGAATTCTCATCTATTCCCCACAAGTATTTTGTTCCTAGGTCTCGTTGTGACCTCCAAGGTCCCTTTCTCTCCACCTTCCTCCCCTCAAGATCAAGAAAATCAGAAAAATGGTTTCTGACCTTCAAACTGTTATAACATGCTCTATCAGAGAGGCCATGAGTACTCTGCAAAATGTAAAATGAGCTAAAGCACGAATAAGTCCTCTGCAATGGAAAATCCTGCAGACTTGGTCAGGGAAGAGGAAGTCTTAGACCAAGGACAGCCTTTTAATAAAAGTTTATAGCAAATCGAATTGGTAGATTGATTCTAACTTTTTGTGCCTAGACGTGTCTTTCCGTCAAAAGGAATTGGTCACAATCACGACAGACACTTCAAAGATCGGTTGGTGTGCTTATCTGAATTCAATGGCGCCTCTAGGATTTAATTTTAGGGGGGGCACACAGTGGGCCAGGGACAAAAGTAGGGGGGCACATTTAACCCCGCCTCTGCCACAGTTTGACCCCGCCCCTGCCACATGTTAAGCCTGCCCCCGACACAATGTTTTTTATTTTTTTTTGTTTTTTTTAAAATAATCCCTGGTGGAGAATTCCATATTTTCCACCAAGGATTATTAAAAAACAAACACATTTCCCTTGATACAGTCCATATACACACACAGACTGCTGAGTCCATACACACACAGACACAGACTGCTGAGTCCATACACACACAGACACAGACTGCTGAGTCCATACACACACAGACACAGACTGCTGAGTCCATACACACACAGACACAGACTGCTGAGTCCATACACACACAGATTGCTGAGACTGCTGAGTCCATACACACACAGACACACACACCCATGAGTCCACACACACACAGACACAGACCGTTGAGTCCACACACACACACAGACACAGACTGCTGAGTCCATACACACACACACATACAGACTGCTGAGTCCATACACACACAGACACAGACTGCTGAGTCCATACACAGACACAGACTGTTGAGTCCATACACACACACAGACACAGACTGCCGAGTCCACACACACAGACACAGACTGCTGAGTCCATACACACACAGACACAGACTGCTGAGTCCATACACACAGCACAGACTGCTGAGTCCATACACACAGCACATGCACAGACCAAGTTGAGTCCACAGTGACACAGACACAGACTGGCTGAGTCCATACACACACACACAGATTGCTTAGTCCATACACACACACACAGAGACTGCTGAGTCCATACACACACACAGAGACTGCTGAGTCCATACAGACACAGACTGCTGAGTCCATACACACAGACTGCTGAGTCCATACACACACACAGACTGCTGAGTCCATACACACACGCACACACACAAACTGCTGAGTCCATACACACACACACACACACACACAGACTGCTGAGTCCATACACACACAGACACAGACTGCTGAGTCCATACACACACAGACACAGACTGCTGAGTCCATACACACACAGACACAGACTGCTGAGTCCATACACACACAGACACAGACTGCTGAGTCCATACACACACAGACACAGACTGCTGAGTCCATACACACACAGACACAGACTGCTGAGTCCATACACACACAGACTGCTGAGTCCACACAATATTTTCCACCAAGGATTATTAAAAAACAAACACATTTTCCTTGATACAGTCCATACACACACGCAGACTGCTGAGTCCACACACACGCAGACTGCTGAGTCCACACACACGCAGACTGCTGAGTCCACACACACGCAGACTGCAGAGTCCATACATACACAGACTGCTGAGTCCATACACACACACAGACTGCTATGTCCATACACACACACACAGACTGCTATGTCCATACACACACAGACTGCTGAGTCCATACACACACAGACTGCTGAGTCCATACACACACACACACACACAGACACAGACTGCTGAGTCCATACACACACAGACACAGACTGCTGAGTCCATACACACACAGACACAGACTGCTGAGTCCATACACACACAGACACAGACCGCTGAGTCCATACACACACAGACACAGACTGCTGAGAGTCCATACACACACAGACACAGACTGCTGAGTCCATACACACACAGACCGTTGAGTCCACACAATATTTTCCACCAAGGATTATTAAAAACAAACACATTTTCCTTGATACAGTCCATACACACACGCAGACTGCTGAGTCCACACACACGCAGACTGCTGAGTCCACACACACGCAGACTGCTGAGTCCACACACACGCAGACTGCTGAGTCCACACACACGCAGACTGCTGAGTCCACACACACGCAGACTGCTGAGTCCACACTCGTTACCTAAGGAAGCTAAGTTACACCTCTTGGATGTCAATAGAGCTCTAGAAATTTACCTTAACAGATCAGCAGATTTCAGGTCCTCTGATCACATGTGTGTAAATTTCCAGGGTGCATATACCATAAAGGTAAAGAAGCCTCCAAACCCACAATTGCGAGATGGTTAACAGAGACCATTAAAATGGCCTATGAAGTCAACAGGCAACCTCTACCTTCTCAGATTAGGGCACATTCCATTAGAGTGTTGGTGACATCCTGCGCTGAAAAAACATTGAAAAAATATATTAATCACTACAGGCTAGACCTCTTTTCATCCTCAGAGGCTTCTTTTGGGTATAAGGTGTCACAGGGATTGCCGCTATACGCCAGGAAAAACTGAAATTTAACTTGCCATAAATTATTTTTTCATTAGTATAGTGTTTCTAATAAACATTAAGATATTTTTGCACTGTTTGGTCTCCGTATTCGCTCTTCTTGGTTGTACTGAGGACTTGGGGTTCTTAGCCGATATTTAAGGTAGGAGTATGAAGAGTATGCTGTAATTATTTACATATTTTACTGCAGAGGCTACTAGTCCTTCACAGAGTAGAACATCCCACAGGTACTGCACATATACCAAAGAAAAGGTTTGGGGTTTTTTTTTTAGGTTTTTTTTCTTCTTTTTTTTTAATGCAGGCTGTGCATTAAAGGAAGATGTGACTAGGGCTGCGTGGACAGAAACAAAATAATTTAACTCATAAATGGCAAATAATTTAAATTTCAGGGACATGGTCAGTACACTAAAAACTGCTCCATTAAGCTGAAGTTGTTTTGGTGCTTAGAGTATCTCTTCAAATGCACACTCCAAGAACCATAACCATTACAACCGGCTGTAGTAGTTATGCCAGGCTTTTTGTGGCGTGTGTTGTCATCCCCCTTCCCATTGTAAGCAGTCAAACCATAAACCATTTATGAACGGTTTGACTTCCTACCTGGAGCCTGCACTTAGTGATTTCAAGTACATGGGACAGTTTATTTTGGGAATAGATTCTGTCAAAGATTTATTTTATTTATTTATTTTAATTTTCTTCACAGTATAAAAATTACCGCAAAAATAGTAGTATTGCTGTACTGGCACTGCCACCATGTTATACTTTTTAAAGAGTGGAGTTTTTTTTGTTTCTTTTTTTATATTTTTTTTTTTTTTGCATGAAAGAATGTCTACACTTTGTGTTAAGATTTATAAACCGTATTGGAAAATTCTCAATGAATGAAAGAAAAATAGCAATCACGTAGGAATGTCCATGGATTTAATGGTATCCATATTCCATATTCTTTGGGATTAGGTATCACAGCTCACATGGTTGTACTCTCTCCCAATATGCTAGTATGTGTTTGCAGTGACAATGACAGTGTCTATTTTATTAACTGTTCTTGGTTCGTTTTGTAGAAGGATATTACCGGAATAGAGAATTTGGCATACACTGTTCCCCTCAATAAACCTAAAATAAGATTCCTCCTGCTCTGCACATGAGATCGGAAGAGAGAATAAATCTCTTCCTAAAAATGAGTATTCCGTTCTGGTCTTTTTAAAAAAAATGTAAAAACAAATTATGTAAATAAAATATACTATTTTGCACCAGAATAGGTCCTAGAATGTGCTTCTGTTTGCAGAGCGAGGAGTCACATGATGTCAAGAAATTGTTTCTACCTGTGAAATTATGTTTTGTTCCTTCTTTATCTGATTTCACACCAGGAGGCTGCTTTGCACTAGCTGGCAATTAACCTAGCAGCAGGTCAGAATTTGTAAGGTAAACTAATTTTTCTTACATACGTTTAAATATTAACCCCTTAAGGACAGAGTCAATTGACCAAGTGCTGAACCAGAACAAAACCTACAATTTGTGCAACGTGTTTGTTCATCCGTAATTTACAGGCTTCTCTTTAAATGGCCCCATAAATATTATGTATTGTTTTTTTTAAAGGACAGGCTTATATTTATACTCAACATTACAAGTGAGTAAAATGTTAAAGTTGGGTGTAAGCATTTTTTATTTTTTTACATTTATGCTTCTAATAATTTTTACACATACAGTGCTATTAAACATAAAGGACATTAAAAAGATTCACATATCAGTCCTGATTATTAAATGCCTAATATGTCTAGGATCTATATACATTTTTGATGGTTAACGCTAACCCTCTACCATACTTTACCACCCTACACCTAAGCCTGTGCTTTCACTAACCGAATACGTGCCATATCCTTATCCCTACAATTCTGGTCTTTTAGTAGATAGCTCCCTAATACCGTGGGAATTAGGGAGTTATCTACTTATTCATTCCTGTCATTACATTGACTGGCTAACTTACATTTTATATGACTGTGTGTTACTTGATTGTTGTAAGTGTTGCAAATGCTTACAGCTGAATCCTGGCTATGTTTGTATACTTTTTATTTAAACTTGTATACAGTGTAACAAGCTTTTTCTTCCACTGGGTAAGTATATTAGTACTTAGGCAATACTGTACTTCGGAAATTCGGTAATTTCGGAACTTCGGGACCTCGGCACTTCGGACATTCGGAAGTACCCGAATGTCCGAATTGCCTGAAATTTGTCCGAATTCATATTCGGACCGAAACGAATTGCACATGTCTAGTATACAGTTGTGCTCAAAAGTTTGCATACCCTGGCAGAAATGGTGATATTTTGGCATTGATTTTTAAAATATGACTGATCATGCAGAAAAAATGTATTTTATTAACCTCTTAAGGACCAAACTTTTGGAATAAAAGGGAATCATGACATGTCACACATGACATGTGTCCTTAAGGGGTTAAAAGATAGTGATCATATGAAGCCATTTATTATCACATATTTGTATGGCTCCTTTTTAAATCATGATAACAGAAATCACCCAAATGGACGTGATAAAAAGTTTACATACACTTGAATGTTTGGCCTTGTTACAGACACACAAGTTAAAATGGCAATTAAAGCTTAAAGGACCACTATAGTGCCAGGAAAACAAACCCACTCCTGCTGGGCTGAAGGGCTTAAAACACTTAACTTTCTCCAGCACCGGGGAACTCTCCTCCTCCTGCCTATGGCAGGTCCGAATGCGTGGCGAGAGCCGCGTGTGCATTCAAACCGCCCATAGGAAAGCATTACTCACTGCGTCTTACTGTAATTTTTCACAGTGAGAAGCACCTCTAGCGACTGGATTAACCCTTCTTCACGAACAGAACATGGACATATTGTTCGTGAAGTCAAACAAACTACCGAATGGAAGACTACACAGTGGAGTCGTGTGTCTCCCATTAAGAAATTGCAACATGGTAAACCGCAAGACCCTAATGGTCAGATGGGTGGTAGCCGTTCGTATGAATGAACACGTGGCGGCGGCTATTTTAGTGCACGAACGCTCAGTGGTGTTTGGTCGTCGAGTGCATGGTAGTGAGATCAGCCACTCGACCTCGCGAACACCGCTGGACTTCCATCCCGTTCGTACGTGTACTTCCGTTCCTCCAAACAGCGGCGTTCGCCTAAATGAAACCACCGACCTCCAGACACACAACTATCCAGTTTATAAATATGTACGTTCGTCTGTTCATTCGTATGAACTCCTGAAAGAAGACCGGTCAAAGCCTGCAATTGCCTGGAACTATTTTGGGACTTCACCTCGTGGCTGACCGGTCCAGAACTTCACTCTAATGGCTTTTCTATTCTACCTAACGGATTTGAGCGGTATTTCGACAGATTGGGCGCTCAGATCCCAGCTATTTAGTGAAGTCTCTTTCGTGGAGTTCTGATAAATATTCTACGAATTATGTTTTAAAAATATTGTGTAATGTTCTGTACTGAGAGGTAAATTAAAAGTTTGCTTTTGCGCAATTATCTCTCCAGTACAGAAAAGGATCCTGGGAAAACCCCTGGAATGTCATTATGGAAACCCCTTGCATGGGTATTTATATAAAGCCGGTTCTGGTTCAATAACTTTTTAGTTGACTCCCAAAACTGTGTTTCGCCCAGTTGTTGAGGAATGGGATTGGAATTGCTGCGCTACCCTTTATTTGTATGCTGACTACGTCTACCAGCGGAGATATTGCAGTTTATACTTCTACTCCTCTACACTTTTCCCATATTTCATAATATGTTTTTGTTGCAATGTCTGTTTGTTAGTAAAGTGTGTTTTGTTTTGTTTTTTGCAAAAAAGATAATTCACATTTTGCTTTGACAAATGTGTATTCCTGACCCTATAGTGTTAAAAAACAAAACAAAAAAAAACATGCTAGTCCCCCTTAAATAACTAGAAAAGTCACCTTCGTTACAGCGCCGCCCCCGCTCCTCCGCCTGTGTTGACATTATCAAAATTGATCATCTAAGCCACTCACAATGCTTTTCCCTAGGAAAGAATTGGATTGGCTGAAATTGTCAATTCTGATGATCTCAGCCAAGAGGGTGAGACTGGGGGTGGGGTTAAACACCACCCTGGCCAATCAGTATCTCCTCAAAGAAAAGGAGCTTCTTTTAACATTGAATCAATGCATCTCTATGTGGAATGTTCACCCTCTCCATGCAGAGCGTGGAGATGCTGAACGTCAGAGCTGCACACTGTGGAGCACTGACCCAGGAAGCACCTCTAATGGCTATCTGAAAGGCAATGTTTACATTAAAAAGCCTGCAGGGACTCACTAAACTCACCAGATCAACTGCATTAAGCTCTAGTTGTTCTGGTGACTATAGTGTCCCGTTAACAAAATCATGGCAGGTTTGTCTAGTATTATTTAGTGGTAACCACATGCAGTCTGAGAACCTGCTGGAATTCATACATCCATTGCAGTGGGCTTTTTTTATTATTATTATTTATTTATTTATTTTTAAACAAAGGTGTGTTCTCATGTAAGCATTACATTTATGGACGAAAAGCTTTTAAAATAGCTATCCAAAGAGTTAAGCCATTTCATGAATTCATATTTTAGTTTATTTTTGTCAGAAAACATCATGTCTGTTTCTTACTGGTGGTTTTTGAATCACTCGATAGCAGTTTAAATAATTCTGCTTTGAAATATGTTTTTTTTTTTTTGGTTTAACAGGAGTAGAGAATTATGTCCTTCGCATCTGCACACATATAAAACAAACCATTTACTGTTCACCCACCAGTGAAACAATGCTGTCCAGCTTTTCGTGGACTTAAATATGGTCTTTTGGGTCATATCCATTCTCTACAAACTCTCACAGTAGTAATTCCAATTGATATGTTGTGGTCATTGTAATTCATATATTGAATTATGATATCCGACCATAACAAAAGAACGTGGCATGTTAATTAACCCTGGTGTAACCCCATGTAACCGAATATCAATGCTCCTTTTGATGATATTCTATACAACTGATCAACAGCAATCTGTATTATTCTTAAGAAAAAAAATAAACACACCACCTTTTGCACGATGAGTAAATACGCATTCGGAAATCTCTCCGCACATCTAAATTCAATGTGTTTGTGTTCACAAGCATCATTAGAAATCATATCATAATGGGGACAGCTTTGACACCTGTATTAAAATGATAATGCACTGAAGTGTCCTAACAAGCTTTTTGCACAATGGTGTATTTACCAGCGGGGAAATGAGGCAGCATAACTAATGATAAAAGCTATTGTATTTTGTGTGCAGAATTTTAAAATTGCCTAGATCAAACGCATTAGAACGATGCTGTTTAATAAAATGGTTTGAATAGCCCAAGGGTGCTGAATATGTGTTTAGCTTGCTTAGTAATTGAAGAAAATGCATTATTTAGTATCACAATCAATATCACAGAAGGGAGAGCTGTGTACTTAAAAATAACCTTCATTTTTTTTTTGTACAAAAGGACTTTGTTTCGTATGACATTTAATATATTCAAATAATGCATATATTTCCATCCTCAAATCTGGATTGAATATTAATAAAGGTCTGCTTTCCATTACAAATGTGACCTAACTAAATTACCGTATATTACAAATGGGATGGGGAGTTTTTGTAGCTTGAATATTAATGAATAACGGGTCTGGGTACCTATCCTATTCTATGCATTTGTATAATAATGGTGCTGAATTATAACTAGGATTAAACCTAAATAAAGGGGAACTTTGTTTAACATGGTATGTGGCGAATGCCATGTGTTATACAGTTACTTGCACCGTGTGTATATCCAAAAACATTCTGTTTGTTAAGCAGTGTTTTAGACCTCTTGATGTTCTCTAACTACTCATTACTTAGTGTTACTGAATTTTTTCATTAGTTGTGTTTGATTTTTTGTTTGTTTTTTGACCTATCACCAACACTCCTGATATTAGCATTGATATAGTGGACACATATTTTGAAGCATAAAATTCTCAAAGTAGAGCCGTTTTTAAGAAGTTTCTGCAAAAAAGTACAGTGCCAGAAAGCGGGAGTTCATATTGTGGACACAGAATTGACACAAGCAAAAGAGGGCTACCTTGTCAGCAGCAATTCTTCTTTTAGCCAGATTTGCTGCTTCTTTCATACATACAGCAATAAAACAATCTAATAATTAAAATAATGGATTAAGATTAAACCACTTAGTTGATAAATCGTGTCTGGAGCTCTAACCCTTTTTAATAAAGTTGGAAAGATAAAAAAAAAAATTACTACTTGTGACCACATGTGCATCTAAAAATGGCTCCCAGACCTGTTGCTCTGCATGATAACCTTCACAGCTATTTGTACAATACTCTATCATTAACCATTAGCCAAAGATTTGCTTGCCTGATGGTAACCCAGTGCTTTAGCTTACTCTGTATTGTTGTTTATGCAAAGGTTTGCATCGGACCTCGATCTCCTTCTTGGGGGTATTGATTTCTCACTTTGTTTAGGTTGACATTTGTAATCTACCTGCTTTTTACCTGTTCTATATGTGTGTGTATCTGTTTATGCATTGTAAATAGACCACTATTTAATACAAAAATATGCTTATTCATATAGCTTCAATATACATGTATGAATCACTACAGTGGAGTACTGTGGGCTCTGGATACATTTTTGTATTGGTCTGTGTATATTGTCTGTTCTGCCCTAACTGTACAGCGCTGTGGAATATGTTGGCCCTTTTTTTAGATGCCAGTAATAGAAAACTTGATTATTTATTTAAGTGTACAGTTTTTATAAATCGCCCTGAATGCTTAGTATCTCACTTTAGACAAGATTACGAAAAATACCCCTTGTACAAAGCACATGGAAGGTATATTAAATTACAGAGGCTTAGAAAAATGTACGATTACCTTCGGAGCAAGGTTTAAGAGGAAAAACTAGTATCCTGCTGATTGACCCCCTAGTCACCCCCAAATGCCCCTAAGCACCCCATATTACCTATTTTTTTTAATCTTTATTTTCTGCCCCGACCTATATTCAGGGCGCCGCCATCTTTGTGTGGGTAGATGAAGTCCCTGTGGGACACGTCATCTGCCCACACTAGACAGACTATGAGATTCCCACACATGCCCAGTTAAACACTTGGACATGTGAACGGGAATTGCATCTATTCATTCATTCGTCAGAAGAATATCATTGTCAGAAGAACAAACGAACACTGAATATCAGTGTTCGTTCAGTTTATTACAAGGAGGGAGCTACCGGCGTGCAGCTCCCTTCTTGTAATATGTAAAGATAGAAGTGGCAGGGAGCAGTTCTCTCCGCCACTTCCTAATCCCCCCATGTCCTCCCCTCACTCTATGGGGGTCAATATGACCCCCATAATAGCATAAGGGAGATTAAAATCTCCCCAATGCCCCTATTTGCTATACCGCGAATAGGGGCATGTCCACTAAACAGTGAGCAGCCTATGGCTGCTCACTGTTTAAAAAAAATAAAATAAAAAAATCTAACAATAAGGGAGGGTGGACCTACTGTCCTCCCCCCGGCCCCCACCCTTGACCGGTGGGTGGGTGCCCTATATAAGAATGGTGGGGGGGGGGGAACTACTGTCCGTGAGCGGTGGGTGGGGGCCCTAAAAAACAAGAGGGGTGGGGGGACCTACTGTCCTCCCCCCAGGCCCCCACCCCTGAGCGGTGGGTGGGGGCCCTAAAAAACAATAAGGGGGGACCTACTGTCCCCACCCCTGAGCGGTGGGTGGGGGCATTATATAAGAATGGTGGGGGGGCCTACTGTCCTCCCCCCTGGCCCCCACCCCTGAGCGGTGGGTGCCCTAAAAAACAATAAAGGGGGGGACCCAGTGGTGGATCCAGAGCCTGATCTCGGGAGGAGCACTTGTAGATTATTTAAATAAATGATCCAGGCACAATAACCACTACAGCTCAGTGTAGTAGTTATGGTGCCAGTAGTGCCAGGATCCCACCCCACTGTAAATAGTCATACCGTTTAAGAACCGTTTGACAACTTACCTGGGGTCTGCTGGGATATAGGGCATAGGAGCAGTGGCGTGTGTTAGGGGTGAAGTGTGTGTGTGAGTGCGGCAGTGTATGTCAGGGTTGCAGTGTGTGTGTGTGAGGGTGGCAGTGTGTGTATGGGGCACTGTATGTCTGTGTGGGGGCAGTGTTTTATATGGGGGGGCGTGTGTTTGGGGGGGGGGCAGCAGTGTGTGTAGGGCACTGTATGTGTCTGTGTGTATGGGGGGGGGCAGTGTTTGTGGGGCAAAGGAGGGAGGAATATTTTGTTCCCTGGTGGCCCGGTGGGGAATCCCTGGTGGTCCCAGTGGTGGTGAGGTGAACTCTAGTCCGCAGCTCCAGGGCTAGAGTTCACTCTTGCGAGATTTGATGCGTTGCCGTGGTAACCGCAGCAACGCTCCAAATCTCGCGAGAGGAGCACCCGGAGGAGCTGCAGGCTGAGCTCCCAGGTCCTCTCTCCTCCCTCTCCCTCCCCTGCCGGCTGTCAGCACGGTGCCTGCGGACCGGGGAGTGAGATCTCTGATCTCCCCGGTCCACAGGCACATAGCAGGGCTGGCACTTGGACAATGCCAGGGGAGAATCTCTAGGTGGGGGGGGAAGGGGGGGCAGGCAATTTGAGTAAACACACTCACTGACAAGCACACATACACTCTTTGACAGACACACAATCACATACAAACTCCCTAACAGACACACATACAATTTATAAAAAACATTTTTTAATTTTACTCCACCCAGCCTCCCTTCCTTCGGGAATGCTGGTATGGAGTCTGTCCTGGTGGTCCAGTGGGGCTGCTGGGCTGGGCCTGGGGTCTAGTGGGGGCTGCTGAGCGACTGGCCATGCAGTCACTGGGATCCAGTGGGGCTGCTGAGCGACTGGCCATGCATTCACTGGGATCCAGTGGGGCTGCTGAGCGGTTGGCGTGCAGTGCCAACCACTCAGCTCCCTTGCGTGCCTCTTAATGATGTCATATTCCGGCATCACTGCTGTGCGCACGAGGGAGCTGAGCTGGGGAGAGTGCTCCCTCGCCGCCCGTGCCCATTTTGTTTTACTAGATTTTGACGGAACCCATTTGTGTTCTCGCGGAACACCAATTGGGAAACCCTGGTCTAGGCATTGTGCTTAGGACTGTTGTCCAGTTGGCAGTCTGTGTTCCTGAGTGCTCTGCACCAGGTTTTCATGAAAGATATATCTCTGTATTTTGCTGAGCTACACATTCCCTCAATCCTGACCAGTCTCCCAGTCCTTTTTGCTGAAAAACACCCCTAATGCGTGATGCTACTATCACCAAAGCGTCACTGCTGGGATGTAATCTTACCTGTAGTGAGCAGTGCCTAGATTTGTTTCAAAGCTTTATTAAGGTGAGTATATAGTTACAATAGTAGAACGATGCGATATGGGCGCATGTGTGACTCGCAGCTCTTGAAGCAGTGGAATGGTAATGCAATGAAACATGAATGCAATAAACAATAATTCAAGCGAATCATAAAATGCTAGAACATATCAACTTGTTAGGTTATGAATCTTTGTAGCTCTATCAAAATACGACATGAGCAACTTGCATATCTCTGAACTACGGATCTAGTGTGGATCCCGGTTATGGAGAATTCCACTGGTATTTCCCGGTGGTCAGGTGGACCCGGTATGGTAAGGGTTGCCAGGTTTGTCGCTCATCTAAGGGGTTAACTTCATGGAAGGGTAAATGAGAAAGGATGCAGTATTTGGAAGGTTAGCAGTAGAAAGGTGAGTAAAGTAGTGGGGAAGAATGGAAGACGGGTAGTGTAATGGACCGTTTTGCTCACAAGGGGTAAAAACCATTTAGGCGATCGTCCCCCTTTCCAGAGATGCAGGCACAGCAACTGCAGAACACCAAACTCCCGAACAGGATACCCAGTAGCACTCCAAATTCCCGAACTGGAACCTCACGAATAGCTGCTAGCAGCTGAACAGGAAAAGCACCCAAGCAGCTTACACTCCTGGCAATCAGTCTCTAACAGCATACAGTAAATCCCCCCCCAAGAACGAGACAAAGCTCTGTGTTGAGGGTCAAGCAGTAAACAGACAGAGCTGTGGGTTTATTGTGCTTATGTACAAATTCTTACACATTAGTACCACCCACAGGGTTTTGGAACACAACCAATAAACACATACAATACACTCAGACACTCCCACACAAATTCCTCCCCTCTGCATGTGATTCAATTACCTTACACAATGGGTAATGTAATTTAGCACCAGCAGAGAAATACAATTTTTCCACATTATTCATAACTTGAAAAGTATGCATCACATTCACATAACGTACATTTTCAGAATCCGCATACTCCAAATACAAACATACGTCAAAATCATACAAATTGGTACAGTGGTTCAAAAGATAGATCGTAGTCCTTTGTGACCACAGGAAGCATGGCTTTTCTGCCCAAAACCAGTTAAACAGAGTCTTCTATCCTGGAGATAATTAGAAGTAATCCTATTATCTCCAAGGACAGAGGCAAAACTCCATTGAACACATGGCAGCAAAAAGACAGTAAAATACAATAAAATACACAAGGTTACATTTATGACATAAAATACAGACATGCAACATATGCCCAGATAGCTTAGGTCTGAGCGCACATTATTACTGAATGGCGCTCAGAGCACACACATACAGTTCAATTGCCATGGAGCCAAAGTCTTTCCCATAGTCTTTCATTATACGAATGGGCTCCATGGCATAGCTATCTGGGGTATCACTGCTCAAACAGGGCAAGCACCAAATGACCCGGCTTTCTTGTCTTTGCAGGGGAAAATCAAGCCTTTTAACATGGGGCCATAATCCAAAGGCAACAGGCGAGCAACCAGGCTTCTCCAATGCAATGTGGCGAGATTGCTCTCGTCACAGGTAGTAAGAGGCAAGTTTTAAGGTTTAGTTATGATCCAGCGGGCTGGCCCCATCGCCCCTGTCTCGCACATCATCCGCCTGCGCCACATACTCAAAACAGGGCCACCAGCGCTCTGTGTGTTTCATGTCAGTGCCCATCAAAGACGCATGCATTGCTTCTGCTGATTGGATTTCCACGACCCTGTCTAACCACTGCTCTATTGTGGGGGTCCTGTCCTGTTTCCAGAGGGCAGGTATCACAGATTTGGCTGCATTCACTAGGTGACGATAGATATATATATTTTTTTAATGTAGATGGCTAGAGGGAACTGGGTGGCATGAATAAGTACGTGTTCTATCTCAAAGGGTTGGGTCTCCCCCATTATTTCTGTAATTTTGGTGCCTACCGACTCCCAATATGGTGTTACACGGGGACAGTCCTACCATATGTGTCGGACCGTTTCCCTCCGCCACCCCTCTTCTCCTGCAGGTGTTTGGTATGGTGGGGAACACCCTGTGGAGGTATTCCGGAGTAAGATACCAGGAAGAGTGGAGTTTGTAGTTGGTTTCCTGGTACCTAGAGTTCACCAAACTTGTGTGTTCTAGTATCAGGATTTTCTCCCATTAAGGGTCTGAAATGGTTTCCCAGGTTCGTTTGAAGGTATGGTTGCTCTCCAGGTGTCCAACGAAGAGGTGTAGGTATAGCGAAGAAACCACCCTATCTAGGGTAGTCTTGTCATTACATAAGTTACAGATGAGTTCCCGGTGTATAGCTGCTTTGTTTGCAATCGTGTGGTAGAAGTGTCGTAATTGCGAATATCTGAAGGTATGGAGGTATGTCGGTGCAGGGCCTTGCAGATGGGGACGCAGTCCCTGCCCTCCTTCCCTTTCTTTCACCCACCCCAGGAGGCTGAAGCTTGTGGTGGTATACTGCCCCCCAGAAGAGGGTTGTTTGTCATGGGGATCATCGGGCTAGGTCTTGGGGAGATGTGGGGAGCCCCACGTACCGCATCCCAGATTTTCATAGTCTGGACACGTCTGATGTGTTCTCTCCACAAATAGGTTTTTAGTGTTCCACATAGATGCTTGTAGGAGCAGTGCCTAGATTCATCTGAATTAAGTCCAAACAATTCAGGAATTGTGTCATAAGATCGGAAAAGGTTTCTCACAGACTGAGAGTCCTTCAGGTGTTTTTTGTTTTTGCAATTTCCAAGTGGGCTTTCATGTGTCTGCAGTGCAGAGAGGTTTCCATCTGACCAGTTCTGCCATAAAGGCAAGATTAGTGGAAGGTTATAGTGATTGTTGTCATTATGTGAATTTCTCCCATCTCAACACAGGTTCGCTGTAGCTCACCCTGAGTAACCATCAGGTCGTCCTTGGTCACCTCTCATACCAAGGCCCTTATTACCCGATTGCTCAGTTAGGCCAAGCAACATGCAGAAGTCCTGGTTGTACCAGGCTTCTTCCATATATAGGTCTCCAGTGAATAAAGGGTTAAAAACCCTTTTAACAGTTTCCTCTTTCCAGCGCCAAGGTCCTTCAGTGCTGGTTCAGTCTGCTCTTCCATGACGTCACGCTGATGGGGGAACTTAATGTGCGAGTGCCTTTCGCGCAGAAGAGCTTACCCATAAGAAAGCATTGAATCAAAGCTTTCATATGGGGATTTTGAAGATACTGAACATTCCCATGCAAAGCATGAGGATATCCAACGTTGTTTCACATAGTTGAACTCTGTTCGAATATAGGAATTACCTTCATTTGTTGTCTGGAAGATCACCACGAGAAGTTGTTGAAGCTGTTTTAACTTTGCATTCTAAATATTGCAATTTTTTTCAAAACTGCAGTATTTTACATTGTAGGGTTAAGGAGACGGGGGTACATAACCCAGACCATAAGATGAAGTGGCTGGGATGCCTATAGTGTCACTTTAAGAATTATGGAGGCCACTGTGCTCTTGGGAATCTCTAATACAGCCAGAGCTTTATTTTTTTATTTTTTTTTTAAATAGCCTTTCCCAAATCTGTGCCTCAACACAATCCTTTCTCTGAGCTCTGCAGGCTGTTCATTTGACCTCATGGCTTAGTTTTTCCTCTGGCATATTCAACTGTGAGACCTTATAGAGACCACTGGGAGCCTTAACAAACTATGTCCAATCAATTGAATTTGCAACACGTGGACTCCAATGAAAGTGTAGAAACATCTCATATATGCCCCTGAGCTAAATTTCAAGTGTTATAGCAAAGGTTCTGAATACTTATGTCAATGTGATTTTTTTCAGTTTATTATTTTTAATAAATTTTGCTAGCTTTAAAAAAAAAGAAAAATCTGTTTCTTGGTTTGTCATGAGGTGGTATTGAGTGTAGGTTGATGTAAAGTGTCTGCTTCACTAAGTCATTTTATCCGACCCCCCAATTTTCATTTCTAAAACTTTTTTTTTTGGTTTTTTTTTTGCTAGTAAGAACTCCAATTTGCCGCAAATAAGGCACTAATAATATTCTGCACTTGAATAATTACTCGGTTTGGCATCTTGTCTATACACAATTGATTGCTCCTGTATAACAATGTCTTGATAGAAATCTGCATTCACTTGCATACAGCTGAGTTTCAAGTACTGCTTGAAGTTGTCAAGGAACACTTTGATTTTAATGACAGCGATCATAGGATGATGTCGCCGCTGCAGAAACCGACAAAAAAAAAAAATAGTTTTTCATTCACATATGCGGTGCACAGAGACAATACATAAAAAGGAAGCCTCTAATTTTGCATTTAAACTAAACAAATGGCTTCCATTGAGTTCCTAATTGAAGTGATCATTTATGTCTGCCATGTGATGTTTTGTGGAGTGCAGTACATTTATTGCAGGCTGTGATACATTTTTAAAAAGATGAAAATAAAATGTACACAAAAGGATCCATTCAGAACAGCTGGCAGCATATACCGTATTTACTCGAATGTAATGCCCCATCAAATCTAATGCGCAACAATTTTTTTAAGCTGAAAAATGTTTTTGCTGGTGAATGTAATGCGCATTTATACAAGAAGATACTACTATACAACATTGTGCTACAATGAAAATGTTTGCCATATACCATAGTAACTTTGGTATTTCAATTTTAGTGTTGCATGTTAAGTCTATTCTTTCTTAAAGGACCACTATAGTGCCAGGGAAACATACTAATTTCCTGGCACTATAGTGCCCTGAGGGTGCCGCCACCCTCAGGGACCCCCTCGCGCCGGGCTCTGGGGACTGGAAGGGGTTAAACTTACCTCTTTCTCCAGCGCCGGGCGGGGAGCTCTCCTCTTCAGCTGAATGCGCATGCGCGGCAGGAGCTGCTCGCGCATTCAGCCAGTCCATAGGAAAGCATTCACAATGCTTTCCTATGGACGCTGGCGTCTTCTCACTGTGAAAATCACAGTGAGAAGCATGCACGCGCCTCTAGCGGCTGTCAAGAGACAGCCATTGGAGGCTGGATTAACCCATTTATAAACCTAGCAGTTTCTCTGAAACTGCTAGGTTTATAAAAAAAAAAAAAAAGGGTTAACCCTAGCTGGACCTGGCACCCAGACCACTTCATTAAGCTGAAGTGGTCTGGGTGCCTGTAGTGGTTCTTTAAGCACTCTTTCAGGAATGAAATTGGTCTCTATGAATTCACCTGTTTTGTATGCGTCTGTTAGAATTCATGTGTTTTGGTTTGTTTGTTTCAGTTTGCCAGTTTTAATCCCCCGGACAATTTTGAATTTTGCCCCGAATGTAATGCGCCATCGAATCTAATGCACATTCAAATTTAGAAACTTTATTTTCCAAAGAAGGTTCACATTAGATTTTAGTAAAAAACTTTAATTTATAGAAGTAGTTTGCAACATTTAAAAAAAAAAAAAAAAAAAAAGTTGCCTGAGATATAGATGTGTGTAACTTGGTGGCTACATTTACAACATGGACTCTCACAAATATTTATTGGGCCTAAGTCTGTTACATTTTATGAGCTGTTTGTCTCTCATTATAGGTTATTTAGATATGCTTATAACAGAGCATCTGTGGAAAAGCTGCATACACCATTATCTAAATACCTGCGAGCCCTGCAGACAAGAAAACTCAAGAATGTTAGAAAGTATATGCTGTGGTTTTTATTTTATTTTCACTTTTAGATTCATCAGATAATTTTTGCTCCTTGAAAAAAAAAAAAAAGTCAGACTTGATTTTAAAGTTTATTGGCATAAAATCCTCACCCTAAGTGCAACATTCAATAGATTTTAGAAAATCTGTTACTATGCTCTCTGTGGCACACCTTTAACGATTAAATAATGCATACAATTTTAATTGATTTGATTCTCATGACCCACTTTCTTCCTTCCTTTTCCTACACATCTCAACAAGGAGATTGAATATGTAAAAGAACACTAAAGCATTACGAATACAAATGCTATAGTGTTTTACTCCCAATTTAGATTCATTGCCCCATAAATCAAATTCAAATGATTAAATAAATATAGGCCCATTGTGTTTCATCACTGATCTTAAAGAAAGGTATTACAATTATTCAGGTACCTAAAACACTAGTTACAATCCTGGCTTTGTAAAAATCCAATGAGCTCTGAAATATGTACTTTTTAAGGATGTGGTTTAAAACGTACAAATTCCATCTGAGTTTTGTGTGCCCACTGGAAAAATTTAGAATTGATTATAGTTTAGAGAATATTCTCTCTTACCAGCACCAGTAAGGTGATGTTCTTCTGATTCTAGCATGTATAATTAAAAAATACTTTAAGGAGAAGGAACACGTCTAAGTTTTTTTTTAAAGTTTTTTTTATTTCTTAATTTTTGCTGTGCAGTTGATGACATAGAAGCTTGCTAAGCCACGACAGCTAAAGCAAGTACCTTATATTAAATAAGAGCATGGCATTGAAATAGTATGGTTTCCAAACTATAAAAATTAAATCATTATGTAAGATCAGTCTGTCTAGATACAAGTGAGAAATAATGTTGAACCACATTTCAGACATGTTAAGTATACACTCGTTTGTATTAACATACTTAGTTAAATTGCTTGAAACTGGTTAGTGTTCACTGATGCTTTGTCTAGGGTCAACGAAGATAAGTGAGCTCCAGCATGGACCCTGATAGTGTTGTCTGGTTTGTCTCAGTCCCTAATTGTTATGTCTCTAGACAAGTGACTGTTAACGATTAAAATATAACTTTATGCAAGATTAGCATGTCTGGATACAATTGAGAAGCAGTTTAGAGACTTGTTTCAGGCCCATTTAGTTAAACCTATGGTTGGAGTAACCAGCTTAAGTAACGAGCTTGAAACTGGATAGTTATCCACTGGAACTTTGTTTAAGGGCAGTGAATAGGACTTGGCTCCTGTATTGGCTCTGGTAGGCTTGTCTAGGTTGTTGCGGTCTCTAGATAGAGATATGTATATATGGCTTGTTCACTAAGCTAGCCCAATCTCATGTGTAGAGGCGCAGCTGAAGGGTTCAGTGTGCTAGGTTAAATATCATGTCGGAATCAGGCTAAGGGAGCGAATGCATACTGTGCAAGGTCCGAGCTTAGTTGCCCAAGATAATTATGTATATAGGGGGATATGCATCAGAATTAAGAACCCATGACCAAGGAGGTTATGGGGGGAGGGGGTGAGGAGGATAATACGCCACTTAGTGTGGTCTAGACTTCTGCCTTCCTAGCCAGCTCATTCGTGTGGGGTAGTGCAGGGCATTGCAAATGGTAAACCTAATACAAAACAAAGATGGGCAGACTAGATGGGCCGAATGGTTCTTATCTGCCGTCACATTCTATGTTTCTATGTTTCAAACAAATAAAAAAGTAACTCAAATCAAGTCAGAGCTTGTCGCATGGGATTTCCCATAGGAACGTTCCAAATGTAGTCATGGTGTTACTGGCTGCGAGTTCGTAGCTCTTTAGACAAATGACGGTATTGAAGCGGGGTCCCATGATGCCGCCGGTGCTCTTGAGGTTGAGGGTGCATTCAGGTGTAGTAGGCCCAGATCTCCCAAGAAGGTCAAGGCTTCTTCCATGGAGAGTAAAATGTGCATAGTCCAGTTTTGAGACACCACTAACGAGCCATTCACTCCCCACTGATAGGCTAGTCCTGCTGCCCTCAGCTGTGCCGTGACTGAACCAAATGATTTACGTAGAAGAAGCATGGACCTCATTAGATCCTGGAAGATGGTAAGAGTTGAGTTTTCAAAAATGCTTTGCCTTTTAGTGCTGACATTATTTGGAGTTTGTCAGGTAGGGTAATGCAGCGAAGGATGACACCTCGCGCCACAGTGGACTAGAGGTGAGTAGGACTTGGAAGACAGTAGACACTGTCGATGGAAATCTTCTTGGCCATTGTGTGAGGCAGGATTGTAGCCTGCATCCTCCTGATGTAGTGGGGCAGCTCTTCCGCTGTAATCGCAGGGGGGATGCCCTTGATCTTAATATGTGTGTGTCTCTGACGGTCTTAAAGTGTGGTAAGTTTAAGTGATAGCGATTGGTTCTGCACTTGAAGCACTTTTATAGAATCGTACACAGTAGACAAATGATTTTGTACCGCTATCATGTCTTCTTCTGTGACTCTAAATCTCTCCGTAACCGCCTGCACCTCCGTTTTAAGAAGTGCGGAGTCGGCCGCCAGTGTGGATATCGGCCAAAGGGAGTTTTAGGTCCCGTTTGGTTGTTGGTGCTGAGTAGTCAGACGGTTCCTGTGCCACAACCTGGGATGCTGGTAAATGCCGTGAGCCCTCCGGCCTGTCTTGTCTTGGTGCAGCACCCTGATCCCCGTCATGCATGTCATCTACAGCAGTGGGTGTGGGTTGAGCCGGCCTTTGCAGCTTGGCTCCAATGTCTCTGCCATCAGCAGGGGTGTGTGGGTTTTATGAGTGCCGACCCATGCCCAGCATAGTTACTGGAGAGGCAGACGGTGTTAGTGTGAGACGTCTCAGCACTGCCTCCCAGGAGACTCTCCAGGCCCTGAAGTGTGCGGTGACCCTGGTTCTGTGTTTCCGTTCGGCTGGCTGTGGGGGCAAAATGAAAGGCATGTAGCGATGCTGCTTGCCCCTCTGAACCTGGCTGTGTGTGTGTGGTGGTTTGATTAGGCTCAGGCCGGCAGATATCATCAAGATTAGAGATATAGTTGAGGAGCTGTGAGAAATGGTGTCTGTTCAGGATAGTTGACAAGCCCTGCACTCAGGAACATATCTATTATATGTTTAGTTTTTATATGCTGGTTGATTGGTGGAATATTAACTGTAATTGATTTTCATGTTCTGTTTTGAATAAAATTCTGTGTATGAAATTTAGAACACCGCTCTCTTTTTGTTAATTCTTAAGGTCAAAAATATGCATCCCTTATTTAAAGAAGAGTAAGGTGGCCCATATTCTGAATCTCAGCCCTCCATTAAACCTGAACCCAAACTGGTTCAAGAATCACTGTGGTAAGTATTAACATCTGTTAACAGTACATCACTCTGTTTTTGTTTTCTAATATTTCTAGAGCAACTGAAAGAGAGTAAAGAAACCTATTAAACATGTGAGCATTGTGTTCTAGCTCTAATCGCTTTAGAAAACACTTGCTGAAGGTGGGTTTAGATTCTGGTATAAAGAGGCAGAATAAAAAAAAAACAAAAAAACAATACGAACACTGGATATTTAATCTGTGATTATATGTAAAGATGTAACCAATAGGGGAATGGCATTGGCTCTGCTTTCACTTTTACGCAACAGAAAGAATTGAGCATAATCCATGGGGTGTCTTTAACATGGTCCCCTTGTGCCATCCCGGTGTTAAACCATTTTTGAACAGTTTAACACTGACTAGGGGCACGAAGCAGTCTGCGGTATTGCCCTATTTTTACTTGAGCAAACATGGAAGCAATTAGCAGCATTGATTTATGGCATCAGCTGACCTCTCTCTGCTATCAGTCGCCCATTGTTGGTATGTGCTGGTATGGCTTAAATAGGAGTGTAATTTCTTCATGTGCTATTCCTCCTGTGTGGCCCAGGTTGCAGGCTGCCGTGGATCCTTTTTATGCATTAAACAATTCAAAAATGGTTTAACACTTAATGGAGGGATGGCACCAAGGGACTCCAGACAGTAATCATTTCAATGGGATAACATAGTTTTAGTGCCTCGGGTGTCCCTTTATTGGTGGTCTAAAACCAAACTTTATATATAACCTAGAATATATGTAACATCTTGTAATTTTTAGGGTTTATTTATATGTAACTTGTGACTAATGGAAAAAGGATGTTAATCTCCATGAAAGATTAATTTGAAAATCAAGAAATTGATAGACAACATGAGTGGAGTGGTGGTCTCATAAGGAGGAGAAGTACGGAGAGTTCGATATAAATGCATACTTTACTGTATCTGCAAAATGCAATGACTCTCTGTAATTGTTGGGATATACTTGTTAATATGCTGAATATTACTTCATTTATTACAGAAGCTTGTAAATAAAAATCTAGCAGATCTGTAATTTTAAGTGAACCTGTAAAGACAGGCTCATTTTATAGGGGCAGTCTTAGAACCATAACCACTGTGCATTAGTAGGCTGTAAGCAGCATCCTGCAGAGTCAAAATGTTTTAAAGAGCTTTGACCAAAATCAAGGGTCACCATGGTACTTTCAGCCCAGCCCAGGATTTCTGTATTGTTTTAGCTATATTAGCTTTATCCATATTTGGACAATCGTGATATACTGCACTTGTAATTTTTTTAAATTTTTTTATTTAATAACTCGCTCCTAGGTTCGTTAAAATTACCACATTATTTTGAAACTAGGTTTTCAGTTTGCTACAATTAGGAGTTTTGTGAATAATCCTGCTGTGCTGGGTGAGAGCAGAAATATTGGATTTAAGACATCTATGCTCTCTGTAACGACTATTCCCAGTAATGATCAATACTAGCGTTTCAAGCTTTTAAAAAAGGGTCCTGAACGGCTGCTTATAAAATAAAAAAAATTAAAAGTTCTCTGTCTTGAGTGGCTACTCAAAAATACTTTTCACAAGCGTTTCTATACTGATATCTTTAGGTGGAAGTTTGCCTGCTGCAACATAATTGTGTTTGAGTTTAGTTACTTGGCTGCTATTTTGAAAGCAATGAATATACAATGTAATGGAGGAAGAACATAAATTTGACTATTTTGTTTTTTGTGTTATTTTGTTTCAGCGTACACCATTGCAAAGTATGGAATGTCCATGTGTGTCTTGGGAATGTCTGAAGAATACAGGGGAGAAATTGCTGTCAATGCTTTATGGCCAAAAACAGGTGAATCTTCTTTGCAAATGTGTTTCCTGTGTAAAGGCATAAGAGGTTATGGCCTAATAATTTTACTGTGCTACTCATTGTCCTTCAACATTTTGATTTAAGATTGTGCTAATTGTGTTATGCTCTTGACTACTTTTTTAATGGAAGGCAAACCCCAATTCAAGCAAAGCAGAATTACTCTAAAAGGTGCGTGATGTGTTTTTTTTTTTTTTTCCCCAACCTTTCTTGGATTTAACCATGCAACATAATAAAGTTCCTGGGAGCAGCCTTTGCTTTTAAATATTTTTAAATTTTTATTGAAATGCAAAGGGACATTATATAGACAGTGACACCATAACCTTTACAGGTTATTAACATACAAACATAGAATGTGACGGCAGATAAGCCTGGAGCACCTGGATAAGTATGTGAGAGTGCAGTATCTGTTTGTATTTCTAGAATTCTTTTCCTATTCTCACAGCTATACATACAGCAGCTATGGAAATGCTGGGGGGTTCCGATGCAGCGAAGCAGTGCAGAACGACTGACATTATGGCTGATGCTGCATATTCTATTCTCACAAAGCCAAAGGATTACACTGGAAATTTTATCATTGACGAGGAACTGTTGAAGCAGGAAGGAATCAAGGATTTTGATATCTATGCCATTTCTCCAGGTAATGTATGCATTTTCATCTTTGTAATGTGATCATAAAGATTTAGGCTGTCCAATTGCTTCTTTAAAGTTTAAATGTGTAAAAAAACTTATTTTAGTGGAGTTTTTTCGGTTGTTTTTTTACACCTTCGCAGTTTGATGAAGCATTCTCTTGTAAAAAGAGTAAAATGGAAATCTCTCGGCTTCTCTCCAGTGATTATTGTATCCAGGGCAGGGCCAGATTAAGAGCTAGTGGGCCTGGTGCTGACAATTATGACGGGCCTAATTACAGAATCATATCGACCAAAAACAGTAAAACACTCCCAAGTGTCATGTATCTGATGGAGATGGTGCTGGAGAGAAAGAAAACAGCAGCTATAAGAAAACTGGCTAATCTCTCACTAATTTATGTTTTCATCTTTCAAGTAAATCCATAACCCCTAACAGCAGTGTAGAGTCAAGCAGGAAGTTAATGGGCACGGTAAAAGGGTGTGCCACTGACACAAATCACGTAACCTGCCAAAAGAGGCGAACATGCCCAAAAAGAGGATATGTCTACCCAAAGAATTAGAAGGCCAGCCTGGTATGAATGCATGTCAGGCTGCCTGCCAATCATGCAGCTGGCCAACAAAGGGCATACTATGCAGAAACCACCCTGAGCCTGGCATAAATGCATCTAATGATGCGCTCGCTCAACGCTTTCTGAGGACTGTCCCCTAGCACTCACTGGTCCACTTGTCTCCTTACCTTCTTACTAGCAGGCAGAAGCTCCTGGTATATAGTCTGGGACAGAGAAAAGCTGTATGTAGTGAGTGTAGAAGAAAGGGAACATGCCACAGTGTTAGAGAGACCAAAGTCAACATTACCTTAAAGGATCACTATAGGGTCAGGAACACAAACATGAATTCATGACCCTATAGTGTTAACACCACCATCTAGCCCCCCTGGGCCCCTCATGCCTCCATAAATATAGCAAAATCTTACTGTATTTAAGCCTGAAGCTGTAACTCTGCATGCTGTTAGACTCAGAAAAACAAGCAGTCTGCTGACATCATTAGAAGTGGTCGCCTAATCCAATCACAGTGCTTCCCCATAGGATTGGCTGAGACTGACAAAGAGGCAGATCCGGGGCAGAGCCAGCATGATTCAAACACAGCCCTGGCCAATCAGCATCTCCTCATAGAGATGAATTGAATCAATGAATCTCTATGAGGAAAGTTCAGTGTCTGCATGCAGAGGGAGGAGACACTGAATGTTTGGATACATTTTAGGCAGCCATGACCCAGGAAGGATCTCTAACAGCCATCTAAGGAGTGGCCAGTGAAGTTATCACTAGGCTGTAATGTAAAGACTGCATTTTCTATGAAAAGACAGTGTTTACAGCAAAAAGCCTGACGGTAATGATTCTACTCACCAGAACAAATTCAATAAGCTGTAGTTGTTCTGGTGACTCTAGTGTCCCTTTAATTATATTCATTGTCAGCCAGTCCACACAAGTTTTGTTTCCATACATCCCTCTTAAGTTTCCATACTTAAGTAAGAGTATGTGAAAAGCAGTTAGGGTTGCCACCTTTCTTGGAAAAACATACCGGCCTTGCTAATTTGCATAATTAAATATGTACGGGTGACATCACATGATGTAAATCGCAAGGAGTGGCATAAGAGAAAATGCTGTAAAATCACAAAAAAAAAACTACTTCGTTTGATTCTGCTGTATAGATGCATTCCTCCCAGTGGCCCCATGTCTCCCAGTACCCCCATGTGTTGATTACTCCAGGTCTCAGTGTTCCTATGTATGAGTGTCTCAGTGCCCCATGTCTCCCAGTGTCCCCTAGTGTCGTGTCCCCATGTCTCCCAGTGATCCTATGTATCACAGTGTCTCAATGCCCCATGTCTCCCTGTGTCCCCATGTATCCCAGGGTCCCCATGTCACTAGGAAGACGGGAAGACCTGGGGACACGGGGAGACCTAGGGACACGGGGACACCAGTGACACTGGGTGACTAGGGGACTCTGGCTGGGACGCATGGGGACACTGGCAAATAGGGGATACTTGAAGACATGGGGACACAGACACCAGGGACACAGACACTAGAGACACTGGCTGGGGGACATGGGGACATTGAGACATGGGGGCACTGGGAGACATGGGGACAAGGAGACACCAGGGCCACAGACACTAGGGACACTAGCTTGGAGACATGGGTACATTGAGACACTTGAGGCACTGGGAGACATGGGGACACTGTGTCCCCATGTGTCTGTGTCATAATGTCTCCCAATATCCCTTAGTGTCTCAGTGTCTGCCATAATGTCTCCCAGTGCCCCTTAGTGTCTCAGTGTATGTCTCCTTGCAGCCTTTCCCCCCATCCCTTACTTCCCTGAGCTGTAGGCTGTCTCTGCAGGGTGGGAGTTGCTGTCTGGACTCTCTGTAGCTGCACCCCTGCAGATCAGTGAGTATAGATAGACAGGGAGGGATATGCTGGAACTTCCTATCCCTGCCTGTCTCCACACACAGCGACCCCTACTGGACAGTGCTGGTATTGCATAGTAATCTCTTGTTTATACTGAGAAAAATACCAGCATTTGTATTGCCAGTATCACTGTAATATTGGCACCAGCCAGGAAGCCTCAAATACTGGCTGTGCCAATAAAATAAAAGCCAGGTGGAATCCCTAAGAGTAGTGTGTGGGGGAAAAAAAAAATGTAAATTTATTTTTTTATTTTTTTAAATCAATGGGCCTATTCCCTGGGCCTGGAGCTGCAGCTCCATCAGACCCTATGTTAATCCGGCCCTGATCCAGGGAGAACACCTGCATAATATCAAACCTTCAGATTCGTGGCTTGTGTCTCATAGGAACTATAATAATCCCAGAGGCACTTGTCATTAAAATGTATTCTGTGTTTAATGTCAGGCCATCAGTCTTTCCGTAGGCTGTGCAATTTACACTAGGGATAAACGAATAATCAATACCCCTCTAATTACATATAGTTTGAGCATAATTGAAACTTGTGAATTATCATATCCAAACCAAAGCAATAGCTCTCTGTAATACAAACCATTTAACTTAAATCAACTATCAAATGTTATACACCTACAAGAACATGGATTCCACCACCTTGGATACATTATGTCTTTCAAACAGTTTTTAGCAAATCCTCCTGATTTGATTGTTTTATGCATGAATCCATGTTCCATTTGTATGAGTTTGGGTTTTTTTTGGATTTTGTTTTGTGTTCCTTTTTGTCGTTGGATCTTGGCCTACCCATTCAAACTCTATAGAAACTCAAGCAGGAAACAGCACCTAGGTTATATGGTTTGATAATAGGAATAAACTAAAATGTGCTTGCTCCCAAAAAGGATTCAATTATGACATTTCATTCTTTTAAAAAAAGTAAGAATTGTTTAGTCTTAAATCTGGGTTTTTCAGAAAAGATTTTCATTGGTTGTCATTAATGTTTTTTTCTAAGATTTCACAAAGTAGCATCATGTAGTCTCACACTCTATAATGAATTCCAATATATGCAATTATTTCCCACTGTAGGCCATCCTTTGCTTCCAGATTTCTTCTTGGATGAGAGTCCAGAGGTTGTGACCAGTAAACTAGAAGGGAAGGGTAAGTGACAATTGTTACACATGAATGTTTAGAACTTGTTATCTTGAGCTGAAATCGAATTCTAATGAATTACATGGTCAGTGTAAATTAATGTCTTGCTACAGTATAAAACATGTAGCTATTTGTATAAGCATTTCATTATATTTGCATTTTGTTAAATTGTTCACTTAACCAAAAGAGAAATAAAGGCCACTTGCTTTTAGGGCACATTTTGACAATTTGACCTTTATTTTCTCTACTGTATATCTTTCAGAAATGTGTATGTTTTACAGAAAATAGGCCTGCCTGCAAAAATAAAAATAAAAAACACAAAACTTTTCAAGATATCATTATGGTATATCTAAAAAAAAAAAACAACCTAAAAATCAACAAGCAGGGTTTTGTGGCTAACTATTTTATCCCCCAATGGCAGTTCCTCTTATAAATCCACTGTAAACTGAACAGCTATCAGTACACACGCAGTGAAGTTCAATGTTTAGTGAAATGGACTGGCCAGAAAAATTTAGAATTGATAGAGATAAAATCCTAGATATCCTGATCCTGATATCCTAGTCTAAAAAAAATAAATAAATAAATAAATATATATATATATATATATATATATATATATATATATGTATGTGTATATATATATGTATATGTGTATACATTATCTCAAGAAAGTATTGGTATGTTAAGAGTTCTTTTGAAAGTGAAAATATATGCCTACTTTGATATTGTGAATCTCTACTTGTTTCAAAGGTGGTGGAAAAGGACAGGCTTCATCCAAAACCACAAGCCAGGTGGGAGAGACCTTTAAAGCAATTGAAAAGCTAATTGGTGAAGACACTGTGAACTCTACAAAAGGCGTATACCAGTTTGTAATCTCAGGTTGCATTTTTTGTCTTTTATTTAACTGATAATGGTTGTATCATTTGGGTTTATAATTTGTTGAGCTGTAAATTACAACATAAACTTTAGCCCCTACAATGCAATACCCAGCATTTTATAATTCACAATATTCTGGTACTCCCACTTATTTAGTAGTATTTGTACATTTATTTTCAGAGAAAAGGCAGTGTTTACATTACAGCCTAGTGATAACTTCACTGGCCACTCATCAATAGGCTACTAGAGATGATTCCTGGGGCAGTGCTGCACAGTATGCAGCACTGCCATTCAGTGTCTCCACTGTTTGCATGGACATTTCCTCATATTGATTCAATGCATCTCTATGAGGTGATGCTGATTGGCCAGTGCTGTGTTTGGCTTGTGCTGGCTCTGCCCCTCATCGATCTACTTGACAAGCTCAGCCAATCCAGTGCTTGACTATGAGAAAGCATTGTGATTTGCTCAGATCAACACTTCTGATGATGTCAGCCAAGCAAGCAAATCAGATGCAGAGCCAGCAGCAGACTGGAATAAAAATAAGATTTTACTATATTTAGAGGTGCCAGGGGGCAAGATGGTGGTTTTAACACTATAGGGTCAGGAATACATGTTCCTGTCCTTATCGTGTTCCTTTAACAAATGCTCAGGAAGGGCGTCATACTTCACTCTGATATTCCCATGGGGGAAAAACCCAAAAATCAATATACCAGAATAGTCTTTTAGCTGATCTCTTTATGCTACTTGTCATTTTGAAAATCAAATAAAGTTTAATGTTTTGTTTTTTGTTTTGTTTTTTTCTGGAAAAAAAAATGTTTTCCATATTTTCTTTGTTTGTGCAGTACTGACATTTCTTACATCTTTATTGATACTCCTAGGGGCGGAAGAAGGGAAGTGGTTCTTGGACCTTAAAAATGATAAGGGTAAAGTTGGAGAAGGGGAGCCATCCTATAAAGCAGACGTGGTAATGAGCATGGACAGTGAGGACTTTGTCAAAATGTTTGCAGGTCTGTTTCTTATTGTGTTTTTTTTATTTTATTATTATTATTTGAGTTGCTCTGTGTATGCTTAAAGGAACAATATTGTGTTAGAAATGCAAAGCTGTATTCCTAGCACCATCGAAACCCACATCTCCAAGCGATATAAAGGGTTATATAACCCTTTAAACATTTAACTGATTCCAGCACTGATGTCCCTCAGTGCTGTCAGGCTTCTCCTCTGCTGACATCAACCAATTGGAACCTGATGCAAATGAGTAACAATGTAATAAAGATGTATGAGTCCAGAGTAGATTACTGCAATTCCAAAAAAGTAAAAAATATTCTCACAAATGCTGCAATCTACAGTCAAAAATACCTGTTGCTACTTTCCGATGTGTAGCATTTACAGGAAAAAGAGATGGTATGAGAAGCATCTGCTGGGTGCACTAGTTCTGCACCAAGTTTAATGGAGTTAAGTAAAATAAATGTGCTCTCCACACCCACTGATAAATATCTGCCCAATATAGTTTGTACTTACCTTTCTTCAGTGCCAAGGCTCCCTCGGCACTGCTTACCTCTCCTTCCCCCACAACGTCATTATTATTATTATTATTATCAATATTATTATAATCGGCATTTATATAGCACCAACTTATTCCGCAGCGCTTTAAAATGAGACAATTACAAAATTACAGGAACAATAGGTGGATGAGGACCTTGCTCAAACGAGCTTACAATTATGGAGGAGGCCTGACATCGGTCCAATGCTTCTCATGGGCACTAAAGCATTGGGAATACAGGATTGTATTTCTAACACTTAAGTGTTCATTTAATAGAGGACTATTTATGTACCTTAAACACAATCTGTTGGTGTAAAATTGTACATCTATTCCAAGCTATATGTTTTCTCTTTTCTGCAGGAAAGCTGAAGCCTACCTTAGCATTCATGAGTGGGAAGTTGAAGATCAAAGGAGATATCGGCCTGGCTCTTAAACTTGAAAAACTTATGGGCCAAATGAATTCTAAATTATAACTCGCTCAAAAGCATTTAATGTGCCCATAACAAGCTATGCATTATGATCGGAGCCTGCCTACCTGGCGATACCCATAATCTATTCTAGATTTGCACTTCGTTACAAATAACACCAGTGCAACTGAATGTAACAAATATAGAAATCTACTTTTGTATGTTTCTAAATATAATCTAGTGCAGTGTTTCCCAACCCAGTCCTCAAGGCACACCTACCAGTCCAGGATTTAGGGATTACCCAGTTGTGTCTAAGGTGTTTTTTTTCTTCTTTGTAAAAACACCTTAAACACACCCTGTAATCCCTAAATCCTGGACTGGTAGGTGTGCCTTGAGGACTGGGTTGGGAAACACTGATCTAGTGGCCAAATGGAAAAACCAAATACAGCACATAAGTGCATACCAATCATGTCAATCGAACACTGCATTGCTATCACTAGATTAAAACGTTTTGGAATAAACAAGGATTATTTCTTTTTCACCATGTGTTTGTATTTATTTTATTTCTTTATATTTAAGATGCTAATAATTTAATTTTTTTCTGCTATTGTATTACGTGTTGGCAATGTGTACAAAAACCACATAGCGCAGCTTTGTGATTAATGACTTTCAATCGCTAAAACATGTAAGGTTGCAAGACTAAGTCCAGTCTACCCCTGCCACATGCTTTATTACAGCACTTTGTATTTTAGTGATATAAAACTGTGCATTTTTTTTAATTCACTACTGAAACAGAGTCTCCATTGCTTAGTGTCATGCTTGAGCCAGCTCCCTTTGATTTCTGCTGAATGTCGTCTTCTCAGTTTTAACTTAGAAAAACTCTGAAAAACTCCATGTTGGAGGTCAGCATAATTGTTAAAAACACTATTGCTTAGTCTTGAGGGAAAGAGCACTCAAGATGGTCGTGATTTCTGCCAGCGTTTCATTATGCAGCCAGCAGGTTAAGAATAATTATTTGATAAATATTTCCTTGATGTCCTTGTTGTGTTAGCTACTTTATTTATCAAAGTAGTTTTTTTGTGTGTGTGTTTTTCCATGACCAAGGGATAGGCAAAGCCTTGTACACCTCTATAACTCAAACTATAAAATTCTGGGTTCTGGACATTACTCCATGTTTATATTCAACAATCTTATTTACAGTGATTAGATTTAGGTAGCGTGTATATCATTTAAGTACATGAACCGTTTTCTCTTTATTCATAGCTGAACGAGTAGGGTTTAAGGATAGGATTGTTGGTGCAATATACAATCCAACCTGCAGGGTGCAGGGTTCACCCATGATTCGTTATTTTAAATAGAACACAATGCAAGGTCCTGAAAGCGGCAAACAATATGATATTTGCACAAAAACAAACCAGCTAGATTTGAGAGAAACACTCAGATCTATACTAGCTATACGAGTGGAGCACTATACAGTAAAATAAAGGGTATACACTTACCCTAAATATATATATATTGGACTCAAACGATGAATATTTGCATTACAGCTTATTCATTTTTGTTGTTTTGTTTTAATTAAAGCATTATGATTTAATTTATATTTTATATCAGGTATGCTATTTCAAGAAAAAAAAAAAAAAATATATATATATATATATATATATTAACCAGGAAAGGCACATTCAGATTGCTCTGGTTTCCAAGTACGTCCTGGGGAGGGATACATACATACATACATACATACATACATACTTTGGATGTATGCTTGATATATAAACATGTGCTATCACTGTTGATGTTTTTAAGTCTAGACTCAACAGCTTACCTCAGTATCTCTAGGTACACTCTTGAGGCCCCTGCAAGGACAGACAAATCTTCATTATATGTCAGAAGGCAACAAGGCCTCAGAGTTTTCTACCAGTCAGTGGACAGGTACAATAAAACCAAACATATCTTGTTTTGAATATCAGGTTTACAGTTCTGTGTAAACTAAAAGTATAATTTGTCAGATCCCACAGAAAAAAAATTGCAAAGGTATCCAATATCTCAACCCCAATTTAAAGGTGTCAAGTGCAAGGCCAAAGAATAGAATACATTCAGAAATCCATATTACAATAAAAAGGCAGGACCCAGTAGGTAAATTACATTTAAAATATCTAAGACTAAATCAACTAGAAAATGTAATATTGTTTATTAAATAAAGTCAGGTAATGTAGGCGTGGGTCGTTTGGCAACATCAAATCGCAAACTTGCAAAATAGTGAATCACACTTGGCCTGCACTGTAGTCGGAGTTATTTTTAAATATATATATATATTTTTTTTTTAACTTTTCTCATTTGTCTACATGCACTTGACATAGATAGATATATATCCCAAGTTCTATGGCTTTATGGCTAATCCTCTGTTAAACATGAATGTATCAGACTTAGTTTATCTTCACAGAAAGGTAAAAAATACAAAAAAAGGCTGCGCTTAGATAAAATGTAAATAATACGAAAAGTCCCAGTAAAATCAATGGATAAAAGGAGAAAGTCTTATCTGGCAATGTCCGTTAAAAACGTATTATATAATGGTACTTGATCCAAAACATTTAGTCTTGCTTGTTATCTTCCTTATGGACCATCTCATATGCAAGAGATAAGAACAGATACAGAGCCAAAATAGTGTAGTATATCTTGAATAAAATGGAAGTAGAAATGAAAAACTTGATTGCAAACTCACATTTAGAAGAGCTAGAACCTGCTCTGGTATAGAGGGCACACAGCGGTTTAAATCCCCGCTTATAGGATATAGGAAACCGTTTTCAGCTTACTGGTAAAACTGCAAAATACATAAATATTCACAATCTATAAAATAATAAACTGATTTGATTCTAGAATGTATGTACTTAAATCATCAGTCATATATAGATAATATTATAAATCTCTTCAATAAATTACAGGGACATTTAGAGAGAAACTTTTTGTCTGTACAGTAATTGAATTTATGGGATATAAAGAAAATAATTTATTCCTAACTTGAATGTGTAGTGGCCAATTCAATTAACAAGAAACAATTGGATTTGAAGAAAATTATTCATTACTAAAAAGCTTTTTTTTTTTTTTTTCTCCTGTGGGGAATTTTCACATAACGCAATAAAAAGATTAATAAAAGGATAAGCACAAAACCTATTAACATCCAAGTAATTCTATGATTTTCACGTGTTCCCAGCAGAGAATCATAAAATGAAAAAATATTAAATATTGAAGGAAACTAATTTGCTAATGCAATTTACAGCCATTTTATTTATTATTTCCGTAATATTTATACTCTTGTCTTGTAACTAGAATTATATTATTTTTATATTTAATGGGAATAAATATTAATCATGGCTTGTTTTGTTGCTTGTCTATATGATGAGCAAACACTCTAATTCAGTTATTTTGTGAAATATATTATTTTATTAGGTCTTTCTTTTTAATTCCATTCTTTCACAAGCTGACATACTGGAATTGGGTGGACTTTGCTGATGACTAGTAAGCCCAGCTTATTTAGCAGTAGCACTATTTAATTTGTCTCCGACATTGGAATTAGTGTAGGACTCTCCAATATTGGGATACTGTGATGTATTGATAGGGCATAACACAATATGGCCATATGGTGGAACTGAATCCCCATGTTTGTTTGCAGAGAAAGGCAATTGTAAGTAGCCTTATAGTACTTAGAAATGTATTTTATGAGTGCACTACGGAAGCACCCTTTCTGCAAGATGCATGTTCTGGATGTTCCCCCAATTCCCTTTTGTTTTAACAATTTAGCCTAATGGAGCATGTACAGTTCTCTATTCTGCTATGAGAAGCAGCATAGAGAACTGTACAGTATTGGAATAGGAGACTTCATGACTTGCTGAATGTTTGCATGGAAAAGGAATTTGAAGTTTATTTTTCAGGCAACATAACTGGCTTTGTACATGGCCAAGGCATCGAAAAGCAGCAACGATGAGATCTAGACATGGTGAAATGATGACCATAATTCAGAGTAAAACTCCACCATTAACAGGCAAATGACAGCTTATAAATATTTCACTGGCTCTTAATGCAATATGATGAGGATTTCACAATGATAAAAGGAGTCTGTGGTGTAATAAATAATAATTTTAGTGAATTATAAAGATGATGCGTTAAATAAAATGAGTAACAAAATGAAAACTATTTAATCACCTTTGAAGTTTCCCCCAGTGCACTGTTTAGTGGGGCAGCCTTTAGCCGCAGGTTTCCCTCCCTCACCAAGAAGAAACCATTATCTAATAAACTCATGCAGAGCAATAGTTCATGGGATAAATAGTTCACTCCTAAAACAGTCACCAATTGGGATTAGTTGAACTACTCTGGACACACAGTACTATACTGCAGATGTTCTCCTTTTACACATAGTCTGGTCCACTGGGCAGTAAACTACCTCAATCTCAACACAGCTGTGGAGCACAGCTTGTCTCTCTCCTAGAAGGATAATATAGCTGGTACAGAAACAAAGCTTGCTGTCTCATAGGATTTAGAAGTGGAGACATAACCTTGCAATTAAAGTATATTTGACATTTCTAGCAGACGTGATGAACAAATAGGGTACTTGGATCAGAAAAATGTCATTAAAGCTGAAGTGATTATGGTGCATAGAGAAACTCGTTAAAAGTGAGTATCGTTAAACTTTGCTTATCTTTAATTTTATTCTATTTTACATTATTTTTTTTTGCATATTTGAAAATGTTGTCTATACAATACATTTTAAAAAAAATTTTTACATCTAGGTTATGTATTAAAAGTTGCATGGCTGTTTTAATGCCAAAACTATTGTAACCGTTTGTTTACACCAATGTTTCCTTTGTCTTTGCCACATTTTTTCTGTTTGCGCACATCCCAACAGTTTTGGCTACTGATATAGTCTAATTTGGCAGCTCAACAACTAAGTCTGGTGTATCTCTTTTACGGTTAAATAAAAGACGGATAAACAGAGGGGTTGGTGGGAGCACCTTTGGTATTCTTAGAAGTTTAGGTAATGACCAAACAAAAGAGAGAACGTGAACTAATAGAGTAGTCGGTCTTTTGGTAGTGAAAGATGATGAATAGGATGTACACTTACACTTCCATGTACACTTATATGCTTTAATCAAGCTCCCACTTAAGCACCTGAGCGATATGATTCCCGCTTAAGGTTGGGGTTGTTTAGAATAGTTATTCTTTGTAGAGTCTCTTAAATGCATTAAAAAGACAACAAAATAATATAGTGTAGTAAATTATGTATAAAATTCCAGGGGTAAGTATATAAGGTTACACTCACATGATCTAGAGGTGAACAGTAGCTCCTAGGATAGAGCGTGGAGTGGTATTAACCCCTTAAGGACCAAACTTCTGGAATAAAAGGGAATCATGACATGTCACACATGTCATGTGTCCTTAAGGGGTTAAACCCACTCTGGGATATCTAGGTGCTGCAGGTCTATATAAAAGATATAAAAGAGAATACAAATTATATAGTGTACACCAGTGTAAAAAAACACTAAAAATGTACTTGCATGTAAAAGAGCAATTACAGATTGCTCCATTTTAAGTGCATAGGTTGTTTGTAACCCCACCAAGTATATAAAGATCAGGAGGCAGGCAGCAGTGATGAGGTCCAATATTAAAAAAAAAAAAAAAGTACTATATTAAAGTGACACTCCAGGCACCCAGACCACTTATGCCCACTGGAGTCGTCTGGGTGCCACCACCCTTAACCTTGCAAGTGTAATTATTGCAGTTTTCATAAACTGCAATAATTACCTTGCAGGGTTAAGTCCTCCTCTAGTGGCTGTCTATCAGACAGCCACTAGAGGGACTTCCTTGTTCTTAGAACACGAAAAGTGTTTTAAACGACGCTGGACGTCCTCACGCTATGTGAGGACCTCCAGCGTTGCCAAAATCCCCATAGGAAAGCATTCAATAATGCTTTCCTATGGGGTGGTCTAATGCGCGCTCAGTGGGGGAGGAGAGTAGGCGGAGCCTGACCCAGCGCAGAGGGACATCGGCACTGGACTGAGGTAAATCACTGAATAGGATTTTAACCACTTCAGCCACATGGGATCTGGGGTGGGAGGGAGAGGGGTCCTGCAGTGCCAGGAAAGCAAATATATTTTCCTGGCACTGGAGACCTTTTTAAAAAAGAAATAAAACCATTAAGAGTATATAGTAAAAAAAAAAAAAAAATATCAGAAGGGTGGCCTAAGTCTCATATCAGATTATAGTTCTTTTCTTTTTGATTATGGTTTTAATTTTTACAATGTGATGGTACTTCTAATCCTTTTAAATGAGGTATTTTTACACTTGGGATGCTAAACACTTAATGATAGTAGACTAGTAAGGAGACACGGAACAAATGGAATGCAGCGTTGCAAACAGAACATGAGTGGAATGCAGCGGAACTGCAGTGGAATGCAACTTGTAAGAAGTCAGGTGCGGGGTGGAACACAAATTGAAAACAGCTGCATTGCACACCAACAATTAGGAATGAGGAAAGATCATTAAGAAGCAATATAAACTAGAGAGTATTATCTTCTGCTTTTATAATAAAGTTTTATGATAAAATGTGTTGGGTGGATGCATTTAACAAACACTCGTCAAGCAGCGGAGATGCGTTTTATTAGTTTTTTTGCTCAATGTAAGTCAATAAATGGTTGTTGTATTATATGCTTCTATTGACAAACATTTTTGTCAGTGGACAGTTAGCATATTCACATCAATTGTTTTTCATAGTTATACATAGTTGTCGGAATGCTATATGGTTTTGTTACTTGTTTAATAATTTGTCACATACAGGCAGGGCAATTAGCTATATAACATTTATATTAAAGGACCACTATATTGCCAGGAAAACAAACTCGTTTTCCTGGCACTATATAGTCTTTAGGTCCCCCCCACTCCCGCCGGGCTCTAGGGGGAGGAAGGGGTTAAACACTTACCTTTCTCCAGTGCCGGCCTCCCTCTTCGACCGAATGCGCATGCGCGGCAAGAGCCGCGTGCGCATTCAGTCAGTCCATAGGAAAGCATTCTCAATGCTTTCCTATGGACGCTGGAGTCTTCTCACTGTGAAAATCACAGTGAGAAGCACGGAAGCACCTCTAGCGGCTGTCAATAAGACAGCCACTCGAGGCTGGATTAACCCTAAAGTAAACATAGCAGTTTCTCTGAAACTGCTATGTTTACAGCAGGCAGGGTTAACCCTAGATGTACCTGGCACCCAGACCACTTCATTGAGCTGAATTGGTCTGGGTGCCTATAGTGGTCCTTTAACACTCAATTTTCTAATGCCTGAGTATTGTGAATTGCAAAAATATGAGATAATGGGTAGTGATGCTGCACTTGCGCTGAGATCGCCGCTGGAGGCAACTTTGGAGTTAAACTGTTATTTTAGATGATGTTGTTTTGGTGCCTGGAGTGTCCCTTTAAATGTTAAAGCTCATGATAGTACAATTAGAAAAAGACTGAACGAGTATGGTTTGCCAGGAAAAAGCTTATTTTCTCTAAAAAGAACATGTCAGCACAGCTTAGGATTGCAAAGTTGCATCTTAACAAACCATAATACTGATGAAACAATGTCTTTTGGGCAGTCAAGACCAAAGTGAAGATGCTTGGCCATAATACACAGTGCTACATTTGGCGAAAACAAAACACAGCATATCAGTACAAACACATCAAACCAACTGTCAAGCATTGTGGTGGAGGGGTGATGATTTAGGCTTATTTAGGCATGCTTTGACCACGAACGCCTCTGTAGGGATCGACTGATATTGATATTTTAGAGCCGATACCGATAATCTGTGAACTTTTAGGCTAATAGCCGATAAATTACAGATACCGATATTCTGTACATTTACCGTTGTGAAAAAAATAAACAATTTCTACACAAATCTACTGTTTTTTGAACATGTTTATTTTTTATTTTTTTATTAAATTGTAAATGTACAAAATATACATGCCAGTCAGACTTTTGTTTTCAAGAATATTGTGTTTCAAATTTGTAAATTAATGATTCTGTGATGGCTGTTTTAATTATTTGCTTACAGCAAACTGACTGAAAGCAAAGGGGCTTTGGGTGGTTTAGGGACTCTGAAAAAGTATTCAGAATAGACTTGGCTTTTGCTGGGGAGAGTATTGAGACTAACAGCCGTCACATGAAGTGAGGAATCTCAGAGTCACTTACTTCCTCAAGGACCCAGGTCCTCCAACACTAGAGAAACTTTGGCAGTGAAAAGAGCTTTCATTTAGGCGAGGAGGTTTTGAATGTCGGCTTTGCTCACTGGAATCTGCTCCAGAGCATTAGTTGGGACCCTTTGGGATCTTCATTGGCCTTCTTGGGTGTCTTCTCTGTCACTCTCCTCTGATGTAGCTTCAGAAGCAGCTCTCACGGATGCCATCTTGGCAGGCCACTGCTGTGGGGTCACTCATAGAAAGTTGCTGATATATTTAGAAGCTGGAGTTGTCTCGAGGGGATGAATCTTGGATTTACATCCTATGTTGTTCATAAATGTTTTTAGACTGCTTTATGTTTTGTTCATGGAGTAAATATGCAATATTTATCAATGTCTCCAGGGAGCTCAACGCTTGCACGTCTTCTATGGTCAACAGTTGGCTCCACCCCGGTCAACTTACTTTTATGTAATTAATGTATTTTGTGGATGTCATTGGTTTTTGACATGGCATGTTGTGCTACTCTTATATAGTTATTATATTTTTTTTATATTATTGTCAGTAAGTGTGTCACAGTGTATAATGCAGCAACTGAATGGCAGTACACACTTCAGCAAATAGTGTGGGGCATCACAAGGCACAATCGGTAAAGTTTGTGACAGTGCAAACATCATTGAGTATGGTATAGTATAGTGCATGAATCAGAGAACTGGTTATGTGACAGTGTGAGAGCAGGACCATAATGGTCCCCCCCACCCAAAATAAATCCCCAGAATTTAATATTGTATACACTAGAGACAACTCACAAGCAAACACAGCACAAGCATCTAATTAAATTTGCTTATGCAGAACAAGCACAGGGCCCTTTTTCTCATGCGAGAGCTCTTTAGCGGGCTCTGTGCATGGGCTGCCCTAGAAGAGCATTGAACAAGCATGCTCACAACGTCCCCTCCCTGGCCCTGCCCCCTTCCCACTGGGCCTCAGCAGTTAAAAAATGCCTAAGCCAAATTTTGAAAAAGTTTTTTTTCTGGCCCTAATCTTACCTAGTTTTGTGTCATCTGCAAACACCGACTTTCAATGCTCACTTCAAGATCAAATTAAAGGGACATGCATTACTTTGAGAAAACTGTCTCATTTAACCCCTTAAGGACCAAACTTCTTGAATAAAAGGGAATCATGACATGTCACACATGTCATGTGTTCTTAAGGGGTTAAACACTTTAGCTTTATTATCTTTTTTTATTGATTTTTCTAACAGGATTTGTCATCTACACCAACTGATTGCAGCTTTACTAGCAACCTTTGGCGTGGAACCGTATCAAAAGCCTTTGCAAAATCCAAGTAGATCACATCCAATCGAATGCCCTGGTCTATATTTCTACTAACTCCTGCATAGAATTCAGTCATTTTAGTTTGGCATAACCTGCCTATCATAAAATCCAGACCCCTGCCAGATGCATAGCAGGCCATCAAGTAATCTGCCATAACATACAATATTGTAACAGATGTCTGGGCACACAATGAGAAGGAGGTGGGGGCCTGGGGGGGAGGACATTAGGTCCCCCCCCCAATTGTTATTTAGGGCCGCCACCCGCCGCGCATGGGTGGGGGCTGGGGGGGGAGGACCTTAGGTCCCCCCTTATTGTTATTTAGGGCCCCTATTCGCCGCGCAGGGGTGGGGGCTGGGCGGGAGGACATTAGGCCCCCCTTATTGTTATTTAGGGCCCTCACCTGCCGCACAGGGGTGGGGGCCAGGGGGAGGACGTTAGGTCCCCCCCAAATTTTTATTTATGGCCCCCACCCACCACTCAGGGGTGGGGGCCAGGGGGAGGACAGTAGGTCCCCCCCCTCCACATTCTTATTTAGGTCCCCCACCCGTTGCACAGGGGTGGGGCCAATAGTTTTTTTTGTTTTTTTTACAGTGAGCAGCTACTGGCTACTCATTGTTTACTAGACACGCCCCTACTCGTGGTATAGCAAGTAGGGGCTGAATTTACTAATACTAAGTAATCTTTACTTAGTATTAGTAAATGTGGCTGAAAGACCAATTCAGGTGACCAATTTAGGTCTTTCAGCCTTTTGGTAGATAGCTCCCTAATACCGTGTGAATTAGGGAGTTATCTACTAAGCGGCTGCTTATTTTATGTTATTTTTAAGTGATTTCCCTACCCACATTTGTTTGCAGGGCACTTGTCCTACCCCCATTTTACTTCCTTTTGCAACCCTCTAGCCCTTTCCAGGAGTTTTTTAGAGCCATTTTTGTGGCCAAAAGTTCGGGTTCCCATTGACCCGAACCCAGACTTTTTTTTCAAAGTTCGGCCGAACCCGCCGGACCCGAACATCCAGGTGTCCGCTCAACTCTATATATTCTTTACACAATATAGTCCTAAACGGTTACCACCTCCACAGACGTGGATGGTTCCCACTAAGCCATAAAAAGGTATGAGGGTGCATACCTATAGCATTCTCTCACCCCTGGAGATAGAACCCATCACAAAACATAAAATCATTGAGGCAGAAAAGAAAATTCCACAAACTTAACTTCACTGGGAAAACCAGAATGTTATTTTAAAAAGTACAAATTAATTTGGAGCCCCAGGTCATGGGGACATCCATCTTTGTTTTGAATGATGCATAAGAGTTGTTTAACAGGTTGGAGTGGTCCTTTTTTTTTTTTTTTTAGTTCTCCAGCGGATAAGTCTAGGTTACAATATGCTAGCCTTATATTCACAACCTACTGTCCAAGTTTGCCTAATTAGCATGCTGTCTCATGCCTTTTTTATTCAAACAGAACCCAGCAGGGTTGCCTCCTATCTACCCTTTTGTCCTGAGTATAGAGCACATTTTGAACGCAGTTCGGAGCAACCTACACATTTTTTGAATTGGGGGGGACTGGGTGACAATCAAGTGATAATGTATGCCAAAAATTTTTTTCAAACCCCTCTTCCCTCCAATATGCAAGAATTCACACTTTTTGTTTCCTCTTGAACTTACAAAATGTACTTACAAAACTGTACAAATACCACTAACCTTTTCAGCTGACGCATAAAGCCCACTAAAAATATGACTTCATGGTCCAACATAAACAACATGGGGAATGGAGATTTGGTTTCCCCGACCTGGCTAAACCCCACAAATTGATTAATTGTATATCATATAGAGGATACTGCAAAACTATACTCCCTCATCTCATTAATGCTGTCTGCAATTTTGTTCAAAAGTTTTTAATTTCTTACTCTTTACTACCTTTCTGTCCTTTTACCCCCTCACTACTTTTTCTGTCTGCTGCTCATGAGATATATGGTGTAAGGAGACAAAAAAGGTGTCAAGAGTGATTTCCATGTTTGCAAGTATACCTACAGATTGTGCTTTGTTTTACCACAACCACTGTTTGTTTCAATTACTTATAATATTTCCACTGTGTATACACCTCATTTCATGTACACAGGGTTACTTTCACTCTTTATAAGAGGTCCATAGTGAATACGATTTTTGTTGTTGCGCACCAACACTACTGTAAGTTATTTTATGTTCAAATCGTTTTACCAGGATTTGTTTTTCTTGGTTGCTGCATGTACTAAGATCCTTCTCCTATTTGCGCCATCCTATTTATTTATTTATTTTGTATTTTCAATATTTTTTTTATTGTTTTATCATTGATGTTTTATTGAAGTTTTCAAGAAAAACAAAACATTACATTGAAAGCAAATATTTAAAGTAAACTTTTTAGCAAAACATTCTCCACATCGGCTATTTAACAGATTACAGACTTCAAGCTCAGAGCATCCTCTTGGTGTTAATTTTTTTTTCCGCACGGTACTGGTGGTTTAAATTGTCTTTTGGCCGTGGTGATGTCCGTAACGGTTCTCAAACAGCTGAATACAATAAGAAAAAGTCAGAACCTTGTAATACCGGACGTCTTTATGTCCTCTACTTGGCTTCTCTCCGAATATGGACACATAGGGGTTTATTCAGCTGTAAGCTCGTTTGAGAAGGGCCTCTTCACCTCTTGTATCTGTGAACATTATTTTGTTTCTTTATCACTTACTGTTCTGTTGTAAAATTATAAAGCGCTACAGACTGTATCAGTGCTATAACAGGCTGTCAATAATCATAATTTAAGGATTAGTGAATTTTTTTTTTTTATTTTTTTTTTTATTTTATTGGAAATTTGCATAGATACATCAATTGCCAGTGGTATTCAAGATATAATACATGAAACAACAAGATACAATGAAGGTATGGCATGACAATGGTAGTATGGAATGTACAACGGTTGTTATCAGGTAGTCTGACCTTGCATCGTATTAATACGTCACAGTTAGCTTGAGTGTGCATTATACACAGTTTAACTTAATGCGGAGAGTGGCGTTATCATTATAATGTCATGGGTGTACCTGACGGTTTGACTTATGGTAGTGGGTATGCAGCATAGGGATATAGGCTGGGGCTGTTGTTGTTTTTGTTGTTGTTCCCCGGACTCTAATTGACAACTCTATTTAAGGCTGTGTCGCTTTCTCAGCGTGAATATCAGACGAGCAGAGTTGTATCTGGTGATCCAATAAAGGAAAACCGGGTTTCCAAAGTGGGGTACTTGTCTGGCTCTAAGGTACCAGGTGACCATGAGTGGTGCTGAGATAGTCGCACCACGGTTGCCATGTGGTTGTGTATGTGGAGTATTTGTCTGTGAGGGAGAGGCATGTCTCCTCTAGACCCCTAATAGTGTCGACTTTTTGTATCCATTCTCGGATGGATGGTGGATGTGGGTGCTTCCATAGTGCTGGTATAAGTTGGTTCGCTGCAGAAATCAGGTGTGTCAGTAGGCCTGCTGTCGATTTTGGTATGTTTCGGGGGGTGATCAGGAATAGAAAAAGTTCCGGGGTAAAGGGGACATGGGTGGATAGAATCGACTGTATCATCCCATGTATGCGCTTCCAGTAGTGTTGGATCACCGGACAAGACCACCAGATGTGGGCGGTGTTGCCTTCGGGTGCATGACACCTCCAACATTGGTGTGGGTGTGTTGGGAATAGGGATCGTAATTTTGTCGGGGTGTAGTGCCATCTCACTACCCTTTTGTAGTTACTCTCTTGGATTGTGGTGTTTCTAGAGGATCTATGGATATGTGTGAATATGGCGCGCCACGTTTCTGGTGTGAAAGAGGTGTTTAGTTCCTTTTCCCAGGACGAGGTAAAGGCCGGTGGGTGGTGAGGCATTGTTTTAGCGATCTTTGTGTACATCTCTGAGATGACTTTCTTCTTTAAGGTATGTTCTTTGCAAAGTATTTCTAATTGTGTGTAAGGACGGACAGGATTATGTGCCAGTGGCCCTGCGTGTAGGAAATGAGAGAGTTGTTTATACTGAAATGTTTGCAGTACAGTGTGACCCTCTGTTGTAGTTTGCAATGGTTTCACCTGAGTTCCCGTGTCGTCTACAACCTCGGCGAGGCGCAGGTAGTGTGAGTCATGGTATTGCTTGAATGCCCTCCCATCCTCTCCCGGTTGAAAGAGAGGGTTGTGTGTTATTGGATATAACGTGGAAGGGTAAGGTGACATTGTCTGGTGAGTCCTTATCTTGGCCCACATACGTAGGGTTGGTGAGATTGTGGGATGTGGGGAGTGCAATAAAAATGGCAGTCCTGATTTGTGCCATGGTATTGTGAAAATGGGTGTCCTGAAGAAAGTATTTTCTATGTGTATCCTTTGTGCGATAGGGTGTGGGTGTGTCCAGTCATACAGTCTGGTCAAGAGGACTGCTTGGTGATATCTCTCTAGGTCTGAGAGGCCTAGGCCCCCTTCGTCCTTTGGTCGTGTGAGGAGTGAGTAGGCAAGCCTTGGGTTCTTGTGTGCCCAGATGTAAGTCATAAGGGTTTTCCGGACCATTGTGAACCATGACTTAGGTAGAGTAATTGGTAATACCTGCATGACATATAGGAGCCGTGGCAGAACATTCATTTTGAGAATGTTCAGCCTGCAGAACCATCCAAATTGAGGTTTGTTCCAGGTGTTGAGATCTGATTGTATGTTTTTCATCAAACTAGGGAAATTACTCTCAAATAGGTGGGATGCCTCTTTGGTTAAGTGAATACCTAGGTATTTTATCATGTGGGTCGCCCAAACAAATGGATGTGTTCGTTGTATAATGTCTGCGTCGTGAGGGGAAATGTTTAGCGGCAGTATCTCGCATTTGCTGAGGTTGGCTTTGAAATTGGAAATCTTGCTAAATGATTCAATTTCTGCCATTAGGTGAGGTATCGACGACACTGGATCTGAGATTGTGAATAGCATGTCGTCTGCAAACGCTGCTATCTTATATTCCGTTGTGCCCGTTGTGATGCCTTTAATCGAGGTCTTGTCTCTAATCCCCTGAAGGAAGGGCTCCAGTACCAGGACAAATAGGAGAGGCGACAGGGGACATCCTTGTCTGGTGCCGTTCCTTATTGCCACTGGCTCTGATAATTGGCCATTGACCCTAATGTGCGCCGTGGGATGTGAATATATTGCATTGAACCATTTGAGCCAGTTTGGACCGAACCCCATGTATTGTAAGGTGTGCGATAACAGTCCAGTCTACCCTGTCAAACGCCTTTTCAGCATCAATTGACAGGAGCAGACTGGGGCATCCATCTCTCGTTGCTTTGTGTATGAGGTTTAGCAGTTTTGTGGTGTTGTGTTTGGCTTCCCTGCCAGGGATGAAACCTGATTGGTCTCCATGTATCAGTCCTGGTAACAGCGGTCTGAGTTTGTTGGCCAGAATTTTTGTGAATAATTTTAAGTCAATATTTATCAAGGAGATCGGCCTGTAACTGCCGCATTGAGTTAAATCTTTCCCTGGTTTAGGAAGTAGCGTAATCGTTGCGTTCAAGGCCTGTGGGGGGAGAGTGTCTGTTTTGAGTAGAGCATTGAACGTGTTTTGGAAGTGGGGTATGAGCAGAGGGGCAAACGTCTTGTAGTATTTGGCAGTGAGTCCATCAGGGCCTGGACTTTTCCCTAGTGGAAGCTGTTTGATTACTTGGAGGCATTCGTCTGTGGAAATAGGTTTTTCTAGGGATTCTCGAAGATTGTGTGGTAAGGCTTTGTGGATCCTACGAGATAGGAAATCTCGGATGTCTGCTGTCGCTGGGGGGCTTTGTCTTAAATTGTATAGCGAGGAGTAAAAATCTTTGAATTCTGCGAGTATGTCAGTCATTGAGTGTGAGAGTTTACCTTCCTTCGTGCGTATGGCCGCTATGAATGTATGTTCCCGTTGTTTCTTTAGTGCATGGGCCAGCAAGCGCCCGCATTTACCCCCTTGCGTGTAGTATGTGCATCTTGTCTTGGCTAGGGAGCGTTTGGTAGTGATGTCGAGAATTGTATTTAACTCGGTCCTTTTTTCGATCGATGTCTTAAATGTGGTGAGATTGAGATCGTTTTTATGTATTCCCTCTAGGTGCCTAATCTCTCTAGTGAGACTAAGTGTGCAGGATTCCCTCAATTTTTTGAGTCTAGAGGCTGCCTGGATGAACGTACCTCTTATTGTGCTCTTATGTGCTTCCCATATGATGGGGTAGGTGGATACTGGGTGTGTGTTGAGCTCAAAATACTGTCCCAAGGAGGATTCGGCTTGGTTCCGGATAGTGGTATGGTTAAGTAGGGTATCATTCAATTTCCACTGTGTCCGAGTGGGATGGAGGGAGGGAATCTGAATTGAGAGGGAAATTGGTGCGTGATTGGACCACGTGATTGCATCGTATTTGCAGGAGTGGACTAAGTTCAAAAATCTGTGTGGGAGAAGAAATAAGTCAATTCTCGAATACGAGCACGAGGAGAATGAGTAATAGGAATAGTCCCGCTCAGCGGGGTGTAAGACGCGCCAACAGTCATAGAGCTGATGCGATTCCAGAAGTTTCTGGACTTGCACCGTGTTGAAACCTGGTATGTGGAGGCTTGTGAAGTTGTGTCTAGTGCTCCATCTAGGGAGATGTTGAAATCGCCTCCTAAAATCAACATGCCGTCAGTAAATTGTACCAGCTGCTTGATTATCTTACGTAAGGCTTGGAATTGTTTCCTATTAGGAAGGTATATGTTGGCTAGGGTTATTGGGGATGTGCCCATCAGGCCCTTCAGAAAGATATATCTCCCATTGTCATCAGATGTGTGTTCTTTGTATGTGAATGGTAGATGCGGGGAAAGGAGAATCGCCACTCCCTGTGACTTCGAGCCTACATAATTGCTAAAGTATCCCTTTGTGTAGTGTCTGGATTTTAGTGATGGTGCTGAGTCTTTACGAAAATGTGTCTCTTGTATGAACACCACTTCCGCTTTTGATTTATGGTAGTCCGTGAGGGCCATGTGGCGCTTTTCGGGGGTATTCAGCCCCCTAGCATTGTGTGAGAGTATGGAAATTGTTGCCATGGCTGAAGATTTGGGGGAGGGTAGTGTGTAAAAGGGTTACTATGGTCGTGTGGGGTGTGCGTTTGTAGCCTATATTTGTGGATGTTGCGTGATGCGTACCCTGCGTGTATTCGACGAGCCAGACGGTTGGCTGGCGTCGTATAAATTCTTACACCAAAAGGTGTTGCGATACTACACAATGTCAGTGCGATATACAAATTTTAACAAAACAAAACAAAACTATATACAATAGATGATGTCGTAAGGTTACCGGTGTTGCTCTTTGGCAACTATAGAAATATAAATACCTAGGGTCTGCCCCTGAGAAGTCCCGTAGTCTACAGTAGGCAAGGTTGGGATGACCCTGATGTAGGTGGAGGTGGAGGGGGGGGGGAGAAGGAGCATGTACACTTTTTTTTTTTTTAAACTATGACACAGTGGACTCCTGGGGCACTCGGAGCTGAACCGCATCTTGGTTTATTAATGCTTCGTGGAGGTAAATATCCGTTAAGGCAATAGGGTAGCGCGGGGGTGAGGTCAGCTGACACTTTTTATGGGGGAAGGAGGCAAGGGTCGTCCAAGTGAGTCCTATTACCTTTCCCTCCCCTGGGTATCCCTTTTTGTCAGGTGTCGGTATAGTATCCCCTTCTCTAAACGGTAACGTGTACCGAGTCTTAGTATGTCTGGGCTGTGCCGCTTTCTCTAGCCAGTCTTATCCAAGTCAGTCGGTACCTTTGTCTCCCCAACGCAACGTGTTGCATATGTGTACCCCTTGAGTGGGAAATACTTGTTAACCTCACAGTCATATCTGAGCAAGTCACCCCTATAGTATTAGTGTATGTCAATTTCACAATTACAGAAGGCAAACATAGGGCAAAACATAAGCATGTATACGACCTGAGGTTTCAGCGTCGGCCGTATTGGCCTCTCTTTTGGCATTAGTGGTTTATCCCTTTCGGGACCATGTTGTTGGGGTATGTCCAAGTCTTGTGAGTGGGCTCTATCTGGGAGTAGAGGCCAGCGTCTTTATATTGAAAATCGGACGTGCAGAGAAGGGTATCGTGGGGTTGTTACTAGAAAGTGTCAGTAGAGGCGATTTAGCGTCCAGCAGCTGTGGTCTGTCCTCCTTCTTCTAATTGTTGGGAAAGTCCAGCCTGGGTCAGCCGTTGCCTCTTAGCCGGGGATCTCCATCGTGGTCTCTTCTGTTGAGATGGTGCTGTTAATGCCGGATCAGGAGCATACCAATCCAGGATGGATGTTTCTGCCAGGTTTAGCGCTTCGGTGAATGGCACGATGTCCTGGTGTGTAGAGATCGTATACGTGGTTCCGCTGATGTTTACGATGAGGGCAAAAGGGAAACCCCATCTGTATCGTATGTTGCGCGAACGTAGCTGATCGGTGATTGGCTGTAGGGCTCGTCTTGCTTGCAGCGTGTGCCAAGATAGATCTTGATAGATCTGTATTTCGTGTCCCTGATATAACAAGGGGCCTGGGGTGTCCCTGAGGTGTTTCAAAATATCTTCCTTAAGAGCGTAGTAGTGGATGCGGCAGATAATATCTCTTGGGGCATCGCCGACCGCTGCTTTGGGGCAAAGAGAACTGTGCGCTCTGTCCAGGATAACCGGTGAGTCTGGCTTACGCTTAAGTATAAGATTGAAAAGCGAGGCCAGGATGTTTTATAGGTTTTCCCCTTCTGCTTCTGGCATTCCCTTTATACGTAAATTATTTCTCCTGCCCCTATTGTCGATATCATCTAGGGAGCGTTGCATCATAGATAAATGCCTTTCTTGGGCTTGGACTTTAGCTGATAGGGAGTGCATTAATGTGTGGTGAGACCCCCTTACATCCTCCAGGTCCTGAACTCTGCAGCCTACCTGAGTTATTTCTGAATTGAGGCTTTCCATCTTCTGTTGGAAGGTAGTTTCCAATTTTCCTAGCATCTGAGCTAGGTCAGCTCTGGAGGGCAGATTTCATAGTATGCCTTTAATATCTGCTTCCATCGATACCTGTGATGTGTCCGACGCTGTGGGGCTTGGAGGATCTGAGTCGGCGGTTACTGCTGCCGGCGCCATATTGGATTCCCCGAGGTCCGCTGTGCGGTCGGAATAATCTCTAAATAAGCGGGCCACAGTGCCCGATTTTCCGTCTGGAGTCTTCCCGGAGTGCTGGGGAGCAGGGTGAGCCTTTTTGTGATTACCCATTGTGGGTTTATTACCTCCGTTTTTGGCGGTTCCGTCCTTGCCGCTCAGGAGCTGAGCTAGTGTGCTGCCATATAGCTCGGCTGTCGGCCACGCCGCCATCCTATTTATAATCGTTTTTGTTTTAGTCTAGTTTTAGGCGACTAAATCTCCAGCAGATTTTAGTTGACACGACAAATCTAATGGGTTTAGTTAAAACCTCTTTATGTCTCTTTTGCCCCTTCCCCAGAACATCTGTGTCTCTTTATGCCACCCAGAACCTCTGGGTGTATTTCTCCCAAGCCCCTGTCTGTCTCTTTTGCCCCTTCCTCTTCGCCCCCACTTCAAACCCCTTTGTGTGTCTCTTTCTCTCCACAGCCTAATTTGTGTGGCTCTTCCACCCAGAATCTTGTCTCTTTCTCCCCCAGCCTCTCTGTCACTTTGTGTGTCCCCCAGCCACACCATGCATCTCATTCCCCCACTCTCTCCACGTGTCTCATTCCTCCCAAGCCCCTTCATGTGCTCATTTCCCCCCTAGTCCATCCATATGCCTCCTTCTTCTTTGTTTATTGTCCCTCAGTAATTTGACAGCTTTGTTTTCCAATCCTAATTTAAAAAAGAGGTTTGAACATTGCCTTGAGTTCCAGCATGTTTGACAGTACTTTCCTCAGCTGTATTCTCCAAGTTCCCTGAGATAATTTCCCTGGAAGATATGTTTCACTGTACAACTTGCAAGCATCTATTATGAAAGACATCCATCTTGGTTCTGTCAGTGGTTAAACTTTGGGTTTAGGCTGGATTGAATAGTCCAACATCTTCATGATCTGTGGAAACACAATCTTCTGAATACTGTCTCTTTCCTCTTGAAATTCCACTGGTACATGATAGCAAAGCCAGTGCAAGGATTTTCTGCTACACAGTTGTGTGGACGCATTTATTACATAAACACAGAGACTCTACGTACAAACAAATGATTGCTTTGGAGTTTCTCCATTCTAATCAATGTGAGTTGTATTGCTTTGGAGCTCTTGGTTTTATCATTTACCATTGACCTCCTCAGTATTATAAACCACAGTAATATATGGTGTGTATAAGGAGAGCTGTGCATTAAAAAAAACCTAATAGCAACGTGCTTTACAGAACTCCTCCACAAGAAAACTCACAGTAATGTGTATAATGGTTCCACAGCTACAAAACATATATAGCTAAGTGTTACAGAGCTCCACTATGATAAACCTCACAATAATGCAGGGGCGTACCTAGAGCATGTGGCACCCGGGGCGGGTCCTGGGTTTGGCACCCCCCTGCCTTCCCTCTGCAAACCCCCCCCCCACACACACACACACACAGGTACAAGCAGACAGTCACACATATAGTCACAGGCAGTCATACACACAGTTACAGTTAGAGAGGTAGAGAGTTACACACACAGTGAGTTACAAGCAGTTACATACAGTTATGCACACTGTTACAGTCAGACAGTCACATATACAGTCATACACATAGTTACAGCCACACACACACACAGTTACAGGTAGACAGTTACGCACACACACACAGTTTCAGAGAGACCGTTACATACACACACAAACAGTTACAGGTAGACAGTTACGCACACACACACACACAGTTACAGGCAGACCGTTACACACACACACACACTGTTACAGGCAGACAGTTACACACACGTACACACAGTTACAGGCAGACAGTTACACACACACACACACATATTTACAGGCAGACAGTTATACACACACAAACAGTCAGTTACGCACAGTCACGCACACTATTACAGGCAGACAGTCATACACATAGTTACAGCCACACACACACACAGTTACGCACACACACACAGTTACAGGCAGACCATTACATACACACACACACAGTTACAGGCAGACAGTTACACACACACACACACACACACACACACATATTTACAGGCAGACAGTTATACATAGACAAACAGTCAGTTACACACAGTCACGCACACTATTACAGGCAGACAGTCATACACATAGTTACAGCCACACACACACACACACAGTTACGCACACACACACAGTTACAGGCAGACCATTACATACACACACACACACACACACAGTTACAGGTAGACAGTTACGTACACACACACACACACACAGTTACAGGCAGACCATTACAAACACACACATACTATTACAGGCAGACAGTTACACACACGTACACACAGTTACAGGCAGACAGTTACACACACATATTTACAGGCAGACAGTTATACACACACACACAGTTACAGACACACACACAAGACAGAGAGTCACACACACACAGTTACAGACAGACATTCACACACACATATTTACAGGCAGACAGTCACTCACACAGACACACACACAGTTACAGGCAGACAGTTACAGACACAAACACACACAAACACAGTTACAGGGTCAGGCAGACAGTCACACACACAGACACACACACACTATTACTTACAGACAGTGTGGGGTGGAGGAGTGGATTCCTTGGCCTGAATCCTTCCCTGGAGCCTGTTGGGTGGAGGAGCAGGGATTTCTTCTTGCTGCACCTCTATGTGCAGCAGTTACAGTAGCTTGTAAGGGCTGTGTTAAGCCCCGCCCCCGCTCGCGGTTAGGCTCAGCCCCTAAATGGCTGTAGCCCCGACCCCTTCTTCCTCCTGTGCGGCCAGTTAAGCTTGCTGGTCTCCGTGTGAGCTGTGCGACACCCCAGCTGCCATGGGGCACAGCTCACACGTCCCCCACTAGCCCTCAGACCAGGGTCATGGCACCCCCCTACCAGGTGGCACCCGGGGCGGACCGCCCCCTCCGCCCCCCCCCCTTAGTCCGCCACTGCAATAATGTAATGTGTGGTGGTTGTGATAAATGTGTGTGATGAATGTTAGATATGTGATATGTGTTATGGGAGTGTTAGATGTGTGTAATTCATGCGATGTGCGTGTATTGGCTATTTGTGATATACTCAAATCTAATGCGTGCATTTTTTGAAAATAAAGTTTCCAAAATTTGAATGTGCATTAGATTCGATGGCACATTACATTCAGGGGAAAATTCAAAAATGTTCTGGCAAATTCAGACAGGTGAATTTTATGGCAAGACAGGAGGCTTCATATTTGCTTTACTTCCTTTCCCAGCAGCAAAGAAACAGTTAAACCGTTTGAACGAAAAACAACCTATCCGAATACATCTAGTCAATAATATATGGCTGTTAGACTCCTCCCTGCTCCTCTTTCTTTGCTGCTTGCCTCCCAAGTGAGTCAATTCTAATTATACAGGCCTTTGCCAAAAGGTATATGTACAATTATACATTTTTCTAATACACTTTTCACTTTAGATGTCTCTTTAATTTTACTTCCTCTATATTTTGGCTTATTTTCTTTATCCCGTTTTTCTCCTGCGTCTCTACCCTCAGAGCCGACCTCTGTCGGCCCACAGGGCCCTGGTCCTCACTTTGGGCTCCCCACAGTATTCCACTGTGTTGCCCACTGTATTTTTTTCCTACTCCACTGTTGCCACACACAGTCTTTAGCTGACCGCGATCTGACTGCAGTTTGTTTTCTAGTTACTATTCAGCTCACATGAATATTGCCGCGATCTGTTTGCGGCTGCATTTTTTTCCATTTCCCGCACTTTTCTGTGACGCGAGCGGCTCCACCTCTGATCTAGTGCCGGCGGCCATCTTGGTGTGCGCCAGTTTATCTCGTCAACGGAGCTTATTCTGCGTATCTTATTTTTGGGCAGCTATTTCACTATTCCTACTGGTTCCAAGGTAGGTTCCATCATTTAATTATAATTTTTTGTTTATATCTTATTTGAATTTATGTATTTATTCTGAGTACTTCTCTCTCTGTTTGCCCCACAGGTTTAGACAACTTGCTTGATAAAGTGTTTTCTCCTGCAATATCTGTTTATAAACAAATTAACCCTGTTTTTTTGTTACTTCCTAAACCCGTTTTTTCCCACAGTGGTCTCTGCTCACTTGGATCCTTCAGACGGTTTTAGGTTATCTCATAGACTCCACCACAGACCCCATACAAGAGTTCCCTCCTTCCCCTCTAAGGATGTCCCAATCGGACACCGCTGTACTCTATGCAGAACTCTGAAAGCTCAAGACAAGGGTCCCCTTCCAGGTTTGTCAGCAACATCTTCCTAATTTGGAAGAAGTCAAATTACTTTCGCCAAATCATCAACTTGAGAAATTTGAATCAGTTCATAGTGTATCGACATTTCAAAATTGAAGGCATGCATCTGCTTCGAGACCTGATTTGTGGGGGAGATTGCTTCTCCCGTTTCGATTTCAGGGATGCTTACCTTACAGTGCCGGTAGAGCCCTCTCACCGTCCTTTCCTCCAATTCATATGGCAATAAGAGCTTTGGCAGTTCATTTGCCTCCCTTTTGGTCTCTCATCTGCCCCTTGGTGCTTCACCAAGCTAATGAAACCAGTTATGGCCCTTCCCCGGTCCCAAGGTATCAGGTCTATCGTCTACTTAGACAACATACTAATCATGGCTCAGGACCCCCATACTCTTCGGAAACATACGGATATGACCAAATGTCTCCTACAAAACCTCAGTTTTGTAATCAATTTCGGAAAATCCGCACTAGTACCATGCCAGTCCATCCACTTCCTGGGTTTTCAGATAAACTCTGCTCTGTCGATTCTTCAACTTCTGACGTCAATAAAAGCCATCAAAAGGGACATTCGGAGACTATTGTCCTCCCATCAAGTTCTCCTTCTCGATTTAGCACGAATATTAGGACTCCTGCCCGCATCCATTCAGCCTATTTTCCCCAGTCCCTTATATTACAGGGCGGGCGATGCAACACCTCACAACGTGGTATCTTCACAGATCCCGGTCTTACAACCAACCTGTTTTCCTTACAGACTAGGTCTCTGAAATTAGATTGGTGGCTCCAAAACATGGAAGCCTGAAATGGGAAAGTTATATTCGGGTGTCAACCCGATTTTGTCCTAGAGTCCAATGCCAGCCTCCTAGGGTGCGAGCCACTTGCACCGGTTTCTTGACCCAGTCAGAATGCTCGATGCACATCAATTGCCTCGATGCACATCAATTGATGGCGGGCGCCTTTGCGATTTGCAGTTTTGCCAAGGACGCTTAGAACTGCTCTTTGATTCTCAGAATGGACAACGTTATGTCAATCGTCTTGGAGGCTCCCGATCGAAGCTCCTGTTGGACCTTACGAAGGAACTCTACCAGGGAGGAATCTCTCTCTTTGAGCAGAATATCTGCTTGGGCTGGACAACCTCGTGGTGGCAGACTGGTTCTCCCGTTGATGGAGGGATGCCAGCGATTGGCACCTAGACCCGGGTGTCTTCCATCACATTGGATCTGTTTGCGTGGGCCCATCACATTGGATCTGTTTGCCTCCAGACTAAACCGTCAGACAGATGCCTACTTCAGTTGGCTACCGGACCCGATGTCTCAAGCCGTTGATGCCTTCCTGCAACCATTGGCCATTGACGGGAGCTTATGCGTTTCCATCATTTTCGATGATTCCTCGCACTCTCATCGCCTCAGGGATCTGGGAGTCACTGCCCTGTTATAGATCCTCTCTGGAGAGCCCAACCTTGGTATCATAATCTCTTATAAATGTCCACAGATTACCCTCTGCTTCTGCCTCTGGCTCCAGATCTCCTCTGAGATCCCTCCAGAGCTTTCCACCCTCTCACCGTCCAGGGATGCCTTCAGCTGGTAGCCTGGACTGTTTAAGGGGATCCTGGTGTGCCTCGGGACTTTCGTACTCTGCTCGAAGTCTCCTCATGGATTCATGGGCCCCAGGAACCCGCAGATCTTACCTTTCGGCATGGAAGTTCTGGGTTCGCTGGTGTTTGGAATGGGATATTGATCCCTTTTCAACGACTCTGGCGAATATCATGAATTTCCTATCAGCTCTTTTTGACAGTGGAAAGTCTTACCGTACGATAAACGTTTTTCGTTCTGCTATTTCTGTGGCTGATTGTCCGATTGATGCGGTTCCTGATGGACAACACCCATCCGTTTGCAGGCTCCTACGGGGTATTCGCCTCTGCTGACCTCTAACCCAATTTTGGGGATGTTGCACAGGTCTTGTCCTTCCTGGAAGCTTGGTCTCCTAACTCAGAACTGTCATAACAGCAACTGCTTTTGCTTTGTTTGGTCTCCTTTCGTCGGGTCTCCGACGTCAAAGCTTTTGACCTTCATGCTATTGCATTTACTCCTGAAGGAGTATGCTTCTCTATTGTTCGATGGTCCACTTTTCGTCCGTTTATTTTTTTTTAATCTTTCTTTTATTATGGCATTTGCGTTATGGGGTACAGAATAAAGAGAGGAGGCAGTATGGGATAATACAAGTTGATGAAAACAAGATGGTACATAGTACACTCCTACTAAGGACTGCCATATATTTTTTGTTTTTGATACGTCAAGTAAACATAGTATTTCAAGCAATTGTTTAAGAAATGGGTGCAACGGTCAGTTAGTAATTGCTCAAATGGTAGGTTTCATGTGTACAATATAACAGGTTAGTCATGCTATGTGTTAAGCAGCTCAGGCTCTCGCTCAGTACATGTCAACATGGCATTGATAGCTTACGGCACAACAGGTTAAGTGCTCTGATTAAAGTAACAGGATTCTGCCACAGATTCATAGCGTTAAACATATTCACATGGGCTAAACTCAGCTGTAGCGTGCTATAGTGAAAGATTACTCTGACTGCTCCTATCCTAAAGCAAGTTTGAGAAGAGACAAACTTAGTGCATTATGTGTAGAGCATGTTAGGTATTTATCTACAGTGTCTGCGATCTATAAGCAGGTTTGTGTTGCCCTAGGAAATAGTACAAGCTAGCAATACATCACATATCAGACATTTGTAGGGCTATTGCCAACAGAGCCATTTTCCATAGATTCGGCGTATATTCAAAATTGTAAAACAAGATTGATAGGGATGTCAGAAGTGTTTTGCAAGATACTATGTAGTAAGGCATAGACATACTGTGCACTCTGGGTATAAGATAGGCATAGCTAACGGGTTAGACTGGCTGTTGGTTTAGGCAGCATTAGGTCACATTGCTTGCATGGTAAAAACAAAAAGAGATCCTCATAGGAACCTGCAACAATGCTAGGGCAAGCTTATGGAGTTGTCGACGTGCTTGGCAGCCAATAAAACTAAGTAAATGACCAGGCCTAGGCAGGGCCGGATTAACATAGGGGCTGATGGAGCTGCAGCTCCAGGCCCAGGCCCATGGAATAGGCCCATTTAAAAAAAAAAAAAAAAATTTATTTGAGGTATTTGAGGCTGCCTGGCCTCAGTAATACTGGCAATACAAATGCAGGTAATTTTCTCAGAATAAATGGAAATTACTCTGCAATACCAGCACCGGCCAGTAGGGGTCACTGTGTGTGGAGAGAGGCAGAGATAGGAAGTTACAGAATATCCCTGCCTCTCTCTACTACTCACTCATCCACGGGGGAGCAGCTACACAGCACAGAGAGTCCAGACAGCAGCTCTACAGCTCAGGTAAGTGATGGATGGGGGTAAAGGCAGCAGGGACACATGGGGACACTGGGACACAGACACTAGGGGACACATGATGACACATACTCTAGGGGACACTGAGACAGTAGGAACACACTGAGACACTTTGGGACACTGGAAAACATGGGGACACAGACACTTGGGGACATATGGGGACACAGACACTAGGGGACACAGACACTAGGGGACACATGGGGACACAGACACTAGGGGACACATGGGGACACAGACACTGGAAGAGACACTGGGGACACTGGAAAACATGGGGACACTGAGACACTAGGGGACACTGGGGGATGCTGAGACACATGGGGACGCTGTGAGACATAGGGACATTGGGAGACATTGGGACACGGAGACACCATGTCCCCAGCCAGTGTCCCTAGTGTCTCAGTGTCCCCAAGTCTCCCAGTGTATGTGTCCCATGTCTCAGTGTGCCTTGTGTCCCAGTGTCCCCATGTCTATGTCCACAACTGTCCCCATGTCTCCCCAAGTGTCTGTCTCCCAGCCAGTGTCCCCTAGTCTCCCAGTATCCCCTAGTCTCCCAGTGTCTGTGTCCTAGTGTCTTAGTGTCTCCAAATGTTTCAGTGTCTCCATGTCTCCCAGTGTCTGTGTGCCTGGTGTCCCCATGTCTCCCAGTGTCCCTATATGTCCCAGTGTCCACATGTCTATGTCCACAACTGTCCCCATGTCTCCCAGTGTCCCCAAGTGTCTGTCCCCCAGCCAGTCTCCCCTAGTCTCCCAGTGTCTGTGTTCCCATGTCTGTGTCCCTTGTGTCTTAGTGTCCCCAAATGTTTCAGTGTCCCAGTGTCTGTGTCCCTAGTGTCTCAGTGTCCCCATTTCTCCCAGTTTCCCTAAATGTCTCAGTGTCCCCATGTCTCCCAGTGTCCCCATGTCTCTCAGTGTCCCCAGTATCCTAATGACATGGGGACACACTGAGACATTGGGACACTGGGAGAAATGGGGACACAGACACTGGGAGACTAGGGGACTGGGCGACATGGGGACACTGACACTGTGATACATAGGGACACAGACAATGAGTGACTTGCTGAGACACTGGGAGACAGGGAGACACTGGGAGCAATCCATCTATACAGCAGAATCAAACTGTGAGTAGCTTGTTGGTGATTTTACAGAATTTTCTCTGATGTCACTCCTTGTGATTTACATCATGTGATGTCACGCATAACTAAATAATTATACAAATGATTAAGGCTGGTATTTTTTTCAAAGAACGGTGGCAACCTTAACTACTCTTCACATACTCTTGCTTAAAGGAGCACCATAGGGTCAGGAACACAATCATGTATTTCTGACCCTATTATGTTAAAACCACCACCCAGACCCCTTCTTGCCTCCCTAAATATAGTAAAATATTACTTGTATTCAATTCTGCAGCTGCTGGCTCAGAAGTGGTGGTCTGAGCAAATTACAATACTTCCCCATAGGATTGGCTGAGACTGTCAAGTAGGCAGATCAGGGGCAGAGCCAGCACAAGTCCAACATAGCCCTGGCCAATCAGCATCTCCTCATAAAGATAAATTGAATCAATGCATCTCAATGAGGAAAGTTCAGTGTCTGCATGCAAAGGGTGGAGACACTGAATGGCAGTGCTGCACACTAGGCAGTACTGCCCCAGGAAGCACCTCTAGCAGCCATCTAAGGAGCGGCCAGTGGAGTTATTTTCTCTGAAAAGACAGTGTTTACTGCAAAAAGCCTGAATGGAATGATTCTACTTACCAGAATAAATACAATAAGATGTAGTTGTTCTGGTGACTATAGTGTCCCTTTAAGTTTGGAAGCTTAAGAGGGATGTATGGGAACAAAACTTGTGTGCACTGGCTGACATTAAAGTTAGTTTAGGTAATGCAGACATTGGTCTCTCTAACACTGTGGCATGTCCCCTTTCTTCTACACTCACTACAGACACCTTTTCTCTGTCTCAGACTATATACCAGGAACTTTTGCCTGCTAGTAAGAAGGTAAGGAGACAAGTGGACCAGTGAGTGCTAGGGGACAGTCCTTAGAAAGAATGGAGTGAGCGCATCATTAGATGCATTTATGTCAAGCTCAAGGTGCTGCCTGCATAGTATGCCCTTAGTTGGACAGCCTGCAGGATTGGCAGGCAGCCTGACATGCATTCATGCCAGGCTGACCTTCCAATTCTTTGGACAAACATGCCCCCTTTTGGGCATGTTCACCCCTTTTGGCAGGTCTTGTCACGTGATTCGCGCCAGTGGCACACCCTTTTACCCCGCCCATTGACTTCCTGCTTCACTGGACACTGCTGTTAGGGGTTATGGATTTACTTCAGAGATGAAAGCATAAATTAGAGAGAGATTAGCATAGAGTATGTGTTTTCTTATAGCTGCATCCTATGAGTTTCCCTTCAGCACCATCTCCTTCAGATACATGACGCTTGGGAGGTATGATTGTTTTAGTGTTTTTGGTCGATAAGATTCCGTAATTAGGCCCATCATAATTGTCAGCACCAGGCCCACCGTGCTCTTAATCCGGCTCTGGGCCTAGGTAGTTAAAATGAAGAGGCATTCATGACTCTAGGCTTATAGTCTATTATAGTAGTGAGGGAGCGTCCAAAGTCCTGTTCTGTGTCAAAGCTGGTAGCTGGGCTGCGATCTCTCACCCTATGCCACTGGTGGGCTGTATGAGGGAATCCACTCTGTGGTCCTGCGTGATGATCATGTAGGTGTTTCGTGGGCCGCGACGGCTCCCGCTCCAGCCCCAGGCCTCATGGAAGGTCTGCATCTGTATTCCACAGACTCGGGTATGCAGTGCAGCCGGGTCTTCCCCTTTATGGGTGCTGCGGAGGACCATGATATTGCGACGCCGCCAGCGGCGGGCGGTTCTCCGGCGTCGTGGGCCATGCTTTGGGGGTTTACCCCTTTTGGCCTTCGGCCCAGGTAGGCAGGGAGCCTGGGTGGTGTGTGCTCCAGGCTGGAGTCTGCCCAAGCGGGGCTCGCTCGGCCCTTTCATCTCAGCTTCTCTCACCTCCCGCGTAGGCCTCGGTGCTTGCAGTGCCATACGCTGCTCCAGTTGCTGCCAGAAGCGCTGGAATGCCTTGTCTATGCATCAGAGGGAGTGCTTGATCATGTCGTTGCCATGGCCTGTATCTGTAGGCGCCATTTGTGTTGCGGCGTGCGTGCTAGGCCCACTTTGTGTTGGGCCTGGGTCTTTGCAGACTGTGAGGGTGTGAGCGAGAACCTGCTGCTTATTGATGGGGACCGGGATGACCCCCGCCGGTCCAAAGGGGGGGGGACGAGGGCCCAATATCGAGTGTCCAGTCGAGAATGGCATCGGAGGAGCGGCCGCCTCCTCCGCGCCGGCCATGCTTGTAGGCCGCATTCCGTACTCGGGCGATTCTCGCTTCAATTGTGGCATGTTTAGTACCCGTTGATTTGCCCGGGTGTCACCAGTAGCTCAGTGTTCCTTGTGAGTTGAGTACTCGCTGTAGTTTGGTGATTTTGTTGCTTTATTTGCCAGTGAGAGCAGGAGCTGTGTCTACAGGCATCATCCGTTTTTTATCCATACTTCCCTGACAGGCCATCTCTTTGTGTTGCCCGTTGTTTGCAACGGTATGTCTCCTTTACCACTCCCCTTCGGGCTCCATTGGGACCTCTTTTTGTGTCCTATGTTCATCTTCATAATCTGGTGTCCTGTCCCACAATTGCTCGTGGATCCGGTGGATCCTCCACCTTTCAGGTGTTGAGGCCTCCTTTGGTGCCCATTTGGTGCGGAGGGCAGCTGCATCCTCTGCCTTTATCGCGGGGAGCTCCCTTTCAGACATTTTAGCCTCCGCAGATTGGTTGAGGGAATCTACCTTCCCTACCTTTCAAGGGTCAAGTCCTGGGAAAAAAAGTGTGGGAAGATCCACTGCCACCTCCACCCCCCCTTAAAAATATATATATATATTTAGCAGAAAATTGAGTGCAACATTTATTGTAAAGTGCCAGTGTACACAAACAACTGCAAAATTCACATGCAATAGACAAATATATATAGAACAGTTGGAACAAATTAAATTAGCTATGCAATAAGCAAATGAATATAGAGCAGTTGTAGCAACTGTGATAAAGTGAATGGTGTTGTTTGTGAGGGAGTTAACTTGTTAACTTGTTTGTCATACTAACAGAACAATCACCACAATGGGTGATGATCTTTCCCTTGCAGGGAATTTCTAAAACAAATAGGGTATAAAAACAAAACACACAACCCATTAGAAAATATCCCACAAACTGGAATAATGTTGCTCTTGCCGTGCAAGATTATCAACTTTTCGAGATTTAGTATCATCTGCGCTGTGATGTGTGGTCAGCCATTTTGTGATGTGTGGTAAAGGACCCTATAAATGCACAGGATGCCCAATGAGACTAATAAACAAAAGAGAAGACAGGCGTTCAATGCCAAGCCCACTCCTAATGGGTGACATCACCAAATTCATTGTACTGAAGCCCCTTTCACAATCACAATATATAAATCCTTGTTTGAAGTGCACTCACAGGACTCGGAATTATTTCAAATCGTGCTGTTTATTCAAAGCATCAAATTTCCAGTAAATGGTGTCAACGTTTCAGTCCTCCAGGGACTTTTCTCAAGACGTGTGTGTATATATATATATATATATATATATATATATATATATATATAGTTTTTATAAACTATATGTATATAGTTTTTTAAAATTATTTTTATTGTATATTTTCCTGTTCATGTTCTATACATAAAATAAAAGAAAAACTTTGACAGGCGAAACGAAAACTGCGCAATGGTGGCTTCTGCGCAACCCACATGAAATGTACCAACAATATATATTATGTACGCTAATAACCTAACCTTCCTTTCTGTAACATAATCAAAGCGAAATCGGTGATTAGGCTTCTGTGTAGGCCGACATTGATGTCACACTAAATGTCTGTCAATGCATAAATAAAGAATTAAAAAAAAATAAAAAATTATTTTTATTGATATATAGGTATATATATAGTGATATATACATATATACTATGTATATAGATATATATATTATTTCATTCTACGTGTATTTTGATATCAATATATATATTAATTTTAAAATACAGTTAGAACGAATTTACACAAATATATTTAATTTATTTTTTAATTTTTTAACGTATTTACATATTTATTTTATATTATATATAAATATATTTATAATGAAAATTATATATATATATTTAATCAATATCATTGTACATGTACTTAGTGTATGTGTATTTATTTGTATGTGTGTATAGGTGTGTGTGTATATATATATATATATAAGATCATATATATAATAAATATATATATGATCTAAGTATATATAATTTAATTTTCAACTGTTTTAAACTGTTTTAATTTTTTTTTTAGAGACAGCAGGGGGAGTACCTGTCATTACAGGCACTCCCCCTGCTGGCAATGCCGTCCATGTGATCGTGATGGCCTCGCAAGGACCTCACGATCACATAGCCCAGAGGGGCCCAAAGAGGACGGAGGGGGACTCCCTGGGCTCCCAGGTAAGTCCCCATCCCGCGATTGCCAGCGTGGGACCGCCGGTGACCAGGTAAGTAGAAAGGACGATTTGGGCGTTCTATGCCGCCCTCCGGCGTTTAGAGCCGGTTCCCTAAGGACGGCATAGAACGCCCGCCGTCCTTAAGGGGTGATATTAGGATTATTTCCCTCCCCTCTTATATATTTATCCATCCACCCTTACCCCCCTTATATTTACTTACAGTTCTGAAGACTCAGGGGTGCTGGCTGGCTGGCTGGCCTCGGGGTGCTGGCTGGCTGGCTGGCCTCAGGGGTGCTGGCTGGCTTCAGGGGTGCTGGCTGGCTGGCCTCCAGGGGTGCTGGCTGGCTGGCCTCCAGGGGTGCTGGCTGGCTGGCCTCAGGGGTGCTGGCTGGCTGGCCTCAGGGGTGCTGCCTGGCTGGCCTCAAGGGTGCTGGCTGGCTGGCTGGCCTGGCCAGGCAGGGGGAGTGTGGGAGACTGTGAGACCTTTTTTCTCCCTCCTTCTCACCATCACGGTATCACCCTAGCGTTGCTGACACAACGCAGTGACTCCACCTCCGCGTGATGTCATGACACTCCCGCGTAGCCGTGTACGCAAAGGGCAGGGGAGGTCGGAGGAGGAGCAACCCGGAAGTAAGTCATCCGCTCCAGAGTCCTGACTCCTTCACTATGCGATGCCGCTCGCTTGCATAGTGAAGGATCGGCTCAGGAGGAGCACCGGCTGGGCTCAAGAGGCAGCTGCCCTGGTCCTGCAGGAGCAAAGGGAACGGTGTTCCTGCTATGAAAAAAGTACAGGAATGCCATTCCCACACGTTCCTGCATGACTCGAGCCCTGGTACCTTCTATTTCCGGCCTCAATCTCATCCGGGTTATCATTTACTCTCAGGGTGTTAAAACACCAAATATGAAGCCTCCTGTCTTGCCATAAAATTAGGGATTATTCTAGCATCAGTGACCAAATAATCTACATTTTATTAAAGACAGGAGGCGAACATTTTCTTTCTTTTTTACATTTTTTTTTTTTGCAGTGCATAAAGACAGTTACACTCTGGCTCGAGGTACCCCAACGGCAGTCATCTAGCAACTTTTCAAACATAACATTTGAGGTTATTGAGTAACGTGCACATTTTTTATATAGTATTTTGATTAACAGGTAGCTTCGTAGTATATATAGACATGGTATATGATTTAGATTTCTTCATTGCTTAGATTTAAATTTTTGACCACCAGGGAGCAGCGAGTCTCTGAGTTAGCCGGTTAAACAGGCAGGTATGCTTAATAATTTTTGTTGGTGTACATGTGGGTCTGCCGGATAGGTGCAATTGTACTAATTCTAGGCATGACAGTATGAAATAGTATACTCAGTTATAAAAAATAGCCTCAGGTATAATAATGGAGCTTGTGTCTCTTGTCTGTTGCGCCTCTGTGCTCATTCAGGGTTATAGTCCCAAGTGAGTCCCTGCCGGTTACCAGGAGAGGTGTTGCCTTCAATAATGCTGGCATGAGTTGTGTTTGCATGCTGGTTGTGCGTTCCTTAGAGGCGTCTGGTAGGCGTCTGTCAGTTCGTTAGCGGTTGCTCCATGGCTGCCGTCTTTATTCTCCAGCTTGTGATGGACGCGGCGGCCATCTTGGTTTTCACCATGCGGTCTCTGGGTGCTCGGTTCGCCGCTCAAGCATCGTGGGTGGTCACTGCCTCCCCGGTGGGGTCCGGGATAACCCCCCGACCCACGGGGGGAGAACGGGGCCCTCTGTAAGTGCGTCGAAGGTCCCGCCAGACTAAGCACGGGAGATCGGCCTCATCTCCCGCCAGAGCCTCACTACAGGCCGCAGTCCCAGCCGCCCAGCAGTCTGTATCGCCGGTAGGACAGAGGTCAGCAAGTACACCGAGAGTTGTGCACAAGTCTCCTTTGCCTTCTAGTTGCAGCTGTGTGGTTTTTCAGGGGAGAGGAAGTATTTTTGAGCTAGGAATTTGGATTTAATGGAGGAGCCGAGGTGCCCCACGTCCATCCAGCTTGGCGGTCAGGCCCCGCCCCGAGGCGAATATTTTCCATCCCTATGTCTTCTTGGACATCTATTACGTATCGCCCACCCTTGTTCTCATCCATAAAGGGATATTCAGGTAAGGTATTTAAGGGCTTTATGTGCCTCATTCTTTTCGTATTCAGGTAAGGTATTCGAGAGTTTTGTCGGCCTCATTCTTGTCGGGTTTCAGTTATCTTGTGTTACTTTTGCACTAACCAGTTTATTCATCAGATTGTATTTATACACCTACGTATACATAGATATGTATGTAGCGTATCAAATTGTTGTAAGTTTAGTTTAGTGCTAGGAGTTTGTAACTTTGGCATTCTACCAGTCACACCATACTTTCACAAATTTTCTTCTCTTTCTAGTGTGAAACTATCTTTGTGCTCTTCACGACAATCTTGATTTGTGGATCTACTGGTTCGACTATCTTTTGTTTACATGGTTGACTACGGTTCTTTGAAGAATATTAGTTTCTAGTTTACATGGTTGACATCACATTCCGGCTGCATCAAGAAAGAGGAGCTGGGAGGAGACTCATAGCCATATATTACTGACTAGATGTATTCTGATTGGTTGCTTTTTGCTCAAACTGGGAAGATTCAGCAAAGGAAGTAAAGCAAATATTTGCCTCCTGTCTTTAATAACATTTAGATTATTTGGTCACTGATGCTAGAATAATCCCTAATTTTATTACAAGACACGGAGGCTCGTATTTGCATATCCCTTTCTTTACTGTCCACTCCATAGCAGCAAAGAACTTTAACAGAATTGAAAGAAAAGGTAGTACATGTCTCACACACAGGCCACGCCCCTTTATGTCCAGTATATTACCCTGGTCCACCTTCCCATTTCCCTCTTTCATTGCTGCTACCACGCCAGATAAGTACCTTTTTATTATACTCTGATAATACTTAATTTTCTCATTACTATACGTTTATAATTGTATTAATCTTTTCCTTACATCCTGCTTGATGTATTTTATATGACTGAATATTAATTCTTCGTTGTACTCCCAGGTTCCCAGACCGTGTGGGGTGCCCTCATGCTCACTAAGGGTACCCCACCTTTATTCCTTGTGAGAAATTCCTGACCTCCTTCTCTCACTAAACTTTATACCTGTTTTCTGGTCTCTGCTTTACCACCATTTTCTCCCTGGGTACTTCTGTCTCCGCATTCACTCATTACCACATAGGCCGTTCAGCTGTTTCCCCTCATTTTAGATGAATTTTTACATTCAAATTTTTCATTCGAATTTTTTAGACGAATAACTGTTCACCTTTTTTATTCACTTTACTTAAACCCTTCTATCTATTCACTGCATTAATTCGGTTTTTTCTTTTCCCGCTCTTTTCTGGTCAACTCAGTGACCCTCCTGTTTCTCCTCCCCCCTTTTGGGACCTGCCCTCCTTCTACCAACGGTCTGGGCTCTGGTGAGAGTCTCTGTCTTCTGTCTGTCAGCATTTTCAAATACTTTTCTCCTATCTGGTTTTGAATATTGCAATTCTACTATTACTTTAACAGTCAGCTTGGGTGAATTACTCTCACTGACTTTATCCCTAGCATTGTTTTTACTATGCCTAACCCAATATGCCTGTCTCCCCCGCCCATACGGATGGGGACAACTCAACCCCATTAGGGGAGACCTCAGCCACCATGTCAAACCCGCTCTCTTCGGGTGATAACCCCCATATTTCAGATGGACCCCAATTCACGGCGCTTCAGCGCTCTATGTCTGACGCCATTATGGCAGCAATGGGATCTATGTCATCAGCCCTCTCTCAGTCCATTGCCCAAGCCCTTTTGGCACGGCCTATGGATGCAGATCCCAGTGATTTAGGCACAACCCTCACGCGCCCTATGTGACAGCCTGGTGACCAGGCACATAGAAAGGCTACGCACAAAGCCAAACATATTTCTCTCCCTGCCTCCAGAAACACCAAGACTGGAGCACCATTGGTCGCCCCTGAAAGCGTGACCCAAGCACGCAAACGAGCCTTTCCGTGCCAGGCAGAACGGGCGCGGCTTTGGAAATGTGCGAGAGCACAAATTGAGAGCGACTCCAACTCGGAAATCGGGTCAGAGGAGGAGGCCAAGATCGAGTCAGAGACCGACTCAGATACAGAGAGACCTGAGTGGGGCACAGACCCCTTTTCCTCCACACAAGCGGAGACGCATGGAGGTGAATTAGGGATGGCAACCCCCGTGGCCGCGGGGTCCGTCCTGGTGGATCCGCTGGGAGAGCCATTATTTGACCCGGACGAGTTTTACCACCCAAGGTCCGCGGAATGGCTCCCAGCGGGACCACGTTGCAGGCTACCTAGAAGCCTGGATACGGCGCCCACTCAGTAAGGCTGCAAGAAACAAGCTTAGGGCAGTATGCCCCAGACCAATAGTCCCCAATAAAGTGTGTGACACCCCAGAAGTGGACCCAAAAATGACCCAGTACCTAACCAAACTGGGCTGGAACCCACGCAAGGGATTAGACTCAGCCCTGCGTGCCTGCCAAGACAAGCACTTAGACATATTTGGCCCCTTGGCCAAACTGTTTGAACTGGCGGAAGACGCCAAAGCGGAACACCGCATGGTTGACCCCGATGACCTTCGTGGCTGGGTCCAAAGAGCAATATGCATTGCCGGGAGTGTGAACACCTCCCTATCAATTGAACGGCGTAAAGCCATACTTTTTAAAATTGACCCCAAATTAGCCAACTTGGCCCTCATGGAAGCCGGCAAAGATGCCCAGGGCCTTCTGTTTGGAGACTCATTTATCAAAGACTTGGGGCGTTACGTGGGCACGTTCACTGCCCTTGACAAAGCACAAACCTCTATGAGAAAGGTTTTCCAGGGACGGGTCTCTACCAGGGCCGGCAGATCTAGGAGCCGTCTGGCCGGCCGGAATTATTTCCAGTCCCGAAGTATGGGACGAGGCTCCATTACTCAACGCCCCACCTATCACAACACAAGGGGCCGGTCTCCATTCTTCCCGTCCCGCGGCCGGCAATGGCGCTCAAGAGGTTTCCATGGATACACCGGCTCAAGACGACCTTACAGTGAGTCTTTACAATTCTCACACTCTGTACACACACCTATGTTTTTCTCATGTTTGTGTAGGGGGTAGACTCCAACATTTTTTCCCAACATGGACGGACCTGACGTCCGACACCTGGGTGCTCAACACAATATGGGGGTTTCACATAGAGCTAGTGGGGGATCCGGTAAGTATCCCCTCCCCCAGACCACTTTACCTCTCTCGGCATGATCGCATGTTGATCAACGAGATAGAACAGGCACCCATAGGCAACGCTGGGGTCCTGAGCAATGTATTTCTTGTGGAGAAAAAAGGGGGCCTTATGCGCCCGGTTATAAACCTGCGCCCCCTCAACAACTTGGTAAAGTATCGTCATTTCAAGATGGAGGGTATACACACTCCAGCACGGAGATTTGTTGGCGAAACTAGACCTCAAGGATGCCTACCTTACAGTCCCGGTGGCAGAAACATCTCGGAACCTCTTACGCTTCCTTTGGCGCAACAAGACCTGGCGTTTTACCTGCCTCCCCTTTGGGCTCTCATCGGCCCCTTGGTGCTTCACCAAGCTCCTCCGCCCGGCGATGGCCTGGCTACGCAGTCGAGGGATAAGACTTATTGTCTATCTAGACGACATCCTACTCATGGCTCAAGCTCACCATCAAACTGGCAATAGATCTCCTTTCCCGTCTAGGGTTCATCATCAACTGGGAGAAATCCTGTCCCCTACGACACGGATAGAATTCCTAGGATTTATGGTGGACTCACTTCAAGAATCCTTGAGCCTACCCATGATCAAGGTTCGTTCGATCCGCAAGGAGCTGCGCAGGGCACTCCTCCGACCGCAACTCACGTTGCGACAATTAGCTCGCTTGATCGGCCTCTTAACATCCTCCATTCAGGCGGTATTCCCTGCCCCTCTACATTACAAAGCACTACAACGACTCAAGATTGCGCACCTACGGGACGGCGCGTCCTACGTGGACCTGGTGACTCTGGACAGAGAGACAAAAGACGAAATCCGCTGGTGGATTCTCAACCTGTCCGCTTGGAATGGCAAGGCGATCTTCGGCTCCCTCCCGGAATTCACCACAGAATCAGATGCGAGCCTACAGGGATGGGGCGCTCACTGAGCAGGCGTGTCTACGGGAGGCCGCTGGTCGGAAACCAAAGCCGGCTACACATCAATGCCTTGGAACTCCTGGCGGGCTCCTTTGCAGTCCGCAGCTTCACGAAAGATCAGGCACATGGATGTATCCGCCTCCGCATGGACAATGTCTCGGCAGTGCGGTACATCAATCACATGGGCGGTACCCATTCGGCTCTCCTAGCCGGATTAGCGAAGGACTTCTGGGAGTTCTGTCTGGAACGGAACCTGATGGTTCAAGCAGAATATTTGCCAGGGTTACACAATGTCCAGGCGGACTGGAGTTCTCACTATCTCTCGGACGCCAGCGAATGGAAATTGGACGTGGAGGTGTTCTCCACTATATCATCTCTGTGGGGTCCTTTTGCTATAGATCTTTTCGCATCTCAACTCAACGCCCAGCTCCCACGTTTCTTCAGCTGGAGACCAGACCCAGCGGCAGAAGCCGTGGACGCCTTCCTGCAGAACTGGCAAGAAACCCCACTATATGCGTTTCCCCCATTCTCGATGATCCCCCGCACCCTCATCCAGACCCGCCGCCAGCGGGCCGAACTAGTCCTTGTCACCCCTTTCTGGGGGACGCAATCATGGTTCCCACAGCTATTGGAGATGGCGGTGGATCTCCCCAGATTGCTGCCAACCTTCCAGGACCTTCTCAGGAACCCGTCTGGGGATTGTGACTCCCTCCTGGTGAACGCCTCTCTGAGCCTACTGGTCTGGCGCATTTAAGGGGACCCTGTGAAATTCGAGGTGTTTCGGACTCTACTCGACGACTCTTGGCGGATGCATGGGCTCCAGGCACTCGACGAGCATATGGGTCAGCCTGGAGAAATTGGGCTAGCTGGTGCATGGCTAGGAACGTGGATCCCGTTTCAGCCCCTGTGACACTCATTCTGGATTTCCTCATATCCCTCTTCGAGGAAGGGAAGGCATACCGAACTATCAATTTATACAGATCGGCTATTTCCTCGACACACCAAGGCTTGGACGGAAACCCAGCCGGTCAACACCCACTAGTGTGCAGACTCCTAAGGGGCTCCAGACTTTCCCGACCACCCAGGCCCCGCTACTCCTCCACTTGGGATGTTTCCACTGTTTTGTCCTTTCTCCTCGCCTGGCCTCCGAATCCGGATCTTTCTCTACGCCAATTATCGGCCAAATTACTTTGTCTCCTTTGCCTTATATCTTCAAGAGAGTATCGGACGTCCGGGCCTTGGACCTCAACGCTAGATCATACACCCCTGACGGGGTAACGTTCACCATCAATAGACGAACCAAAACATCCATTAGATCGGTTTCATACCCGGCTTTCCCATCTACACCAGCACTGTGCCCGGTGGCGTGTTTAAGAGAATATGAGTATCGCACTCGTACTAACCGGGTGGCGACTACTTCCCAGCTCTTCCTCTCACTCCGTCCACCTTTTAAACCGGTAGTAAGCACTACCCTATCCCGTTGGTTGAAGTGGCTACTCGGCTCAGCAGGTATCGATACCTCCATCTTCGGGGCTCATTCAGTAAGGAGCGCCTCGGCATCCGCAGTTATCACATCTGGGGCATGCCTGGAGGATCTTATGTGGATGGCTGATTGGTCTAGAGAGTGGACATTCCGAGAATATTACTTTTGCCCGACTACTCACCTGTTTACGGCAGTGGTGGACCAGCTTTAAACTTGCAAATACGAGCCTCCGTGTCTTGTAATAAAATTACATGATTTTGACCGCCGAACGAGATTGCCGCTTAGGCAGAGAGCTCTGCACCCGGAGAAGTCCGCACAGCCACGACAGACGCACAAACCCGACCACAGTCTCTGCAACTTACCCGGTACGAAAGAGGGAACGAACCGGAGATGGCACACGAGAAGAAACCCGGTAAGAAGCAGCGGGAAAGCACCCCATCAGTAGCCGACCTCCTCACTACACCTAGGCCTCAAGCGCCTAAAGATGGCGGCGGCCGCGAGAGCGCGGACTCCCCGAGCCCACAGAACACCAGTGACTGGTTCGCCCTGCCACAACTGGCTACCACCACTGACATCCTGCACTCACTAGCAGAGGTAAAACACTATCTTGCAGGGGAGATAGAAAGATCAGCCCGCGAAGTAAAGGCAGAAATTCAAACAGTGGGGCAGCGCACAGAGGCACTAAAATGGAGAATGGACCACGTGGTGACGGCCCATAATGAAGCAGCGTCAGCCACCAACACCCTAATGGCAAAAGTGGCAGAGCTAGAGGCAGAAATAGAGGACGCATCCAATGGGTCACGCAGAAACAATCTGAGAATTAAGGGCTTGCCAGAAAGGATTAAAGATACCGATCTACAAAGGGTGCTAACCGCTCTATTTAAAGAACAACTGCCAGCTATACCGGAACACCTGTGGGCTCTTGACAGGGCACATAGGGCGTTGAGAGCCTGAGGACCCCCCAACGGTCCACCGAGAGATGTGATCATGCGGTGGCACTTCTTCTCCACCAAGGAGGCTATACTCAAAGGTGCCCGACACCACACATATGCAGTAGAGGGCGCTACATTACACCTATTCCAGGACATAGCGCCAGCCACGCTCGCCAGACGCAGAGAATGGAAGCCCATTGCGGACCTAGTCAGAGCAAAAGGCCTTAACTTCACATGGGGCCACCCCTTTAAAATGTTAGTATTCAACGGGCCAAGACCAGCGGTGCTACTACCCACGGCGGACCCCAGAGCCTTCCTTCGAGAGATAGGTATTGAGGTCCCGGCGGACTTCCACCTCCCCCAAAGGGGCACCCAAGCGTTAGGCCTAATACCCAGAGACGGTGCAGCGATGAAGGGCAACGCGCCTCAGAGAATGTAAGCAGACCCTCGTTCCAAGGCACAACAACCTCTCCACCAATGACGGAACATTACAATCCCCAGCACGCACAAACCTTAAGAACCAGCCAACAACGCAAACGACATCCCGACTGCAGACGACATCCCAACAAACAAAATCAACAACCCTAAAGGTATAGGAAACTAAAATCCTGAAGTTACCAATTCCAGATAAACCAAAATAAACGCCGGAGGGAAGGGGGAAAAAGGGAAACAAAAACACAAAAAAAAAAAAAAACAACAACCCCCGGCCACAAAAAAAGAAAGTAAAAAACAAAAGAGGGGGGCAAAATAAATAAAATATAAAAAAATTAAAAAATCACAAAAACATATGCTAGATAATACAGAAAAAGTAATAAAGATAAAGACAACGTAATATAGTACTACCCTATTCCTCTCTCCAATATCGGAAGAAAACCTAGCACACGAAAACTCGGAAAAACTCTGAACTAAACATAAAAAGGAGGAGAAAACAAAACCACAGATACAAACCCTGAAAATGCTAACCAACACAAGGCGAAGAACTCCAAAGGAGGAGCTGTTTAAACATTACATCTCACAAGGACACACACAGCAGATAAACGCGCCGGGCGATAAAGGAGCCCCGACAACTGACACCTCCAAAGAGGCACAAGACACCCCAGAGAAATGCCACGGTAACAACGGCGACGGACGAAAGGGGGAGTATGACGGACCGGAGGCAAACTGACGCTGAAGACAGAGCCCAACAGATGCCAAGCCTATAGACGTAATCGGACTTAGCCAACCGGCACGAGAGCAACCAGCAACCAGCCAGTCGGACCAACCGACCCTGTGTCCCTCTGTGTACACCTACTGGACACGCAACGGACGGAGGCGCCCACCATGTATCTGGCCAGACACGCAAGTTCACACCCTAAGCTGCACACTATAGCTCACACCGAGGGGGGATAAGGGAGTAGGTTAACTAAGCATTAGAACCAAAGGTCCCTGGAGCAAAGCACTAGGGCACTCGCCCCCTACCTTAAAAACACCTCACACAGGGACTTAGACCTCACCATACACCCCTGGTAAAACGCTGCCACCATCATACACAGAGATAGAAAACAGGTTAAGAATAGGCAGACAACAAAGGCACTAGATTAAAAGCCCCCTCCCGCATCTGGGATGATGGGTTTAAAAGGGACCTCGGGTCTAAATGGTAGCAAGCAAGAGGGAAATGACAAAAACCCAACCCCTCTATAACACCTATGTTGAGGTGATAGCTAAATGCAGGTAGATTAAAGAGACACAAGCAAAGGGGACTGAAGCGTATTGTATTGCATTGTATTGCATTGTATTGCATTGTATTTTGGTTTTTCCTATGCCTTATTCCATGCTTGGATGTCTATTGTAAATAATGTTGTTGTGTAAATATGTATGAGACGCGACACACACGGACGAACAGACCCACAGACCTTTCAAAGACTGGAAATTCGGGTGAGAGATGACCGTACTTAGCGGACTGATTCCAGGGTGCTTGGCGAATGACTGCCCCCTCCGTGCCTACACACTTTGCTGCGGAGCGGGTGGCCACACCCGGCACAGCTAGATAAGACCGGGACACTTTTTCTTTCCCAATACTCTCCAGACTAAGGTAGCTTCCCCTGCTACCTCCCCCCTGCCCCCCACCACCCCTCCCCAACCTTCCCTTTCCCCACCCCCACCCAAAGGCCTGCACGGACCACAACACCACAAGACCTCAACGGGGCGCATGGCGGGACGGTCTCAGACCCGAAACGTAGGGGGTAGGGAGGGCTCTCACAGAGTCACACAATATGGTGGCTCTAAAAATTACCTCCCTAAATGTAAATGGCCTAAACACTCCGACCAAAAGACGTTTGTTAATGAGGGAATTAAAAAGACAAAAAACCGACATAGCATTTGTACAGGAAACGCACCTCCTGCGCTCAGCCCGGATCCAACTAACAGACCATCTATTTACCAGGACATACTCCTCCAGGGCAATTGTAAAAAAAACCAGAGTAGAAATACTTCTACACAAAAAATGCCCCTTTGTCACCCAGACGTCGCGCACGGATACTATGGGCAGGTACGTTGTCCTCACGGGGACGAAACACTCCACCACGTACCACCTGATTAATGTATACGCACCTAACCAGCCAGACCCGGAGTTCTGGGAACAGCTTCACAAATTAATCCACACCCTACCGTACGGAATCATAATATTAGGGGGCGACCTAAATGCTACACCCTGCCACACAGTAGACCGCAGCGCCCCGACCAGCGGCCACAAGACGCAGATCACGAGGGGCCAGGACAAACTCTTGACCAAATTCATACAGAACACGAAATTACTAGACCCCTGGAGGCTACGCAATCCAGGAGTGAAGGACTACACATTCTTCTCGGCAGCACACTCCACATACTCCCGTATAGACATGTTCTTAGTCAACCAAACAGGGATCCCATGGGTTCAATCTGCATGCATCAACCTTATTACCTGGTCGGATCATGCCGACGTAGAGCTTACTCTCAGACTCCCAGGTCCCAAACCCCCATGGAAATGGCGATTAAACAGCACACTTATAAAAGACCCAGAGACGGAGAAACTTTTACTAGACGAAATCACGGCCTATTTTGATGACAACGACAATCCGGACTTAACGCAATCCACGATATGGGCCGCTCACAAAGCGGTACTGAGGGGTACCCTCATTAAACTCGCAACCCGTCGCAAAAAGCAAAGGGCCGAAACCCTCTTCGAGCTCCAAAAGGCGCTGAGGAGGGCCGAAGCCAACCATAAACGCAACCCCACGACACAGGGCCTTCAAGACCTTAGAGACCTCCGTCATAAAATCAGGACTACAGCAGTTGAGGACCTCGGGTGAGACCTAGTTCGTAAAAAACGCCTCTACTACGAACGCTCCAACAAGATGGACACCCTACTGGCTAGGGCATTAAACCCCAAGCCCCACTTTCAAACTATCTCGGCGATCCGAGACAAACAGGGTCAGATAACCCACAATCCTACGGAGATCAATCAGATCTTCACGGAGTTCCTAACACATATATATATAACCACTCCCCAGAACTAAGCAGTAAAAATAGGGAATACACACATGACGTAACCGAATACGTAACCAAGACGAATATGACAGGACCGAACCCGGAGGCCCTGATCGTCTTGGGGGCACCCATTGGGGAGGAGGAGATAGACAAGGCGATCTCGGCCCTTAAGGGTAACAAAGCCCCAGGACCGGACGGCTTCGACGGCTCCTACTATAAAACATTTAGAGAAGTGCTGACTCCAAGACTGACGAAGATGTACAACGAATGGATGGACGGTGGACATCCAAACCCGGACATGCTCACAGCTGACATCGCACTCATACCCAAACCAGGACGGGACTCAACCGAAGCAGCAAATTACAGACCCATCTCCTTAATTAACTACGACGTAAAAATCTTTGCAAAAATACTTGCTATGAGATTAAACCCCCTCCTGGGCAACATGGTACACCCAGACCAGGTCGGCTTTGTGCCGGCACGGCAACTGTATGAAAATACAAGGAGAGGTGCGGATGTCATATGGTGGGCGACGCGGACCCGGACGCCTTCTCTGATCCTATCCCTGGATGCGGAGAAGGCGTTCGATAGGGTGCAATGGTGCTACCTCTTTGCGCTCCTAGAACGCCTGCACATGCCAGAAAAATTCGTTAAAGGCATAAAAGCCCTATATACAGACCCGAGGGCCCAGACCAACGTACAGGGAGCAACCCCGACCCCATTTACGCCCGCTAATGGCACTAGACAAGGCTGCCCCCTCTCCCCTCTGCTGTTCGTCCTCTCGCTGGAGCCTCTCCTGCAGAGGATAAGGGAGGACAGGCACATATCGGGGGTCAAAGCAGGGGATGACGAATTCAAAGTCTCCGCATACGCGGATGATGTCCTGGTCACGATCACCAACCCAAGAGAATCCCTGCCCCGACTTATGACCCTCTTAGAGGAATACGGACGCATCTCAGGCTATCAAATAAACCTAGAAAAATCGGTGGCCATGCCAATAGAAATGGACGCAGATAGCATTAATGACATTAAAAACACCTATCCCCTCAAACTTACGAGATCGGAAATTATATCATTTGGGCGCAGAAAAGACATAGGATCGCTAGACAAGTATTGTACCGACCGAAAGCGAAGGGCGGGCTGGGACTCCCACATCTGTATCAATACTACCTGGCGGCGCAATTAGCCCAAATAATAGCATGGCACACCCCGGAGGGCTCGCATAGGTGGGTGGACCTAGAGACAAAACTTATGTGTACGGACCTTCCACAATTCTGGATATGGCTACCCAAACAAGACAGACCACCCTTACGCACCTCTTGTCCGGCGAACCTTAACTCCATAAGGATCTGGGACTTAACAGCCACCAAATACGCACTAAAACATACACCCTCGCCGCTGACACCATACCTACGGAATAAAGCATTTGAACCCGGGCTGACCGCACGAGACTTTAGGGGGATAGAATACACGGGAATGCAAAGATACAGACACATGTATGACGGCGACTCCTTCAAAACCTTTGACACCCTAAAAGCCATGGCTCCCCTGACAACCAAAGACGTATTCCGATATGTACAGCTGCGAGACTTTTCCAAAAACCCCGATATCAAAAAAGCAGCACAGACCCCAATGACATTTTATGAACAAATGTGTAATGCAGAAACTACTCAAAAGGGGTTGATCACGGCCATATATGCGCAGCTGAGTGCCCCAGAAAAGGGAGCCGTAGACCCAAGATACATACACCAGTGGGAAGAGGACCTAGGGGGGGCCCTAGAGGGTGAGGACTGGGTTGATATATGGGAAGCGACAGCCAAAACGTCGATTTGCGTATTACACCAAGAACAATCCTATAAAATGCTTATGAGGTGGTACATAAAAAACCTGTCCAACTCCATAAGATGGGGAAAACCTCGACAGACACATGTTGGAAAGGTTGCGGGGGCAAAGGCACCTTTGTTCACATGTGGTGGGAATGCCCTGAAGTGACCAAATACTGGAAAAGGGTTCAAACATTATTGAAAGAGGTTCTCGCACGACACATAGACTTAGATCCCTGGGCGATATTACTGTCCCGACCAACGGACGGCCTTCCCAGGAAGGAACAACAACTCTTAAACAAACTCACACTGGCTGCGAGAAGAGCCCTCGCGCAGTTGTGGCTTAAACCCACAGTCCCCACAGACAACGACATGATAGTTAAAATCAAAGACTCATATTTGATGGATAAACTCACAGCACAAATTAGAAATACGGAAAAAACATTCCTAAAAATCTGGCATCCCTGGGAAGCATACGCTAACGAAGACACTACATAACCTGAATCAGGTTCGTAGCGGTTCGGTGGACCTTCTCCCGCCGGGCGCCCCGAAGAACAACGCACACCTCACCTCCTCCTCCCGCTCCTTCCCCAAAGCACCACTCAGTAGCCCGCCCCCTCCCCAACTCTTAAACCACCAACCACACGAGACTCCAAATCAAATGAAAGCCGGCTGACGCGGTCGCCTAGAGTCACAGCTGACACAAATAGAGTGACTCAACTAGGAAACAAAAACATAACAAAGCACTCGTAGTAAACTGCCACAATAAACGAGTGCCGAGGACGACGGGCCTCCACATACACCCGACCTGGACACCAGTCCCTTGGGGAAGCAGTCCCTTGGGGTACACCACTTAAGGGCCTCCAACAGCCCAAAGGAGACTGTCAGGGGGGGAGCAACACCCAACTCGAACCTAGTCGGACACCCCCTTAAGAGACGGACATACAAGAAGCCCGTAGCCAACACAGTACGACACCAATCAGATGTGTTAACAAACATACAGGGCACACCACCGTAAGAACCAATAAGAGTGACGTACAGACGACCAAAATTATGACGAAACAGCCGGACGGAAGTTAGGAACGTAATAGGTTAACGTTTTTTTATGAAATATAAATGTAACACGCAATGTAAGGTACTAGTTTTTGTTCATGTTTGATCTCGGGACCGGAATGGCCCTAAAACTGAAAAACAGCACCAAAAGGCCCACTACAACCGGATTTCCCGACATACCTTTTAATCTTCTCTGTATAACGAACTACAGTATATGTTGCAGACAGGCCCCTGCGAGGGCCACTTCTTGTTGGTCAGTGGTACTTGGTGTTGAACCAAAAATAAAGAATTAAAAAAAAAAAATTACATGATTTTGCTATTGCATGACGAAAAGTCATGATTTTAATAAAGACACGGAGGCAAGTATTGTCCCACCCAACTTGCGTAAGTATGTGAGGATCCTATTCCGCAAATTTTCCCACCCACATCGTCTGCAGACGGACGACTACGGACAAGTTGTAAGTGGGACATTTTCTTGCACTTAGGTATGTAGTTCTTTGTCGTATAGATGCAATTGCACTAGTATGACGCCCAGGTGAGATTATGTATATTCGGCCTCTTCCGGCCTTGATATAGGTACACAGAGCCGATTTAACCTTTGGGTTTCTGTCGCTTATGTTTTCACAGCCTGACCTGGACCTGCACGAGTCAGCCAGAGACACGCTGCCACGCCCGGATGAAACGACCCTTCTCATCCAGTGGAAACGGCTCATCATCACCTATTTATGAACTTGCTTCCAAGGGACTCACAGTTATGCGGGTTACAGAAAGCCCGAAGTTTTGTTGACAGTTACCTACATGTTATGTTCTTACGGTTTTTTTTTTTTTTCGTGTAGCACCTTCAGAAAGAGGGAAATGGGAAGGTGGACCAGGGTAATATACTGGACATAAAGGGGCGTGGCCTGTGTGTGAGACATGTACTACCTCTTCTTTCAATTCTGTTAATGTTCTTTGCTGCTATGGAGTGGACAGTATAGAAAGGGATATGCAAATACAAGCCTCCGTGCCTTTATTAAAATCATGACTTTTCGTCATGCAATAGCAAAATCATGTAATTAAAACTGGTGAATTCAAACAGACAAATTCAAACAGCGAATTCAAACTGGCAAATTCAAACAGGTCAATCCACACAGGCAAATTCCGTTCCAGAAAGAGGGCTTAAGAAAGAATAGATTTAACATGTAACACTAAAATTAAAATACCATCAATGTTACTATGGTATATGGCAATAAACATTTTCATTGTAGCACAATGTTGTCTAGTAGTATCTTCTAGTATAAATGCGCATTACATTCAGCAGAAAAAAAACATTTTCCAGCTTCCAGTGAGGTGTGCATTAGATTCGAGTAAATACTGTATGTAATGGAAATGTTTGCTGTGTTTGATATTTGATGTGTGTTAGCTGACTGTGTGATGTGTGTTTTAAATGTATGTGATATATGTCATGTGTGTGACTTGAAGTTCTGAATGTGGTTATGTTAGAAGCTGTAGTTTTTTCAACCCCCACCTGTGCAGTCTTATAGTAGAGCCGACTTGCATTGCAGTGTGGCCACAAGACCAGACCTACTGTGGATGAAAGAGTGCCAAAAGGCTTGCATATTAATTTGCCATCGTATTCTTGAAGTGAATAGTTCTCATAATTTTCCACATTAGTTTCTGCTTACATTCTGAAGACAGAGAGACTTCTCCTTGAATGGCATTGATCTAAGTCTTGAAGAAGACTGTCATCTGTGTGGAAACTGTCAAAGGAGATACACTTAGAAGATACATTGGATCATAATTATACAAAAAAGTACAAAGTTATATTTGTTTTGTTTGGCAAACTATAAGAATGTTTTCCAGGTTATGAAATATGCTTAAACCCCTCTCGCTTATTACTGGAATTATAGTAAACATGAATCTTTGCAAATGTACTTGATGGTGCGTTTACCAAAAAGGCAGGTATCTAAAGTGGAACTGGTGGTTCATGACATAAAACTGAAGGAATTTAGCAGTTATATTAGCAGCATGTAGAAACAAGAGCAGAGCACACACATGGACCTACGTAATTAAAAATCCTTAGTCAGGGGATTGTTTAACCCCTTAAGGACAGCGGGTGTTCTATGCCATCTTTTTTAGGGTGGCTCTAAATGCCAGGAGGCAGCATAGAACGTCTGCGCCGTCCTTATTACTTACCAGACCGCTGGCGATCGGCATTGCACCCAGTCTGGGGGGACTGCCTGACTGCCCAGAAAGTTCGCCCTCTGCAAATTAGGCCATGTGATCGCTCTGAAAGAGCAGTTGGCTGTATTGGACCACATATATTTGAGTTAGAAAGGCTTTACTGAGTTTTTTTTGACTCTGTTTGGGAATAAGGGATCTTGTCCCTATTAGACAACATTCATGTATACCTGTTATGATATACTGCCTCCCTTGTTAAACTCATTAGCTCCTTTGGCTTCCAATATCATTTCTATGCAGATGACACACAAATCTACCTGTCCTTTCCTGATCTCTCCCCGTCCCTCTTGACTAGTGTCTCTGACTGCCTCTCTGCTGTTTCTAACTGGATGGCTGCCCACTTCCTTAAACTAAACCTGACCAAAACTGAAATTCTGGTCTTTCCTCCCTCAAGTGTTGTTACTCCTGTGTCTGTCTCCCTCCAAGTCAACGGTTCTACAATCAGCTCCACCACGCAGGCTCGCTGCCTAGGTGTTCTCTTTGACTCCGACCTCTCCTTTAAGCCTCATGTTCAATCTATCGCCAAATCCTGTCATTTCCACCTCAAAAACATTGCACGCATCCGCCCCTACTTAATGCCAGATGCGACTAAGGTGTTGGTCCATTCCACTGTCCTTTCTCGCCTTGACTACTGTAATCGGCTTCTCAGTGGTCTTACGTGCTCCCAACTAGCGCCGTTACCGTCCATAGTGAATGCGGCGGCGAGGCTCATCTTCCTGTCCACCCGCACCTCCCATGCCTCACCCTTCTGTCAGTCCCTACATTGGCTTCCTATAGAATATAGAGCTCAATTTAAAATTTTGGTTCTTGCTTTCAAATCTCTACGTAATGCTGCTCCCACCTATGGATCCTCCCTTATACACAAGTATGTCCCGTCTAGGCCCTTACGTCTATCTTCTGTCCGTACTCCCACCTCTGATGCTCGCCTTCAAGATTTCTTGAGGGCTGCACCGTTCCTGTGGAACTGGCTTCCCTCCTCCGTTAGATGCTCACCCAGTCTCCACTCCTTCAAAAAATCGTTAAAAACCCACTTCTTCATAAAAGCATTTCAATTAAACTGTTAATAGCTCCTGACTGATTCCTCTTCTGCAACTGTCACTAGTCTAATACTATCCTTACCTTTTTGTGTCATTTTACCCCACTCCTTCTAGCATGTAAGCTCATTGAGCAGGGCCCTCAGCCCCTCTGTTCCTGTGTGTCCAACTTGTCTGGTTACAACTACATGTCTGTTCGTCCACCCATTGTAAAGCGCTGCGGAATTTGAATGCGCTCTATAAATATCATAATAACACTTATAATAATAATGATTATTTTTGACAAAGTTTTATATATATTCCTCTAGCCAAACTTTCTTTCTGTAGATCAGACATTGCCTTGAAGTCTCTGTGTCCTTTTATGCCATAGATAGATTCAGTTTGAGCAATTCTTTGCTTTGCTGCCTGTTCCTTCTTGTGTATTTAATACAAATACTATACTCCATTACTTTCAAAACCTTGTGCAAACAAAAGGCCATTTTTTTTATTTTTATTGTGACGGAGGTGGGAGTATCTTCACCAAGTATCCCTTCTCCATCGACAGAGCAGCCAAAGTGATTATAGCTTATCCTTTTCCCCTGGGACAAAGCAGCTTGCGTGATTATATCTTGTCGCAAACATCAGCCGAGGCTCGATAAAGGGTAAAACAGGTTTAAGTTTACTATAAAACACACAGGTATATATACCCACATTGCCAACAGGGGGTTATTATGAAAACAATAGACATTGCACAACCTGGGCGCCTTGGTGTCTGGGACATAGCTGACTTAGCACAAGATGATTTAATTATCTACCAGGGCGCCTAACAATAATAACCATAAAAACATATGTTCTCCTTTAGTTCCCCCCAAGTGTATTATATCCCCTGATGTCTCTGATCAAGGGGATGATACTGTGAAAAATAACACTTTTGTAGAGAAGTTGATTAGAGTCCGGAGCCAGTAGTTAAAAGTGACCCGGCAATCCGTCACATTTATAGTTATTGTAATCGCTGTATTATATCCACACGTGGCCTTAAAATCTGAGCAAATCTGTATCTGAGCATCTGTAAAATCAGGTAAATACATTTCATTTTGCACTTTGTTGTTTAATGTCTCTGTTTTTCCAATACATTTCAAGAAACAGTCTCCTTGTCTTTGAATGATAAAATTGTCTAATTTTTGAATATATTAAAATCTTTGCACATGTGCAATGCTGCACCTAAACCAATGATCTAAATATTTTTGATAACTGTAAAAGCCTGGAGTCTTTTTTTTTGCCCTTATTAGCCTTTTTAAAGCAATTTCTAACAAGATGAGATTTCTCTCCACAAAAAAACCCACAGTCATTATTTTGTCCTTTTTCTCTGCAAATGTATTGCCTTGGCTGCTATGATCAGTTAATTTGTTTCTTATGATAGGCTTCTCAGTGTTTATTGGAAATGCTTGTATTTCACCAGTTCCTGAATTATCAGCTCTCCTCACTGGCTCTTCTTTAAGACATGCTTTAACATATTTTGTATAGAGATTGTCTAAAGCAGGGGTTTCCAATTAATGTTTCCCATGGAACCCTTTGACATAGTGTATCAACATCGTGGAACCCCCAATCCTCTCCTTGCTCCGTTTTCTGTATGTGTTGGTGTGTGTATCTGTGTGTGTGTGTGTGTGTATGTATCTGACACACAGATACACACACACACACTGGCACATAATGGCACACAGATACACAAACCTTGACACACAGTGTATCTGTGTGTGTGTGTGTGTGTGTATGTATCTATCTGTGTGTCAAGTTGTGTGTATCTGTGTGTCAAAGTGTGTGTATCTGTGTTTGTATGTGCCAGTGTGTATGAGTCTGATACACAGATACACACACACTGGCACATAGTGGCACACAGATACACACACTGACAAAGATACACACACCTTGACACACATGTGTATCTGTGTGTGTGTATCTATGTGTAAAGTGTGTGTATCTGTGTTTGTATGTGCCAGTGTGTGTATCTCTGTGTCAGTGTGTATCTGTGTGTGTGTGTGTGTGTGTGTGTGTATGTATCTGACACACAGATACACACAAACTGGCACATAGTGGGACACATACACACTGACACACACACACTCAGATTCACATACACACACACTCAGATGCACACAGTGACACATACACACATCTTGACTCACATACTTGCACCCTCAGATACACACACTGGTACATACACACAGTGTCATATACACACACTGACACACTCAGATACATACACACTGACATACACACACATAGCGGCACATACAAACACACTGATATACACTGGCACATACATACACACACATACTGACATACACACACTCAGATACACACAGTGACATATAAACAAACCTTGACACATAGATACACACACTGACACACTCAGACACACATACTCTTTGACAAACACACATACTCTTTGACAGATACACATACACGCTCACTGACAAACACACATACTCTTTTACAGACACACATACAAACACATATACACTCTCACTGACAAGCACACATACATTCTCACTGACAAACACATACACACTCACTGACAAGTACACATATATTCTTACTGACAAACACACATACATTCTCACTGACAAACACATACACACTCAATGACAAGCACACATATATTCTCACTGACAAACACACATATACACTTTGACAGACACACAAACACATACAAACTCCCTAACAGACACACATACAATTTTTAAATTTTTAAAAAATATTACTACTCCCAGCCTTCCTACCTTTGGGAGTGCTGGCATGCAGTATCTGTGTCCCTGTGGTCCAGTGGGGCTGCTGGGCTAAGTGTGCGGTCCCTGGGGTCCAGTGGGGCTGCTGAGCGGCTGGTGTGCAAGCAGAGAGGGTTAAGTGTTCTCCCTCGCGTGCCTCTAAGTAATGCTGGAGCCGGAGTGACGTCATATTCCGGCTCCGGCATTGCTGCTGTGTACGTGAGGGAGCTGAGCAGGGAGATCACTGTCCACTGCTCCCTGACCACCTGCGGTCATTTTGTTTTTAGAAATTTTGGCAGAACACCATTTGTGTTCTCGCGGAAACCCAGGGTTCCATGGAACACTAATTGGGAAACGCTGGTCTAGAGCATTGATTGATGAATTGTAACTTTCGGAAAGACTTGAGAAAATCGATTTATCGTCTTTATCTAATTTTTTTCCAATATAATATAAAATATCAATTAACTCTGACATTCAATTCAGATGATTCTCCAGTTCTCCACCTTTAGACAGCTTCATAATCAACATTTTTCTTGATGGATAAAATCTTAATTTAAGACTGTTACTGCTATACAATTCTTCTGTGTCTTCCCATATCTTACTGGCTGTCCTAAGGGTTTTAATGTGTCATACATTATTGTTGCTCACACAAGTGGAGACATCAGATCTTTCTTGTTTCTGTCCTTTTTCTTCCACTGGGTCCTTCCTACATCAGCAGCTTGTGGGAATCTTCCACTTTGTCCCAGAGATCCTTTCTCAACAGCTCATTCTTCATTTTGATCTTCCACATCAGGTAATTTACTGATGTGAGAAAAGGCAAGGCAACTCATTTAACATTTACAGCTCCAGAGTATTCTGGAGCCCATCCTTGTAGCTTCTACTCTAGGCCCAGAACACAAATGTCGAAAGTTAGCAGAGTTGTATTAGCATAGCAACAGCATGTAGAAATCAGAGCAGGGCATACATATGAAGTAACTTAGAATTCTTAGCCAGTGGCTTTCCCCTTGTTTAATACCTGGAAGAATCAAATTTTAAGAAACAGTCTATGCACTAAACTTGGGCATTCGTATTCGTATGAATACATTTTCGGCCAATGAAATTCTTACATGAGCCATTCATTTGTTCGTTCATTCGGTCTTTGTTATTACACTGTCTGTGTAATTCAAAAAGCCGAACTAGTAACCATATGAACAAATGGCATAGGTATGCACCCATACACTTCATCCTAATGACATCATTTTGGAGCATAAATGCAACCCCTAAAGTCTTGTAGATGAAAAGTGAATTTTGTAAAAAATAAAAAAATTTGTAGCGTTCACCTTTTGCAATTTCCACATCTCTTGTGGCTGCCTGGAATAAAGGCAAATCGACCCCTTCAATAACCAAATAGAGTATAAACATTTTCATTTTCATATATTTTTCAGTATGAAATATAGTTCATAAAGGTGATTTGTTAGTGTAGGACAAACCTAAGTGGTTTTGCTTTGACATGGCAAGTGAGCATACACTTCAATGGCCAATGGAGTGATACTAAAAAGTCTCCAGATATTTAAATGTGCATAGGGATTTGGGATAGTGCTCAATTTTTTTTCTTTGGTTTTTAGTGTTTACATTACTGCCTAGTAACACCTATAGGAGCAATCACTTAGACGGCCACTAGAGGTACTTCCTGTGTCAGTATTGCACAGTGTGTACTGACTTTTAGCATCTCCATGCTCTGCATGGTGGCACTGAACACACCCTATAGAGAAGTATTGATTCAATTATCTCTATGAGAAGATGTTAATTGGAACATTGCAGCATTTTACCTTGCATGCGCAATACCTTCCCAATACTTTCCTATGGGAAAGCATTAGATTGGCTGAGATCATAAAATGATCTGTCATGGAGGCGGAGCAAGGTATTGCCTGCCATGGAGATACTGGTGCAGCGCTGGAAAAAAAGCTAGTAAAATCACCTTTTTAAAGGAAGCCAAGGGGGACTCGGGAACCTAAACAGTGTTTTTACCACTATAGTCTTAGAAATACATGTTTGTGTTCCTGACACTGTAGTGTTTCTTTTAATTTAATTAATATCCCTTTAAAGTTTCTATCATGAATTTCTTTGGTTCAGTGAAGGACTTGGTTTTCAACATTGATAAGTGGCCTCTAAGAACCTTGATGTTTTTTGTTAAGTTATTTACATTTTGGATGGAGGTGATTTGGGGAGTGGTGCCTCCACTAGGGCTAGAATAGTTCTTGCATCAAAGTACATGTCTTTCACTTTAGCAATACGAGGGGTTACTCATCAGAGGTCCCTATGGCCAGGGCCGGACTGGGAAAAAAATTCGGCCCGGGCATTTTTTTATCACAGCGGCCCACTAAGAAGGGGGCGAGGCAGAGAGGGTATTTTGTCATCACTCATGACAAACACGCCCCCTCTCAAAGTGAGCATGTTGGTTCAATGCTCTTCCAGGGCAGACCATGCACAGAGCTCTGCTGAAGAGCTCTAGCATGAGAAAAAAGCTCTGTATTTGTTCTGCACAGTGCAAGCAAATTTAATAACATGCTTGCACTGTGTTTCCTTGCAACTTGTCTCTGGTGTCTCTATAAATGGATACCAGGAGACAAAAGGGCCAGGAAAGAGTATTGTGCATGTGTTTGGAGCCTGCTTGTGGTATTGCGTGTGTGCAGAGTGAGCTGGTCGTGGTGTGGTATTGTGTAATAAGGTCGGTTTTAGTCGTGTTGTGTTTGTGGTGTAATGTAATGCATATGTGGCTAGGGGCTTTAGAGAATGTGTGTTTAGGGGATGTAGCAAGTGTGTGTATACAGGCTATAGTGTGTGTGTGTGTGTGTGTAGGTGATGTAGTGTTTGTAGAGAGTGTGTGTTCAGGGAATGTAGTATGTGTTTGCTTACAAGGAATCTAGTGTGCGTATAGGGGATCCAGAGTGTGTGTGTGTTTGAAGGACCCAGAATATGTATAGGAGATCTAGTGAGCGTGCGTATATAATGGATTCAGAGTGTATATAGGGATCTAGTGTGTGTATGTGTGTAGATGATCCAGAGTTGGGTAGAGGATCTAGTGTGTGTTTGGAATGAAATGTGTTTAGGGGTGCTGTGTGTGTGTGTGTGTGTGTGTGTGTGTGTGTGTGGGGTGCTGTGTGTATATTTATATGTGTATATATATTATAGAAATATGTTTGGAAGTATTGTGTATGTGTGTGATGCAGTGTATCGGGGGGTTGTGTGTGTATGTGAGGGGTGCAGTATGTGTGTGTGATGGATCCTGTGTGTGAGGTCTGGGTGCTGTGTGAAGGTGTTGTGTGTGTGAGGGTGCTGTATGTGTGGGTGCTGTATGTGATTGATTTGTGTGAGGGTGCTGTGTGTGGGTGCTGTATATGATGTGTGTGAGAGTGTTGTGAGTGCTGAGTGTGAGTGCTGAGTGTTATGTGTTTGAGAGTGATGTGTGAGAGTGCTGAGTGCTGTGTGTGAGAGTGTTGTGTATGATAGTGCTGTGTATGTGTGTGAGAATGCTGTGTTTGTTGTGTGTGAGAGTGCTGTGTGTGTTATGTGTGAGAGTGCAGAGTGTGATGTGTGTGAGAGTGCTGTGTGAGAGTGCAGAGTGTGATGTGTGTGAGAGTGCTGTGTGTGTTATGTGTGAGAGTGCAGAGTGTGATGTGTGTGAGAGTGCTGTGTATGATGTGTGTGAGAGTGATGTGTATGATGTGTGTGAGAGTGCTGAGTGTGATGAGTGTGAGAGTGCTGTGTGTGAGAGTGCTGTGTATGATGTGTGTGAGAGTGCTGAGTGTGAGAGTTCTGTGTATGATGTGTGTGAGAGTGCTGAGTGTGAGAGTGCCGTGTATGATTTGTGTGAAAGTGCTGAGTGTGATGTGTGAGAGTGCAGAGTGTAATAGTGCAGAGTGTGATGTGTGAGAGTGCTGAGTGTGATGTGTGAGAGTACTGAGTGTGATGTGTGAGAGTACTGAGTGTGATGTGTGAGAGTGCAGAGTGTGATGTGTGAGAGTGCTGTGTATAAATGTGTGTGTGGGGGTAAATAAACAAATAAAAACTATGGGGGGGTAAATAAAGAAATAAAAAAAAAAAAGTAGGCATTAAATCCCCCCCTCCCTCTTACCTTTAGCCTGGGAGGAGGGGACAGGCACTTGGTAGCTGGGAGGAGGGGGACCGGCACGGTGACATCATCCCTGGTGGTCCAGTGGTGAGTGAACTCTAGCCTGAGGGCTAGAGTTCACTCTCGCGAGATCGGCGCGTTGCCATGGCAGTGCGCCGGATCTCGCGAGAGGAACCGTGCAGAGCTACAAGATAGAGTTCCGCCGGGTCCTCTCCCTCCCTCCCTCCCCAGCCGCAGGTCTGTTTAAATGGGCCGGTGAGGGAGAGCTTTGATCTCCCCACCGGCCCTCCATGGCAAACAGCGGGGCCGGCTCTTGGATAGTGCCGGCCCTGCATAGACCGGCAGGGGAGATCCTGAGACCTCCCCTGCCAGCCTCGGCCTGATGGCCAGTCCGGGCCTGCCTATGGCTACCTCAGTGCAGTAGTCCCTCTACTTTATGTTGCACTGAAGTAGCCTTATTGACTTCTTTTAGGTAGCTATCTCACTGTGTAACTTTAAGAGTAGTGGGGCTATTTCCCACACATAAATATTTGTAGGCAAATATAGCTTACCTTTGCATTACCTAATATGTATTTTACTTTTGCTCTTTGTTCCTGTCCTCCTTTGCCTTAAGGGATTTTTTCCAACTATATCTCTCTGGTATGTAGGTGCATCCTCTGCTTTATGGTGCATAGAGGTGGCCATAGGGACCTGTTTCGGGTAACTTTTTCCCCTGTATACCTTAAAGAGTAGTGGGATTATTCTCCACCCAAAGGTATCTGTAGTTAGTATAGTAAGTTGCTATTCCCCTATATACAATCAAGAGAGTGATGTTTTTCCCCACCCTGAGGAACCTGCAAATCTGTTTTATTGTTTGCTCATTTCCATATTTAACAGTGGATTTTTGCATTATCTTTTTTTTTCCGAACTTTGAGACTCGCAGGTCTCTATATTTGTTGTCAATGCATTTGGACTTGCAGGTCCTTCCAAGATGTGCCAGAGCATGTACAAGTGTACAGAGCATGTTGGTATTACCAGGCTAATGAACATTTGAAAGAACAACAATACAAAAAGAAAAAAATCATAGGGTTACTCCTTTGGGTATGCGTTAGTCCGAAGAGGTGCTTAACAACCTCTCAGCTTTGTGTAAGGAGTGGTTGGTGTCTGTGTAATTGGTGTTGTAAGTGTAGATCGGGAAACAGCAGTTGGGTTGCTTGGTGTTGTGTGTCCCTCCCGTTGTTTCTTATTGGCTATCTAGCGGTCCCGTTTGAAGAGTACTCTCATACTGAGACTACCATTGTGTCCCTGTCCTTTTTACCAATGTTACTTGTGCCTACATTCCCTTTCGGGTGCGTTGTATCAAGGATTTGTCAACATCTAGATAAAAATCATGTAGTTTAATTGCACATGTGCGAGTCTACCCATTTTTATTTGGAACATCACGGCAGTCTCTCCTCCTGCTGAGCACAGTTATTCAGAGTCGCGTACTTGGAGGGTGCATGTATTCAGCTTGATGAGCCCTGCTTGAGAAGGTTGGGGCTGTATGCTTGCTTGGGAGCTTGGTTGGGGATTTGGGAGTACTCGGCTAAATGGCCAGTGGCCGCTTATACAGCTGATTGGGGTGGGGAGGTGGGGGACAGCATGAACTGAATCCTAGGCTATCAGCTTGCGGAGCCAGATACAAAATTATATATAAACTGAAACCTGTAAAGTAAGCCTTTAACTTAAACTATAACACAATAGAGGCATTTAAAGCTGACATATATACCAGGTACTTGAGCACATATGGAAAAGTCCAGCCCTTAGTCCTGTATTGATGGTCTCCTTAGGTCGATTGTGGGTGAATAGGCACGTTAGGTGTTAGTCCTGTCGCCTTCAGTGCTGTTTCCCTGGGAGCAAAAGGAGTGATATCTGCCACGTTCCACAGCGGGCGGGTGCTCGTTGGTGCTACCAGCGTTGAAAGTCCCAATGATTGGATGAAGCTATTCGCTTCAGAAATGTGTGACAGGTAGGTCGTCTTTCCGGCATGTTCCGTTACCAGTCTATGCGGGCCCCATTTATAGGGGATGGAGTTCTCCCGTAGCTGCAGGGTGACGTGACGGAGGGATCTGCGCCACATGAGGGTCTGTCTTGATAGGTCTCTGTAGAGTGTTAAAGTGTCTCCCTCGAATGTAACTGTGGGTGAGCCTTTTGCAGCCCCCATCAGGGCCCCTCGGTCCGAGTCCCGAACAAATTTAATTAGCACATCCTGTGGTGCTTCCTGGGGTGCCTTGGTCGCTTTGGGGAGACGAAAGCAGGAGTCAATCCCTACTTGCTTAGCCTGCTTAGGGACCAGTAACGTGGCTATGAAACTCCTGCAATAATGTGGTAGTTCCATGTTGGTGACCAATTCGGGCACTCCCCTGAGCCGCAGGTTTCTAGCTTTAGCCTTGTCCTCCATGCCGGCCAGTTGGGCCGTCAGTGTTGCACATTGTTTTTGCAATGATCCCAATGTAGCGTCCGTGGCCGTTTGCGCCACCCTAGTGCTCTTGAGGGACTCTTCAATTGTCACCACGCGGCCAGAGAGCTTAGAGACCTCGCCTCTGACTAGCGCCATGTCTGCATCAAACATTTCTTTAATATTTAGCATCAGCGCCTTTATGTCGGCTTTTGTGGCAGGAGCCGCATCCCCTAGCTCGTGGGGCTGTTGGAATTTGGTTTGTGCCCTGCTGGAAGCATGAACGGATTCAGGTGGGCTATCTTCGTCTGATGATTGTGTGGCGTAGGCCTCGCTTGGCGCCATCTTGGCTGACTCATGCCGCTGCGCCGGGCGCATAAAAGTGCCTATATCTTGAGATCCGAAGCTGGGGTCAGCTCGGCTTTTCTTTGTCTTTTTCCCCATGTGCAGGGGATTCCGGGGAACTAGTCTTCGGGTCTCGGAGTTAGTTTCTATCGCTGGAATGTGGGTTTTAGCGGGTCGCGTTCTCGGAGCTTCGATGTGCTGCGACTTGCTTGCTCAGGCGCTGGCTCCGCCCCCCCGGATTTGTCAACATCTATTGTGGTGGTTTTCATCCTATCGCAGTCTGAGTCTGAGTTTGCAGCTCGTTACTATCGTTTCGGCTGTCTGGGTTGTGCAGTTGTCGGGATGTATGTGCTGTGTGATTTGTCGGTTAACAGGTTGCTCATGGTCCTGTCTAATTAAACCGTGTTGAGTGTGGGTGTCTTGTGTGTACTGGTGTTTCCTTGTGTTGTATCTGCCGTGTCGTCACCCAATTTTCCTTCCTTTTATTTGTCATGACGTATTCCTTGACTGATGAGTCCCTTGTGTTCTCGTGATCGTGTTTTCTAGATCTGAGGCCGTGCGATGTGCCTTCCGATCTAGGATGCATTTGCCTCTGGTTTGTTCGTGCAGTGTGTGTCGTCGGTGTGAGTCTCTGAGGAACCTGTAGGTTAATATAGTTTGTTTACTTGTTAATATACAGCTATATAGGTATGTATGTGCAACCCACCAAATATTACTGTTCACAATATCTGTGTAATTGCATCGGCCCACGGAGGGAGGCACCTAGCGTGTGCTGCGGGGATTAGGGTCTGCCCAGGCACACTCAGCACACCCCGTGGGCACGCCTATGCTTGTAGGTTAATATTGTTTTCTTTTGCATTACTTTTTAATATATAGCTACATAGGTATGTAGTTGCACCCTCTTCCCTTGATGCACCAAGGTAGTCACAGGCACTTTTTTAGGAAAGTAGCTATTCCTATTTTCTTCTTAAGTAGCTAATTTCACATTGGAATTAGTGAAGGACACATCAGTAATGGGGTAATGTGAAGGTGTCTTAAAACAATATGGTCATATGGTGGAACTTAATCCTTATATTTGTTCGCTGAGATAGGCGATTATAAGAAGCCTTATAGAATTTAGAAATTTATTTTATAAGTGCTATGTTCCTTAATATGGATCATGTATGAATTGTGGTCACTACGGCAGCACCATTCCTGCAAGATGCATGTTCCGGGTGTGCCTCCAATTCCCTTTTGTTTTTACACATACAGATACACACTGACACATACAAACACACGCACTGGCACACATGCAGAAACATAGACAAACTGATACAATCACTGACACAAATACAGATAAACATTCTGACACAAGTGCAGGTACACAGCCACACAGATACAAACACTGACACAGATACAGATACACACATAGACACACATACAGATATACAGATACAAACAATGACACAGATACACAAGCATACAGAAACACACACTGACACATTTACAGATACACACACACTTAGATACAAACACTACAGATAGATACACACACACACACACTAACACTACATACAGATACAAACACTACATACAGATACACATACCGATAAACAGACATAGATACAACCATTACATACAGATACATACACTGACACACATGCATATACAGTGGTAGGCATTGGTGTACTAAGGGGGAGGGTTCCTCCCAGATGCCACTTTTTGGGGATGGTGCCAATAGCATACCTTTGGGCGTTGTAAGGTAGCTTAGGGCACAATCACAGCATGACCGGCGGGTGAGGAAGCGCTTCCCTCCTGTCGGTTACTGAATGTAGCGTGGCCAAGGCCGGACCGGGGTAGAGGAACTTTTCTTCCTCTACCCGGTCTGACAGAGTGCACAGAACTGCTTCTATGCACAGGTACAAAGAGGCCGATACTGGTCTGTGACCTTTTTATTCTTCAGTTATGCTCTATCTATAAATTCTGTGCTATGTCTTATTGGACTAACACCATGTTAAAAGAATATGCATCACGTGGCAATCATTTTTTAAACCAACAAGCAAACACTTTTAAACAAACATACAAACCAAAATAAACCAAGAAACACTTTGAAAAGTAAGTGATAACATTTCTAAACCTATTAGAAACATTGTCAAATTGAATTATTGTGCCTGACTCTCAAATTGGGGAGTTTTTTCAATTTTGTTTCAAGCCAGTCCACTAATTACATTAATAGGATATCATTCTGCAGCAGCAGGAGAGAGAAACAGACACCAAAGACTGCTCTGCTTGAATACACAAATGAGACATCTTGTCTCTCTTGTCAGGATGTTGCAAAGTGAAGAGATCTTTGAACTGCTCATGTGTAAATCTATCAGGCATTCCCCATGCACGTTAAAGGGACACTATAGTCACCAAAACAACATTAACTTAATGTCCCTCAGTCTCACTGCTCAATTTTTCATTCATTTAGGAGTTTAATCCCTTTGTTTATGCAGCCCTAGTCACACCTCCCTGCATGTGACTTGCAGAGCCTTCCTAAACACTTCCTGTAAAGAGTCATCTAATGTTTATACTTCTTTACTAATTTTATTTTTATATTCACCCACTGGCACAACCTGTTTTTGTATATTTTCTGTTAATAGCTTGCTAGACCTTGCAGGAGACTCCTGCATATCATCAAATTTCAATTTACAGAGCAGGAGATAAAAACATTAAAACTTACATCTGATTGAAAGTGAAACCATTTTGGTTTCATGCAGACTGTGTGAGTCACAGCAAGGGGAGGTGTGTCTAGGGCTGCATAAACAGAAATAAAAGTGATTTTACTCCTAAATGGCAGAGGATTGAGCAGTGAGACTGCAGGGGCTACATCTATACACCAAAACTGCTTCATTAAGCTAAGGTTCGTTTTGTGACTATAGTGTCTGTCACGAACGCACCCTACTACAAGAGTGTGCGTGACGTAGTTATGGTGGTGAAAGGGTTAAAGTTCACTATTTGTCTGCACTAGACCGGAAATAATGACAAAATCCCCCTTTAACACCACCCACACTTAAACATAATAATATCACTATTACTATTTTAATGCTTCTACCACCAAGACAATTTATAAATGGGGTGCCTTGGTCACCCAGGTAAATCAATAATAAAAACCCACCAAATATTACTGTTCACAATATCTGTGTAATTGCAAAATACTAATTAGTCTCTTCAGGTAACGTGATTCTTAACCAGACAAAGGCAGAACTTAATAAAGGAATGTTTATTATGAGCAAAAAATAGTCACAGTGCATATAAAAATACACCCTGTTCCAAATTATTATGCAAATTATATTTTTCTCATTTACCTAAATAATTGATGTAAATAACAGTCAGCATAATTCTCATGTTATCAACAATTAAGAGTACGATTCTAATTTTATTGAACAAACCTCCTAAGGATAACAGTATTTTTTTTAAACATAAAAAACTTACAATGCACTGTTCCAAATTATTACGCACAGTAAGTTTCAAAACACTTTATAGGTTGTAAATAATTGAAACTTGTCATTTGTTGTGTTTGCAGCATATTTACTGAAATCAAAAGCTATTTCAATCAAACTTATAACAACATTTTTACTTTTTAAACATTTTAACAGGTCATGTTACATTTTAACATAGGACCCCCTTATTTGATAGCAGCTTCACAAGTCTTGCATCCATTGAACTTGTGAGTTTTTAGACAGTTTGAATTTGTTTGCAAGATGTCAGAAAAGCCTCCCAGAGCTGCTGTTTGGATGTAAATTGCCTCCCACCCTCATGGATTTTTTGCTTGAGGATGCTTCAAAGGTTCTCAATAGGATTGAGGTCAGGGGAGGATGGAGGCCACACCATGGCTTTCTCTCCTTTTATCCCCATAGCAGCCATTTATGCAGAGGTATTCTTTGCAGCATGAGATGGAGCATTGTCATACAGCAAGATGATTTTATTACGGAAACCATAGTTCTTCCTTCTGTACCAGGGAAGAGAGTGATCAGTCAGAAACTCCACATACTTTGCAGAGGTCATCTTTACACCTTCGGAGACCCTAAAGGGGCCGACCAGCTCTCTTCCCATGATTCCTGCCCAAAACATGACTCCACCACCGTCTTGCTGACGTCGCAGCCTTGTTGGAACAGGGTGGCCGTCCACCAACCATCCACTACTCCATCCATCTGGGCCATCCAGGGTTGCACGGCACTCATCAGTGAACAGAACTGTTTGAAAATGAGTCTTCATGTATTTTTGGAGGACTCTACACCTTGATATCCGTGGGACTCCAGAGGCACCAGCAGCTTCAAATATCTGTTTGCTGCTATGTAATGGTATTTTAGCAGCTGCCTTCTTGATCCGATGCATAGATCTGGCAGAAATCTTCCTCAATGTGCCTTTATCTGTGCTCTGAATCAGCCACAAATCTCTTAATAGTGCGATGATCACGCTTAAGTTTTCGTGAAATATCTGAAAATATGTTTTCATACCTCGTCCAAGGCATTGAACTATTTCACTCTTTTCAGTAGCAAAGAGATCCTTTTTCTTCCCCATATTGCATAAAAATGGTGCTCTGCTTAATAATGTGGAACACCCTCCTTTAGTAGTTTTTCCTTAAATTGGGCTCAGCTGGCAAGCTAATTATCACAGGTGTCCAAGATTGTTTTCAGTGATCAAAAGAGCCCTGAGACACAATGCCATCCATGAGTTAAACTGAAAAACTAAATATTAAATTTTGTGACACTTAACCCCTTAAGGACGGGTGACGGACGAGGTCCGTCACAGAGGGGAGACCTTTAGTGACGAGTGACGGACCTTGTCCTTCACGCGGTAAAATTAACCCCGGATAGCCGCTATCGCGGCGATCGCAGGGTTAATGGTGCTCCGGTATGCCTCTGTATTAGAGACATACCGGGAGCACCCGGTCAGGCTGCCCAGCACATGTGCTCGCTCTGACCGCAAGTCAGAGCGAGCACATGTGCTCTGTATACTTACCTTCCGGCTCCCTGCACTTCCTGGTTCTGTGTGAAGTGCAGGGAGCCGGAACAGTGCTGATCCTGCCCCCTGTAGGAAAAAAAATACCCATTGTAATAAAAAATTAACCCCTTCCCTGCCAATTGATCACTAACTACATTATTTATTTAATTAATTAAAATATTTTAAAATTATATATTTAGCTAGCTGGGGTGGGTGGAAGTTAGTGGGGAATTGGGGGATTTGGCGTTAGGCTAACTAGGGGATAACGTTAAAAAAGTTTTAAAATAAACTTTAAAAAGTTAAAAATTAAGCTTAAAAAAAGTTTTAATAACGTTTAAGTAAAAAGTAAAAAAAAGTAAATAAAATACATTTTAAAAACGCTCATTACCACTACACCTGGAACAAACTAGAGAAAAAATTATCCCACGCCAAGGTTCAAAATATGCCTTTTGAATTACCCCAGGATGTATTTTTTAATAAATAGTATGTGTTTGTGGGGAAGTTTCAATAACCAACCGTCTAAACTACTCCAAATTGGAACATGGACACAGCGTAAAACTTCAAAGTTAGAAAAAACTGAATGGCTGTGTCTCAAATGCGCCCCTTCAACATCCACATATACCTGGCAAAGGTACATACAGGGGTATTGCTGTATTCAGCCGACATAGCTGAGCAACATATGAAGTATTATACAGTCATAGCACACATAAGGTTTGCAAAATATACTGTGCAAACTCACTTTGTGTGTCAAAAAGGCAGAAAAAACGCTTATTACCACTACATCTGGTACAAGCTAGCGGAAAAATGATCCCACGCTAAGATTCAAAATATACCTTTTGAAACACCCTGGGGTGTCTACTTTAAGAAATGGTAGGCCTTTGTGGGGTAGTTTGAATTTAAAACCTGTAAAGATGCTTGGAAATTGCACATAGGCCCAGCGTCAAAATTCAAAGTTTGGTAAAAACGGATATGGCTTGGTCTCCTATATGGCACTGTAGCTTCACGAAGTAGTGCCAAAGACATTCATTGGGGGTGTCTTTTTACTCAGAAGACTTAGCTGAGCATAATTTGGAGGTTTGAACTAAGTGGCACATTTGAAATATACAAAACGCTCAGCAAAAATGCAATCCGTATGTAAAAAATGCACAAAATAATTTTTTACCACATACTTTGGCATATATTGGTGAAAAAATGGGGGTATGTTAAGGCATAATATGCACCTTATGAGATACCCTGGAGTGTCTACTTTTACAAATGGTAGGTCTTTTGGGGTATTATAACAGTCAAACTGTTATAATACCCCAAATGGAAGCTAAGGCTCATTAAATCCATCTCTCAAAATTCTACTGTGAATACTGAAAAGGACAGGTCTCCTATATGGCACTGTAGCTTCACCAAATAGTGCTAAACACATACAATGGGGGTGTCTTTTTACTCAGAAGACTTAGCTGAGCATAATTTGGGAGGTTTGAACTTAGTGGCACATATGAAATATACAAAACGCCCAGCAAAAATGCAATCCGTATGTAAAAAAGGCACAAAATTATTTTTTACCACATACTTTGGCATATATTGGTGAAAAAATGGGGGCATGTTAAGGCACAATATGCACCTTATGAGATACCCTGGAGTGTATACTTTTACAAATGGTAGGCCTTTGTGGAGTTTTTTTGAACAGTCAAACTGTTATAATACCCCAAATGAAAGCTAAGGCTCATTAAATCCATCTCTCAAAATTCTATTGTGAATACTGAAAAGGACAGGTCTCCTATATGGCACTGTAGCTTCATGAAATAGTGCTAAAGACATACAATGGGGGTGTCATTTTACTCAGCAGATGTAACTGAACACAAAATAAAACTTTGTACAGGAATAGCACACACCAACTTTACAAAATATACATGAGAATTTCTTTGTTATAAGTTTGTGTGCCAAAAAACAAAAAAAAACACAATTTTACTCCAATATTTAGCAGAGGTTGGCGGTGAAATGGCTACGTAGAAAGTGTCAAAACAACCTTAGGTAAATAGCCCGTGATGTCTACTTTATATAAATATATACTTTTGTGTGGCAATTTTGTTTTCTTTTATGGCTATTAAGCTTACAAGACAAACATACCAAATTCTAAAATCGCTCCACATTAAAAGTCTATTTTACTCCTTGTGCTTTGTGACCTGTAACTACCAAAAAAACTTAAAATCCCAGACACATTATATATTCTGTAAATCAGAACAACTAAATGAATTTATTTTTAATTACTTTTCTTAACCTGCACTAATTATGCGCACATTATTATTGCAAAAACTGTAAAAAAAAACACAAACTTTTCATTTTTTTTACATTTTTCTGTATTTTTTTTATAATAAACAAGCATTTATATATATGTGTGTTACATCAAATTAAAGCCCTTTCTGTCCTTTAAAAAACGATGTATAATATGTGTTGGTGCAACAAATTAGTAAAATGCAAATTGCAGTTGAACGCAAACAGCAAAAAATGAAAAAAATGCTGTTGTCATTAAGTGAAAGACAAGCTTTTGAAGCTCTGTCCTTAACCCCTTAAAACCGGAGGACGTACAATTACGCCCTCTAATAGGCGGCTCTAAACGCAGCCAGGCGTAATTGTACGCCCTCCGGTTTTTGTTAACTTACCCGGTCGACGGCGGTCCCACGCCGGCGATCGCGGTTGGGGGGACTCCCAGGGAGCCCCCCGCGGCACCTCCGTCCTCCTGGAAGCCCCCCGGCCATGTGAGAGTGGGGTCCTAGCGAGGACCCCACAATCACATGGCCGGGTATAGCTGGCTTCTGTATTGCCGGCAGGGGGGCTGCCTGTAATTACAGGTGGTCCCCCTGCTGGCTGAAAATAAAATAAAATAAGTTAATGGTGTAAAAAAAAAAAATTATATATACTTAGATCATATATATATATTATATATATATGATCAAAGTATATATATACACATATACATACACACATGTACACCGTCTAGGTGTATTTTACTATTAATATATATATAATTATATATATATATATTAATATCAAATTACACGTAGACTGATACTGATTAAATATATATATAGTTATTGTTATATATATATTTATATATAATATTAAAAAAATAAAAATGTAAATACGTTAAAAAATAAAATTAAAAAAATAATTAAAAATAAATAATTAAAAAATATATAGATGTGTGTTATTTCGTTCTAACTGTATTGTGAAATTAATATATATATATATATATCAAAATACACATAGAACGAAATAATATATATATCTATACACATAAATATATACGTATATATCACTATATATATACCTATATATAAATAAAAATATTTAAAAAAAATTATATAGATATATACATATATATACACATACGTATATATATACATATATTAATTCTACATATATATTTATGTAATATTTTTACATAATTAGGTATCTTAATTAATTACAATTAGCAGGACCTGCATGACAACCCATGCCGAAAGTAAAGGGAATTTAATTTGCTAGCACTATATTTAATCCTATAACTTTCCAAGACACCATAAAACCTGTACATGGGGGGTACTGTTCTACTCGGGAGACTTCGCTGAACACAAATATTAGTGTTTCAAAACAGTAAAATGTATTACAACGATGATATCGCCAGTAAAAGTGCAGTTTTTTGCATTTTTCACGCACAAACAGCATTACACGGACAATATTATTGCTGTGATACTTTTTACTGTTTTGAAACACAAATATTTGTGTTCAGAAAGTCTCCAGTACAACAGTACCCCTCATGTACAGGTTTTATGGTGTTTTCAAAAGTTACAGCGTCAAATATAAGGCTTTTGTTTCATTTTTTTCACATTAAAATTGCCAGATTGGTTACGTTGCCTTTGAGACCCTATGGTAGCCCAAGAATGAAAATTACCCCTATGATGGCATACCATTTGCAATAGTAGACAACCCAAGGTATTGCAAACGGGGTATGTCCAGTCTTTTTTAGTAGCCACTTAGTCACAAACACTGGCCAAAATTGGCGTTTTTTGCATTTTTCACACACAAACAAATACTAACGCTAACTTTGGCCAGTGTTTGTGACCAAATGGCTACTAAAAAAGACTGGACATACCCCCATTTGCAATACCTTGGGTTGTCTACTATTGCAAATGGTATGCCATTGTGGGTGTAAATTTCATTCCTGGGCTACTATAAAGTCCCAAAGGCAATGTAACCAATCTGGCGAATTTCAATTTCAAATGTAACGTACTATATTTGACCCTGTAACTTCCCAAAACGCCATAAAACCTGTACATAGGGGGTACTGTCTTACACGTGAGACTTTACTGAATATAAATATGTGTATTTATTGCAGTAAAAGCAAACAGTATTATGACATTGACCGTTAAAATGTCATGTAGAACTAAAAAAATCCAAAAAAACGTATTTTCTCCCATTTTTTTCATATTAAATTATGTTTCATAGCTAAATATTTGATATTAAATGAAAGCCCTGTTTCCCCTGAATAAAATGATATATATGTAAGAATTGGGTGCATTTACTATGAAAGAGGTATGTGCGATTTGGACGAACATGTAGCGCAAATACCGGCTTTTGTTTACATTTTGTTTTGTTCACAATGTGTACATTTGGCTCCGTCCTTAAGGGGGTTGGGGCGGAGCCAAATATACGAATGAAACTGGAAGCAGGCAAAACTGCAGCTATTACCTACTTTCATAAACTCACCACCTTAATATATATAATTTTATTCAGAAGCTGAAACTTTCAGTACCAATATCATCTTCGCTTGCAAAAGTATATTATATAAAGCTTAAATAGGAGAAAATAAGACACGATTTTTAGTTCTATATTTAACAGTCAATAATCGCATACTGTTGCTTTACTACAATAAACTCACATGTCAACAAAGAATCTCATAATAAACTGCGTAACCCCTATGTACAAGTTTATAGCGTTTTAAATTACAAGGTCAAATATAACTGCGTTATTTGAAATTGATATGAATTGGTTACATTGCCTTTGGGACTTTTATAGTAGCCCAGGAAAGAAATTTACACCCATGTGGCATATCATTTGCAATGGTAGACAACCCAAGGTATTGCAAATGGGTTATGTCCAGTCTTTTTTAGTAGCCATTTGGTCACAAACACTGGCCAAAGTTAGCGTTAGTATTTGTTTGTGTGAAAAATGCAAAAAACTTCAATTTTGGCCAGTGTTTGTGACTAAGTGGCTACTAAAAAAGACTAGACATACCCCGTTTGCAATACCTTGGGTTGTCTACTATTGCAAATGGTATGCCATCATAGGGGTAATTTTCATTCTTGGGCTACCATAAGGTCTCAAAGGCAACGTAACCAATCTGGCGAATTTTAATGTGAAAAAAATGAAACGCAAGCCTTATATTTGACGCTGTAACTTTTGAAAACACCATAAACCCTGTACATGAGGGGTACTGTTGTACTCGGGAGACTTCGCTGAACACAAATATTTGTTTCAAGGCAGTAAAAAGTATGTGCGACGTATCATCCGTGTAAGTGCTTTGTTTTATTGTGTGAAAAAGTACTGCTTTTACTGGCGTATATTTGTTGTAGCCATTTTACTGTTTTGAAACATAACTGGCTGTGTTCAGCGAGAATCTCCAGTAAACTGAATACCCCGTATTTTGGGGCTATAATTAATCTTAAAATGGGGTAAATACTTACTGGTCTTAACAATAAAATTCCCCTTTACTTCGGCATGGGTATCGGCTGAATCCCATAGTATGGTAGTAAAATACCTATTATAATACCACATAAATATATATGTAGAATTAATATATGTATATATATATATATATATATACGTATGTGAATATATATGTATATATATAAAACACAAGATCCAGCGCACTCACCTATCCACTAAACAGCAACTTCAATGTTGAAAGATTTTATTAGTTTCTTTTAGTTTTTTTAAAACCACCTAATCTAGGCAAAAATAATGGGGGTTTAGTTACATTATATGATCATACATTGCATAAGCCTGCCACAACTGTATATATATATATAATTTTAAAAAATATATTTTTATTTATATATACGTATATATATAGTGATATATACGTATATATTTATGTATATAGATATATATATTATTTCGTTCTATGTGTATTTTGATATAAATATATATATTAATATCACAAAACAGTTAGAACGAAATAACACACATCTATATATTTTTTTAATTATTTTTTTCATTTTATTTTTAAACGTATTTACATATTTATTTATTTTATATTATATATAAATATATATATATAACAATAATTATATATATATATATATTTAATCAATATCAGTCTACGTGTAATTTCATATTAATATATATATATATATAATTATATATATATTAATAGTAAAATACACCTAGACAGTGTATGTGTTTGTATGTATATGTGTATATATATACTTTGATCATATTTATATAATATATATATATGATCTAAGTATATATATATATATATATATATATATTTTATTTTTTTTACTCTTTTTAACTTTTTTACATTTTATTTATTTTATTTCCAGCCAGCAGGGGGACCACCTGTCATTACAGGCAGCCCCCCTGCTGGCAATGCAGGAGGCAGCTATCCCGGCCATGTGATTGTGAGGTCCTCGCAAGGACCTCACTCTCACATGGCCGGGGGGGCTGCCAGGGGGTCGGACGTGCCGCGGGGGGCTCCCTGGGAGTCCTCCCAACCGCGCCGGCGACCGGGTAAGTAAAGAAAGACCGGAGGGCGTACTATTACGCCCAGGGGCGTTTAGAGCCGCCTAAAATAGGGCGTAATAGTATGCCCTCCGGTCTTAAGGGGTTAAATAGAATTTGCATAATAATTTGGAACAGGGTGTATATGATAAACAAATTATTTACACCAACAACAGATAAAACCAAAAAGGATAAAATACAGAAGTCCTAATTACTCACTTAGGTTTTCAAAGTACAACTTCTGCACAGGGGTGTCTCTGGCAAGGAAGGATGGTGACTCACGTAGAATTAGATTCTGACCCCCAAGCAAGTACACCCACACCACTCCAAGTCATTGGATATATACCCTGTGGATCATCAAGTCTTGCCCAGGGGGGGAGTTAAGGTGTACCTACAGAAATAATAAGTGACCACCTCCTTTGTTCCAGACCACCGTCAATCCAAATGGAAACATTTGGCTCTATCTTCTTTTATGTATCTGCCACAGAAATAATAATTGCATCTACAAATTTGTTATTATTTTCCTATTCCATAGACATGTTGCACACCCCACCCACGATCCAATAGGACTGCCATCACAATTCCTGCCACACAGTTTAAGTTGTGCAACTCATGTTTAGGCTTAATTAAGAGATTGGGCTTGTCCCATTCCAAATATAATAAAAATGAGGCTTAATTATTAAGCTGTGGGTAAGTATTAATGTTTCTCTTGGATATGATACTGGAACACAAGGAAGGGTCTTCATGAAACTAATACCATTACCATATCAAAGTATTGAACTATCAATTGAGAGTTTCCGGCTATATGGTCAAAGTCAGTTAGTTAACATTGAAACTAGTCATACAGGCTTGAAGGATCACCCTCAGGGTCCCCCTCCCGTGGCGCTGAAGGGGTTAAAGCCCTTTCAGCAGCTTACCTTTATCCAGCGCCGGGCTTCCTCGTCGCTGGTGACCTCTCCTCCCCGTCCGACCTCAGCTCCCTAGTGGAGCGGAATGCACATGCGCAGCAAGTGCCGCGCTCGCATTCAAAGAGTCCATAGGAAAGCATTTGTGTAAAATGTCTCACCTTGCAGGACCTTTAATAGATCAAAAAGGGCAATCCGTTTCACACCTTGCAGCCCCTTTTGATCAAAAGAGCAATTTTTCTCTGCCATTTGTCCTCTAGCCAGGGGTCCAATTATTGATGCACTGCACAAGTTATATTAAATAGCAATAACAAATTATGCACCCTTGCGGTGACAGTGTCCCTTTAATAAGGATAGGACACTGGTTAGATCGGTGCCTCCCTTGGAGTGGGGTGTGGAAAGCATAAGAAAAAATAAGATAAACATGAAAAAAATAATCATATTTACCTGCTTTTTTAAGGCAGCAGAGTGATACAACTGTCTCATTCAAAGCTAAAGCGTTTGAATGAGACAGTTGTCTCAAAGTAATGCATATCCCTTTAACTTCTGCCTGTCCTCTCCATTACCACATTTTTAAAACTGCCTGCTTATTATATGACACCTGAGTTTATATGATATTCTTTTTTTTTTTTTTTACTTACTACATATTCACAACATGATAACTACGATTTTTTTTTTTGTCTGTTAAACGTTATATTTTGTAAATAAAGTCTCGTTGGAAATCTAATATATTACTTTTAAGTTTTAGTTACTTTGATACATAAAATGTGACTAAATTTTCAATAGCTGTTGGCCTTTTAGAAAACAAAAAATAAATTAAAAAAAAACAGGCCACACACCCTAATAAAACGAGCTTTGCAAAACTATGACTAAAACCAGAATGTCAGCAATAATAATTTTACTTTATGGACCTGACCCAATTTATTGAGCATGACAATGCTTTTCTTGCAAACACTCTAAATCTAACCGCACAAACTGAGCGCTGTCTGTGAAGCAGCCCTGTAGGAGGCATGCTATGTGAGTTATCACATGCTCTATGTCTGTAGTGCCTGTAGTCTGGGCTGTCCACACAAGGCGCGCGCTCACGTGCCACACATCGAACGTTCCGACAACAATGGGACAATCACAACGCTGTGTGTATGCGCGTTCTAGAACGTCCAGACCGATCGACTAGCTCCGAGCCAGGGGGAGGTGCAGGGGGCGGGGCTTGATACACTATCTCCGGCCTCTCTCCATAGTGAATGGGAGGAGGAGAGTGGAGCCCGACTGTATGTGTTATTACATACTTCCTGTGGTATATTTATGATCGGTGTATTCAATTTCCGGTAGACGATCGGGACTTATTCCCCTCCCTCTCCTCTGTGTATTTGTATGTCTCCCACATCCCCCCTTCCAGCCTATGAGCCAATATAAGATCATCGACTAGGAGGAGTTGCGGTGAAAGGGGATACTGTCTAGGTTATTATACCCCTCCCCGCAGACACCAGGCTAGAGGGATAAGGTTGGATGGGGGAGAGTAGTCTCCCCCAAAAAAAGAGAGAGAGGAGAGAGGACATTTAAAGCATCTGAAGAAAGAAAAGGCTGATGATCACCTTCCCACCTTTATTCAATGGGAGAGTAATTTAATAACACAATAAGTTGTGATATCATATATCTGATATATAACACTACCCTGCATATATCACAGGGCTTCCCATTGGCATTCCTATGGAGATCTACCTGCAGGTAGGTACATTTTGGGTGCTGGGGATGCTGTTGTATTGTAAAAAGGTCATCATGTCTAATAGAAAGTAGGAATACACAGTGCACTGCTTGTACACACCAGTCTGGAGATGTATTGATCGGCAGCGTTGAGAATAGCAGCTCCTCTGATCTCTTATTACATGACCTATTTTAAGCATCTTCCATTTGAATGAAGAAGTGAGTGCCTTGCAGATGAGGTTATGAGGATTCTGTCTGATCAGAGTTGTGGTGTGTGTTCTGATATAACTGTCAGGGTGAGAGCTATATTATAATTTATCAGCAGCCTTTCAGAGTGTCAGCTTGTCAGAACAGGAAGCTAAATACATGTGCTATGGCCAGTTATACAATAGATATTATTTGATAGCTCCTTTTTGTAGACAGTTATATAGTAGATAATATTTCATAGCTTTTTATTTACAGTTATATTATAGATATTACTTAACAGCTCTTTTTGTATTCCTGTCAACTGGGTTTCTGTGCAGGATACATTGTGGCTTCATAAATATTATTTTATTAATCCTTGATCTTATTTGTCTCTAGTGCTTTCACGCCAATGACACTATGCATAATAATCTCTGCTTCTTTAGAGCCTGCGATTTACAATTGTAAATGATGATGCAAGAGAAAAATACATGCCTCTATTTTAGCCAAAAAAAGTGATTTGTCAGAGCTATATGAACATGACAAGATGACTGTAAGCATTTTAACTTAAAACACTAGCTCCTTCTCCAGACAAGCTTCACACTTGGCATCCTCCATATTCTTTTATCTGTCTGTAATTAATTTTTCCTTTATGTCTCACTCCTGTCTGTCCTGGTCTGCTAATGAGTGAAGGACGCGTGACGTTTTTTTTAATACTCAGTCTGACTACTAGGGCATATCGCTTATATGTAATATTAGAATGTATATTAAATTTGGGATATTTTTTTTTTCTGCTTGCAGGTGTTAAACTGAATTCTGTTTCATATTGTTTTTTCAGACTGGACATTTTAATCAATTGTTGTTCCAAAAAATGTGTAACGAGAACATTTGTAATAATAAGAGTTAACACTCTTGAGTGTTAAATTGTCTTGTGAATGGAATAACATTATTTATAAGGGATGTTTTTAAAATATGATGATATATTCATTTGCAGCAGTTTAGCATATATTTGTAGGTACCATAAATACTTTTAATTTTTTTTTTTATACTATTGCTCTTTTCCAAGGTGTGTAAAGGAAGTATGTACAGATAACTGAAAATAAGTTTAGTTGTTGTTTTTGTCCATCTTTCAATGCGTTGACAGAACTTTTTAGATTGTCTAGTTGGATTTGTGGGAGTTCTGAAGTTGCTTTACAGCACAAATCTTCACTACGGGGTTTATTGACTGAACAAAAAATGTTATGCAGTGAAAACTGAGTTGGAAAACTTTAGACTAAAATGGTCAAGAATGTTACTATAGCTGAAATAAAGAATTGTCCCAAACGAATGATTTTCGCTTAAATTTTACAATTCAATTTTCAGTGGCTATTTTTTTTTCCTATGCAAATCAATGTATTTTTTTTACCAAAGGAACTTTGCCAAAAGGTGATTGTTGCTATGCAGGTCATGGCTTTCATCTGGCTATTTTGCACTAAAGTTTGAAATTTAGTTTGAAGTCACTTTGAATTCCCAATAATTCACTTCTCAACATAGAAACATAGAATGTGACGGCAGATAAGAACCATTCGGCCCATCTAGTCTGCACAATTTTCTAAATACTTTCATTAGTACCTCTTATAGTTAGGATAGCCTTATGCCTATCCCACGCATGCTTAAACTCCTTCACTGTGTTATCCTCTACCACTTCAGGTGGAAGGCTATTCCATGCATCCACTACCATCTCAGTAAAGTAATACTTTCTGATATTTTTTTAAACCTTTTCCCCTCTAATTTAAGACTATGTCCTCTTGTTGTGGTAGTTTTTCTTCTTTTAAATATGGTCTCCTCCTTTACTGTGTTGATTCTCTTCATGCATTTAAATGTTTCTACCATATCCCCTGTCTCGTCTTTCCTCCAAGCTATACATGTTTAAGTTCTTTTAACCTTTCCTGGTAAGTTTTATCCTGTAATATCCATGAACCAGTTTAGTAGTCTTTCGCTGAACTCTCTGCAAAGTATCAATATCCTTAAAATATCAGTTCTCTAATTTTCCCATATGCATACTGTAGCTGTAATGTAAAATGTTGAAGGTAGTTTATTAAGATACCCAGAATAGGCCAGGAGGGAATAACCTATTTGTACAATTTAAGATCGAAGAAATCCCAATAATGAAGAGAGGGTCACCAACTTGTCAGGCTTAAATTAAGCAGGGTTTATATTCTAGTATTTTAGGACTGTTTACATATCTGAGATCCCTCTGCTGTGACTGCAAAGGAAGTGTGTGTGGATTAGTACTTCAGTGTTTGTTTTTTCCCTTTAGTTATATATTACTAAATTGTGTCCTTCTGGATTCCCTCAGTTTAGGCCCCCCTCCCCCCCTCACCCTTTTTTCTTTTCTTTTCTTAAGTCTTGCATTTGCTGTTTTGCTTTTGACACAGATACTTTGTATAGAGGTTTCCTATCATTTGATTGGGTATATGTTTGACATTTTAACGATTAACGATAAAGTTAGACTTGTTTAAGTTGCTGCTAAGGACTCTGGAAATTCGATGTCACGTCGTTACCTGATTCCGTTTTAAATTATTGACCATGACTATCCCATTAAACAACAATGACCAGAAAATGACATATACTGTTCATATGAACAAACCATGCTGAAAACATGTTATGAATGCATATTTCTTTATAAAATACTACTACAGAGAAAAGAGCCCTGCTTCACTCCAGACTGTTATTCAGCTGGTAATACCCCCAGCATCCCTGAGTTCTCCACAGGTTGTACTGTGTGGCTGCCTGTGCTTTGAATTTTTTTTTTTTTTTTTTTTAAATCTCAATTTAAGGAAATTTTCAGTCAGCAAATAGTTTATATAAAGATAGTCAAAATAGAAAACTTGGCTGTTTGTTTGCAATTTGATATTGTATGTAGGTGAGATGACAGGAGAGACAATGATAAAGAAGGTAATGTAAGAAAAATTCATGAAGAGTTAGAGCAGTGTGGTTGTGTTATCAATGGGCATGACCTCAAGTTTTATCTGCCGAAAGTGGTTTTATCTCATATTTAGCTACATCTTCTGTGAGGTGAAATAAGATAAATAGTTGACATGGAACCCAAGAACACTCTACTTTGGCTTTAAAAATATTGCTAGTATTAATATCTATCAGTATTTTCCATAAAACTGTGAGGAAGTGCATCTTCTCTTTTTCTTTGTTGATAATAAAATACCGTATATACTCGAGTATAAACCGACCCGAATATAAGCCGAGGCCCCTAATTTTACCCCAAAAAACTGGGAAAACTTATTGACTCGAGTATAAGACTAGGGTGGGAAATGCAGCAGCTACTGGTAAATTTCTAAATAAAATTAGATCCTAAAAAAATTATATTAATTGAATATTTATTTACAGTGTGTGTATATGATGAATGCAGTGTGTGTGTATGAGTGCGCAGTGTGTGTATATAATGAGTGCAGTGTGTGTATATGAATGCAGTGTGTGTATGAGTGCGCAGTGTGTGTATAAATGCAGTGTGTATATGAGTGAAGTGTGTATATGAGTGCAGTGTGTGTGTATGAATGCAGTGTGTGTATATTAATGCAGTGTGTGTGTACGAGTGCAGTGTGTGTGTACGAGTGCAGTGTGTGTGTATGTGATGCAGTGTGTGTGTTTGTGTTGCAGAGCCTTGGTGGGGGGTGGGCATTTTTATAAATAAAATAAAAAAATAATAATATTATTTATTATTTAAATTTTTTTGGTTATATTATTTTTTATTATTATTTATACTTATATATTATTAATTAATATTATTTTAATTTTATTGTTATATTATATTATTATTTTTTTATTATTTATATTTTTATATTATTAATGTATTTATTTTTCGTCCCCCCTCCCTGCTTGATACATGGCAGGGAGGGGGGCTCTCCTTCCCTGGTGGTCCAGTGGCATTGGCAGTTCAGTGGGGGGAGGAGGTGGGCGGGCAGGAAGCACTTACCTCTCCTGCAGCTCCTGTCAGCTCTCTCCTCCTCCGCGCCGGTCCGTGCAGCTCTTCTGTCAGCTCTCACTGTAAGTCTCGCGAGAGCCGCACTATGACCCCGCGGCTCTCGCGAGACTTACACTGGGAGCTGACCGAGGTGCTGACCGGACCGGCGCGGAGGAGGAGAGAGCTGACAGGAGCTGCAGGAGAGGTAAGCGCTCGCTGCCAGCCCCCAGTCTGTATTATGGCAATGTAATTGCCATAATACAGACAGTGACTCGAGTATAAGCCGAGTTGGGGTTTTTCAGCACAAAAAATGTGCCGAAAAACTCGGCTTATACTCGAGTATATACGGTAGGTTGAACAAGCTACTTAAAGCAACACTACAAGCAGCATGCTGTAGTGCTTATAGTGCAATGACTGCCATGGTGCCCTCTCAGGCAAAGTAATCAAATTATTTGCAAATGGTTCGGCAAATTACCTGGTGTTCATCTGACACCAGTCGCAGACTCCAGGAGAGCAGTTGACGCCTTCACAGAGCTTCACTTATCTCCACTAAGGTAAACCCTGCAGAGCAATGGACTGAGAGCATCAGCTGAATACTCTTAGCTAATCATCTAACCCTGTTCCACTGGGCTAAGCTCAATGCAGAGAGCTTTCGGCTCTACAGTGCGTCATAGTGGTTATGGTGCTTGGAGCTTTCTTTTAAAAGTATACAGGTTTATCAACCCTGGCCTGGCAGGCAGACATGTTTGAAAAGGTTTTAAACAATGGGGTCTGTCCACAGAGGTCCAATCTTTGAACCATTAAAATTAAAGTCTAACTAGCACAATCTGTTCAAGATTCAAGGTTCAAAAGTTCACTTCAGTCTTTGTCAAACTTCAGCAAATGGGTCAGAACTTAAGAGCTGTTTGACCAAAACTAGCGCAGTGGTGGGCGGAATGCAGGTCCCCCAGCTGTTGTAGAACTACAACCAACTGTTTTGTTGATTTGCCAGCCTTAAAGCGGTACTGTCATGCCGAACTTACCTTTCCCCAATCGATTCCTCTTCTCTCCCTCTCTCGGGATCTGTTCTTCATTTCTTCCTGTCTGCTCTAGTTGTCTTTAAAACATAAGACAAAGTAGGGACTATTTCTCTTCTGGAGGTTTCCTACGCCATGACCAGCTATGACCAGCGGAGGAGCAAAGTGTGCTTCGTTTCTGGTGGTCAGAACAATTTTCCCATAATCCTTAGCTTTCCTCCCTGTTCCCACAATGCTTCCTGTCATTATTGCCGAACGTCCTGTGACTTAGACAGAACGCCGGCAAAACTGCCGAATTGCGTCCTAACAGAATAAGAACAGTTTCTCCATTCGTGTTAGGACGCAATTCGGGAGTTTGTTCGTATCGGAATTTCATTAGAATGAATGAAACTCCGATCCTATTCATGCTGTGGCTGCATCTTGCAGGGAGCTATCTACCAAAAGGCTGAAAGACCTAAATTGGTCTTTCAGTCACATTTACTAATACTAAGTAAATGATCTGCCCCTACTCGCTATACTGCGAGTAGGGGCATGTCTAGTAAACAGTGACTGTTAAAAAACCAAAAAAGCCCTAGTACACTAAAGGATAATCATGGAGGATAACCTATTGTCCAAACCCCCCGCCCCCACCCCTGAGCGGTGGGTGGGGGCCATAACAGACAATGAGGGGGTTGGGGGGGAGAGACCTACTGTGTTATCAGAGTGTTATGAGTCATTTTACACAGCGTGGGAAAGTTCTTTGGAATTTTCCCACGCTGTGTAAATGACAAAGAGCACTCTGATTGGCTTAAACTGTTTAAACACACTGTTTAGTAGACATGCCCCTACTCGCGGTATAGCGAGTAGGGGCATTCGGGAGATTTTAATCTCCCTTATGCTAATATGGGGGTCATATTGACTCCCATAGAGTGAGGGAGGACATGGGGGGGCTTAGGAAGTGGCGGGGAGCACTGCTCCTGCCGCTTCTATCTTTACATTTTACAAGGAGGGAGCTGCGAGACGGTAGCTCCCTCCTTGTAATAAACTGAACGAACAAACGAACACTGATATTCAGTGTTTGTTCGTCTGAAATTTCTATTCATTCATTCTTCTTTCTGGTGAATGAATGAATAGATGAAATTTCCGTTCGCATGCCCAAGTGTTTAACTGGGCATGTGTGGGAATCTCACAGCGCTATCTAGTGTGGACAGATGACGTGTCCCACAGGGACTTCATCTACCCACACAAAGATGGCGGCGTCCAGAATATAGGTCGGGGCAGAAATTAAAGATGAAAAAATAGGTAATATGGGGGGCTTAGGGGCATTTAGTGTTTACTAAGGGGTCAGTTAGATGTAGTGTAGTTGGGAGGGGGGGTTAAAAAAAAAAACGGGCTTCGGCCATGACAGTGCCGCTTTAATACGGACAAAGCATTGTGGTTAATGTAGTTCTACAACAGCTGGATATCTACCATTTGGCCAAACCAATCTAGGGAGACAGAACCCATAACCACATTAATTATCTATAGGGTTTATGATGTTTAGAGTAGATCTTTAATTTATAAAAAAATTCTCAACATAGTATTCTGCAGTACTATTGACTTCATTTGAAATAGTTGGTATACCGTTTTAAAATAATTTATGGGTTATTTAATAGGCTATGAGTAGAAACTGAGTAAGCTCTTTAAAGAAGTATAACATTTACCATAGCTTCTAATGAGCTATGCATGATAAAGCAAACAAATGTAGGCGAATCACATTAATGGTGATAGTCATTAACATTTAACCTGCTCAGAGCCATAGTCAAAATATGAGTATCATTAGGAAAGGATGTGTATCATGGGCTAGGCAGCATTTAATTAATTCTGCATGCATATAATATTTTAAATAGTTTTATTATTGTGGAAATATAATTGATTCCTATGTATATATCTCTTTCTGTCTCTAACCTGGGAAAAGCTTGTATTGATTTAGGGGGTCAATCATAAACATCTAGGACTTGGCTAGAGTTTAAAAAAAACAAACTGCATTTATTTCAAGGTTGTCTTGCTTACTTTTTGCAGATGCATTCGTTTACATGTTGCATCTCCTCCAGACCATCCAGTTTATTTGCAGATTGCATCAGTGGCTGTCATTGTGCAGTGTCCTGATCACCGCTGATTATTATAGATCTAAAATGGCCAACTCTTTCATGACTCAAAGTTTATTTGTGACTCTGCCATGTGTAATTTTCAAGGCTATCTGTAGGTGATCTATTATTTTGCAGATTTGAAATATATTCTGTAGTGTAGACTTCTGTCATCAACCCGTCCAAAATACTTATTGACAGAAGTTTATGCAAAAAAAATTTTCATCATAATATTTTCTACCCATGTGCAGCCAAAGAAAAGTTTGTCATAGTAGATTAAAGTGACACCGAGTACCAGTACAATCTTCAAGGGATGAATTACAATTTTAAAGCTATACATTTGTTACATAGCTGAAAAGAGACTGCGTCCATCAAGTTCAGCCTTCCTCACATATGTTTTGCTGTTGATCCAAAAGAAGGCAAAAAACCCAGGCTGAAGCGCTTCCAATTTTGCAACAAACTAGGAAAAAATTCCTTCTTGCCCCCAAAATAGCAGTCAGATGCAATTAGGTTAGTTTGACATGACCTATGTTTCATAAAAACATGCTGATTATTTGCTAATAACACAGTTCTTCCCAATGAATTCCTGAATATTATCCATTAATAGCTGTTCAAATAATTTCCCAGTCACAGAAGTTAAGCTCACAGGTCTATAATTTCCAGGCAATAATTTTGAACCCTTTTAAAATATAGGAACAACATCTGCCTTCCTCCCATCCTCCGGTACAATACCTGAAACAAAAGAATCTTGAGAAATTAAATACAGAGGTTCACTTATTTCCCCACTTAGCTCGTTAAGTACTCGTGGGTGGATACCATCAGGCCCCGGAGCTTTATTTACATTAATTTTCTTTAATAGCTGTAGCACCTTGTCTCGAGTTATCAAATCACAAATTATCTGCAAGTTTGTTGCAGCAATCATTTGCTTATCTCTTGCCATAGGATCCTCGTTAATACATACTGTAGAAAAATAGTTATTTAAAATGTCTGCCTTTTCCTGGTCTTCATTAATTAACACACCCATCTCTGTTTTCAGTGTACCTACACTTTCATTTTTTGTTTTTTAGAATTGATGTACTTGAAAAATTTTTGGGGGTTGATTTGTCTCTTTTTAAATGCTTTAAATGCCCTTTTCTTATTTTTAATCTCTTGTTTTACTTCCCTACTAAGCCACATTAGTTTTAATTTGTTTCTTTTATATTTATTACCCAATGCTACATACTGAGAAATGTACCTTTCTAATATTTGTTTGAATAGTTTCCATTTTTCCTCAGTGTTTTTATCACTAAGGAGTTTATGCCAGTTGATATGTTGTAGAGCTTCCCTAATCTTATTAAAATTGGCTTTTTAAAAATTATACGTTTTCATATACCCCACGTGCTTTTGCTTTTTTGAGTTTATTTCAAAAGTTACCGTACTGTGATCACTATTTCCCAAATGCTCGCTTACTTGAATGTTGGTTAAAAGATCAACATTGTTTGTTATAACGAGATCCAGACAAGCATCCTTTCTAGTTGGTGCTTGTACCAGTTGCGAAAACCGGATTCCCCTTGCTGAAGTACTAGTCTCTCTATCCCAATTTATTTCCGGGTAATTAAAATCTCTAATAATTAACGTGTTACCCCAAATTGCAGCTTTCCCAATTTGCTCTAACAGCAGTTCTTCCTCATTAATATTTACATTTGGTGGTTTATAACATATCCCAACCAATAATTTATTTCCCTTTGTTTGCCCCAAGCAGATATCTACCCATAAAGCTTCCACATTTTCCTCATAAGACTCCACATGCCTAAGATTTGACTTTAACTCATGGCTGACACACAAACATACCTTACCACACTTTTTGTTTTTCCTATCCTTCCTAAATAACGTGTACCCATTTAAGTTAACTGCCCAGTCATGTGTCTCATCCCACCATGTTTCTGTTATGCCTATTATATCATATTGTTTAGTGTATGCTATTGCCTCTAGTTCCCCCATTTTGTTATATAGGCTCCTTGCATTAGTACGCATACATTTAATATTACCATGAGTCATTTGTACTTTTTGTGAATTATCAATATTACATACCTCCTCTGTTCTGAGCTTTCCCCTCCCCCATCTCCACCCCCTTTGTTCTGAGCTAAAGCCCATCTCTTTTCCATCCTATCTCCATTTTCTAGATTGCTTTGACCCTCCCCCCCACCACAAGTTTAAAATCTCCTCCAACCTTCTAGCCAGCCTATCCCCCAGCACAGCAGACCCTCTTCTATTTAGGTGCAATCCAGCACGACTATACAGGTTGTACCCAAGCGCAAAATTGGCCCAGTGCTCTAAAAACCCAAAACCCTCTTTCCTGCACCAAGACTTCAGCCACGCATTGACCTCTCTAATCTCCCGCTGCCTTTCTGCTGTAGCGTAATATTTCTGAAAGCTTACTTCCTAGATCCCTGGACTCACTCTTTAGGACCTTCCATTTTCCTCTGACTTTGTCATTGGTACCAATATGGACCATGACAGCGGGGGTCATCCCCAGCCCCTCCCAATAATCCCTCCACTCTGTCGGCAACATGCCGGACCCGAGCACCAGGGAGACAGCATTACTCCCCCTAATTAGCTCAGCAGCAGCACCCACAGGGAGAGGAATATAAACAGCAAGATAGGAAAAAAAAAAAAAAGAGGGAAAACTTTTTGAATAAAACCAGCAAGGAGAAAAGAAAAAAAAAAAGGGTCAAAGTTTAAATAAACCCAGCAAGAAATAAAAATATATATAAGAAAAGGGCAAAAGGTTATAAAAAATAGCAAACATACAGTCATTGGCTAAATGTGCACTTATAATGCATACAAAGACCTGTAAAATATTTATTATGCTCACTATACCATTGTAATACAGACTTTTCTTATTTACACCGTTTCTAGCTTTACTTTGTTACTTTTTTATGAACTAAAGATTAATTTAATTTTAACTGTTCATCATATATCTATAAAATCCTTTAGAATTCTTATTTTGCAGAAAGGTCACATTTATTATTTCATGAACGGCTCCACTTTTTAGCCTACTGGTAACATACACACATGCTAAAATTACAATATTTTCGGAATAGCATTCATTCCAAAGGGTATAATAAGAAATGGTAACATATACACATAATTCTAAACCATCTAAGGAGTGGCCACTTGGAGGTGTCCCTGCGGGCAATGAAAACTTTCTCTGTTTACATGAAAATTCCTGAAGGGAGCTATTATACTCACCAGAACAACTACATTAAGCTGTAGTTATTTCTGGTGACTATAGTGTCCCTTTAATTTTTTTTTGGGTGGGGGGTTTGAGGAGTCAGTCTAGGCTAGGAGGGGTTACTCCAACCAAAACCGTTTTTTTCTCAAAACACATTTTTTTTTTGGTTGTAGTAAACCTTTAGTATCAATAGAGTAATACTCTGCCTATGGACCCATACCATTCCCCCTCAGAACCCCACAAGAAACTTGCATACGATAGATACAGATAAAGATCTGGAGAGAGAGAACTAGAGAGGGATTATTTTGATTACTTTATAAAAAAATTAGATGACAGCCAGGATTTACTTTTGCTTACCCAAGGGCAGCAGTCAAGGAGACATAAAATGGTCCTAATTAAATAATAGATGATTTATTTTATTTTTCGCTGCAGGACAGCTCCAGAATGTAGTCGGCACCACCATAATAATCTCGCCTTTTGCAGCAAGGCATTCCTGTTGCCGAGGCGTTGAGAATCAGTGTGAATGCCCCAAGGGGAGAGAAAGGGAGGAAGGATTGGTTGACTTTCTTGACAGACTCCAAGGGCTGGTTCATGATTGGCAGTTATGACTTATTGTCATTAGTACAGCCAACACATGTTGCTTGAGAAGTTAGACAGGGATGGGAAGCACGATGCCTAATATTTAATGACACTCATGGTCTCTGTGAATGAAATAATTGCAGCTGGACAATACCAGGGGCCCAAGGGACAGCTGCTATGGATCCTTAGATTTTATAGGATACAGGGTAGATCCCATGCAATAAACAAAGCCTCATACAGATAGTATGCAATGTGTGTGAATATGTGGGAGTTTTGAACATATGTAACGTGAACACTAAAATAAAATCTTAGATACAACATTGAAATGAACAGATTTATCAAAGTGTTCTGTTTTAAACTTTGGTGCAAAAATGTTAAAGTTGAAGAGTCACCAATGGAATGTTCCTTTCTGGTTATACTGGTTTCTGTGGTGATGGTCCCACTTTTAGTACTTTACACCACTTTCTAAAACACAACAGTTCCAGTGTTTCATTCTCTCCACTGCTTTCTTTACCAAATACAAAGGACACAGCTTACAACAATCAAATATAAAGTAGAGAATCTAAGCACACAAATTAATCCTTTTCAGTGCAGTGTTTTATTTTCTCAATTGAAATCACAAGCAAAAAGTGACAATATTTATACCTACATTGGCTTTTGACTTAACAAAGGCCACTGTAGGCCAAAACATTGTTATGGCCAGTATATAGCTGAGGTAAGGGTTACTGCAGTACCCAGAGGAAATCAAAATACAAACTTTTCCTATTGTGCTGCTGACACCTCCCTCTGCAGCTCCAAGCAGTAAAGTAATCCACAAAAATAGAATGAGGGCAGTGCAAACAATTGCAAATGTGCACACCAAGTGCTACAAAAAGATTTATTTACAAGGACATTAGGTGCAAATGTTTCTGGTTATCCACTTTATCAATGCATGTCCCAGTAAATAAATCTTTTTGTAGCACTTGGTGTGCACATTTGCAATTGTTTGCGCTGCCCTCATTTTTTTCTATTTTTGTAGGCTGAAACATTGTCATGTTTTGCTTGGAGTTTCCACTTTGAAAGGATTAATTTGGGAGCCTAGAATCTCTACTTTATATTTGCAGATTACTTTGGGAGTGTCAACCCTGAGACCAGGAGCACCTGCCCTGTTAAGAAGGGTATAAAAAACTTTGAGAGCAGTCACTCTGGTGATGAAGTGAAAGCTTATTACAAAAACGGACAAGGAGCCAAGATAGAGACACCCAGTAACATAGTAATGTAGGCTGCAAAAAGTCCACCAAGTTTAATCACAAAAGCACATCTTTTTATCCTGTTGATATAAAAGCAGATATATAAATACATAAATAATCCAAAGTGATGGCCAATTATGCCACAAAAAAGGGGGAAAAAATCCTTCATGACTACAACTAATGAATATGTTAGCAACTAGTGGTTTCTACTGGACCTGTATATATGTTTTTTGTTATCTTATCCCCTCCGAGATGCCTTTTTTTTTCTAAAAGAAAAAATATATAAATTTTTCTAGCCTTTCTTCATAACTTGTGTTTTCCATCCAGCTTATAAATTTCTAGGTCGCCTCTGAATTGTTTCCAGTTCTTTAACGCTTCTTTAAAACTGGCCATTGCACTACATTTTTAAAGGACCACTATAGTCACCCAGACCACTTCAGCTCAATGAAGTGGTCTGGGTGCCAGGTCCCCCAGGTTTTAACCCTTCAGATGTAAACATAGCAGTTTCAGAGAAACTGCTATGTTTACATTGCAGGGTTAATCCAGCCTCTGGTGGCTGTCTTCCTGATAGCCGCTAGAGGCGCTTCTGCGACGCTGAATGCGAAAATCGCATTCAGCGTGCAGAACGTCCATAGGAAAGCATTGAGAAATGCTTTCCTATGGGCGTTTTTAATATGCGCGCCGCTCTGGACGCGCATGTGCATTCCGCTCCACTCGGGAGCTGACGAGTGGGAGGAGAGGTCACCAGCGCTGAGTTAGTAACTGAAGGGGTTTTAACCCCTTCAGCCCAGCGGGAGGGGGGCCCTAAGTGGGGGGAACGACCTAAGGGTTATATAGTGTCAGGAAAACAAGTTTGTTTTCCTGATACTGTAGTGATCCTTTAAGGTAGGGCCTTACCATTGTTTTATAAAGAGGCAAAATTTGATCATGAATCAATACCACAGTGCCTTACTGTGCCTTTGCAGTGGCAGGCCGACATTTTATTTCAACATTTTTTACCGTTGCCTATTTTGTTATCTATAATTGTACAAAAGTTCTTTTCATTTAATGTTATGCCTACCTCAACTCAGTTTTGCTTTTTCAACTACTCTGTGCACTCTATCTTTAAGCCACTTATGACCAAAGATAAGAGCTCCAACTTGAACAAACATCTGGGTATGTGCATTTAATAGGTTAATTACCACAGTAAACCCTACCAACTGGACATTGGGAATCTACGAGTTAATCTCTACCGACACCTTATGTTTTGACACTGTGGAGCACAAACCAATGTGGACAGCAAAGGGTTAACATTGTGTGCGACTGATGCAGTTTAAAATTGATACTGTATTTGGTGTAGCAGGACTAAAATTTTAATTGTGTGCTTGTTTTACAGTTTTAAATACAATTCTCCATTTAATGGTTCTCTAACCAGGTAATCTTAGTCAATGTAGAGGTAGAAAACGGATCAGCGCTGTGTGATATGGTCAAGTAGAAAGCTGCAACCTATAGATATGAGGTTCCCTCTAAAGTACTCAAAGGAGAAATGGCAAAAACAGGAATAATAGGTTGCGCTACATAAATAACAAATGGAAAGGGATAAAAATATTGTAATAACAAACACTTTAAAACATAAATAGGGAGAAATATATAAAAAAAAGTATTTAATAAATATATAAAAGATATATATAAAAAAAAAAAAAAGAAAGAAAGAAAGATGATAGTCCAAATACTTAATATACTTTTGGTAAGTTCAAATGAGTGAATGATAGTAACAGTACTTGGTATATTTCTCTTTCAGGTTCCGGTAAGTATATGAGGGTAGAGAGTCCAATAAGGGACTGGATCTTCTAGTCTTTAGAGGAGTCTTGATTCGGAGGTGAACATGGAAAATATAAACAACAAAGACGATCCAATAGTGTAGACTGTCTATTGTGAAGAATAATAATAGGTAGGTAATACACTCACCTATCTTAGAGCATAGACTCGCTCTAGTATGTTGGACGTTCAGTGGCGTTTATCCCCCACTGGTAGGATATAGGTGAAGGTAATTCCTCGGTTATAGAAAGGAGATAAAAGCAGAATATAGTGCTCACTGGATATAAGTGAAATAAAATGAAATAAAAGAATAAAAATACTCACATTCGAATGAGCAGGATAGACTGCTCAGTATAATCGCATAGGTGGTACAATCCCCACCCAGGATTCTTGGTCGTGGGTAGACTCCAAGATAATATATGACCAGGTGACAGGAAGTTTTTAAAAGTGAAATAAAAAAGGTATATGGCAAAATTGTTGTAAAGAAGCCACTATTCCTTTATTAGTACAATAAAAAATATATAAGATAGCCAAAACGCGTTTCGCCACACAGGGCTTTATCAACTGGCAATAGTAAAAGTCAACCTGGTACATAGATACTTATATAAACTTTGGTAAAACATGCTTGTTCAAATTTTGGCGCCAAAATGACGTCATCAATACAATATGTAAAAAGCAGAATCATTAAAAACATAAAAATACAAAATGCATAATATTAATAATACAATGTATAAAATAATCCATGATATTTTGAAATAAAACGAGTGTTATTTATTAAAATTAACGAAAAAGTAAAAAGAAATCAATAGTCATGTGATTGCAATCTAATGCGATCACATGGTGAGCACTAATGCAATGTGGGAAATGTAGTTGCTTCCTGTCACCTGGTCATATATTATCTTGGAGTCTACCCACGACCAAGAATCCTGGGTGGGGATTGTACCACCTATGCGATTATACTGAGCAGTCTATCCTGCTCATTCGAATGTGAGTATTTTTATTCTTTTATTTCATTTTATTTCACTTATATCCAGTGAGCACTATATTCTGCTTTTATCTCCTTTCTATAACCGAGGAATTGCAATCTTAGTCAATGTGGCTGACTGTGGGTGCATCTTTTCCTCCCAGAGCATCCTGGCACATATCGGTAAAGTTCCCAGGGCTTTACCAAAGCTCTGCAGATAGCACAACCCAGCACCAAATGTAACCAGTAATGTGGCGAGTACCCACTAATGTGGCTCTGACCCCTGATGATCTAAAATTGTTACAGAATATGCTGTAGCTACACGGCCACTGCACAAAGATGTATGCCCTGGTGCAAGGCGTTCAGACCTATATATAAGCAACTGGGAAAAAATTGCGGTTGAGTCGTCTTTCACTTTATTTTCTATACCTATATGATTTTATGTTTGCAGTTATCTAAGCAATGGCTGCAACTGTCCATGGTGTCAAGAGTCAAAAGGGTTTAGTGTTTTGAAGTGGTTATGGTGCAAAAAGACTATATGTGCAACATTTCATTATTACATGCTGTATATACTGAGATATGCCAACTACCAGAGGTGTGAGTCAACCTAAGGTAGAATTATTAGCCAGCCCAGAACACACAAAGGCCTGGCTAATGCCAAATCTGTACATGATTGTGTTTATAGACCTTAACCAACTCTGACTGCAATGTGCATTTTTTTTGTGTGAATAAAAGTTTTATTAGAGTTCAATAGCAATATCAAAAAAGCAGAGTAGTAGGACACACAGGTCCCTGAAAGTCACAGTTTCTCACAGTTATTGTATGGCTGCTCAAGGCCGCAGAAAGCAAATCAATAAGAATTAACAACAATATATCTTGCGTAGATCTCAGGTAACATTAGAAATAACATAGAATACGGTAGTTTAATCGACGTGGGTGGTATGTCCCTATGCGTTTTGTGGAACCGTGTGTTAGTGTGTAGCTATCAGGGGTTATGTCCAAAGGAATAAACAGCCCAAGCCTAGATTCCTCTAGTGATGCAAAGAGTATGTCTACGGGCTAGTGATCAACATTAGTGTCTCAATTTGCTGTGCCCTGGCCATTTCCTACGTAAGCACTATCCAGTATCCACTCTCCCGACACTCCCTTGTGAGGGTGACTCGGTTGGGAGTAACAGAATTAATAAGGTAGAGGGGTGTCCCGTCCGAATCAGTGACCCGAGACCCTCGGCTAAGTCTGTCTCTGCTTCCTAGTGACTTCTCTCTTGTCTCCTGGGTACTCCGTTTGTCGCCCATATGTCAGCAAACTCTGCAAAGTGCACTTTAGTTAGCACTCTAATTACAATCATATGTTCAATTCTTCGTTGGATTTTGTCATTTAGAGACACACGTGGAGCATAGGGAATAACCCCAGTTGTGTTGTCATCAGCTTCACTTTAATAATTAGATCTATTTTTGGCACAGCTGTCACACTGTCGTCTTTTTCTGGCACTAATTCTTACACATATATATATACATATATATATGCACTGCTTTGTCACGTCAATTCTTTTATCCAACATATACATATATAGCTTTATGATTAAATATTTATTGGCCAGAGAATTTGTTGCGCCCACTAAATGAATACTTTTATCTGTTACTAGTTGTTTAGATTTAATTAACAGTAAACCCCTTGAGACCACTGTAAAAATAAAGAGCAACACAGACAGATAAATGAAAGCAGACAAATCCCATGAGCTATAATCTGTTTCTAGCAAAATGCTACAGCTTGCTTCTTTTCTTGCACAATAAAAAAATAAAAACAAAACATACAACAAAAACGCTAGATTATTTTGCAATTTTTCTCCCAAGTTTTGGAATTAAAATACTATATATTTTATTGTCATCCTTACTATTTGAATTACACATTAAATGTAGAAAAAATATTTTGTATTTTGACAAAGTAATAAAAGTTTAACTAAAACAAACAAAAAAATTAGGAACTAGTTTATTGTATATATATATTTTTTTAATTCTTTATTTTTCTTGTGCATAAGATTACAACAATGCCTGCAGCGCCGCGATGGCGTGTACAAGCTATTCAGTGTCATACAATATCATGGCAGAGTAAACAGCACATTTAAATTTTATAAGAGATAACAGTCTTGGTATGAATGAGTAAGACTTTTGCAGCTAGTCTATGCATGCTTGGTTGTACGGTTGTTGTATGGTTACAGGGTTTACAGGCTATGCAAGGTAACAATCAGGTACAGATTTCTATACACTAGTTAAGGTTTAACCACCAAGGGACAGTGGAGCACTGGGTTTGCTGGGTTGGGTATACATGTAGGCTCAGGCATTTTAAGTGCTTTCGGTGGGGAACTGCAGAAGTAGGATAGACTAATCCGCACACTATGATATTATGATTGGAATGCTAAAATATAGGATATACGGTGATCTGCTAAAATTATGTGGTTAGCATCCTGTAGCTGTGCTGGGTCGGCCGGTGTCCTGGCTGTGATCGAGTCCCGTATATTTCACGCTGATTGCTTAAGTGCTTGGTTACTTGTCGGATAGGAGTGTGTCCGATCTTCTGTGTCTGCTGGCACCAGCCCCAGGCAGGAAATAGAAGCCTGTGCCCCATGTCTGTTGCTCCCACCTGTTTAGGCAGGGTCAGAGTCCTGATAGAGTCCCCAGAGACCAGCCAGTGGCAGTGAGAGGTGATACCTCGGATGCTGTGAGAATGCTCTCGGTAGTGAGCTGAGCTTGCGTGGTGAGTGTGCACCCTTTGGAGTTATCCGGTGGGTGGAGGTAGTTTGTCTTCGGGCCGCTGTCGGCGCACGGTGTACTGATCGGCACCGGTTTCCAGATGGTGCCCAGCCGTTGCTCTGATACTACCGCCTCTGCTCTCCTGCTTGTGGTAGGTGCAGCGGCCATCTCGGTTTTTGCCATGCGGGCCCAGGCTGGTCTTTCCACCTCTAAGATGTCATGGGGATAACCCCCCGCCCCCGGCCCACAGGGGAGGAGAACGGGGCCCTCAGTAGGCATGCAAGAGGTCCCGCCAGAGCCTCACAGCAGGCCGCAAACCCATCAGCCTATCAGTCGGTATCACCGGCAGGACGGGAGCTGACAGTTGCACCGTGGGTTGTTGCTCGGGTCCCCTTTGCCTTCTTGCAGCAACTGAAGGTTTTTCAGGCGAGAAGGGGTAGTTTTAGGCTGGTTATTGGGGATTCATCAGGGAGCCGAGGTGCTCCACGTCCATCCAGCTTGGCGGTCAGGCACCGCCCCCCATTGTATATATATTTACACACCATTGAGACCACTAAATAAGCTCTGGTGTACCAAATAGTATTCAAAAGTTACATAAACAACAACATGGAATCAGGTAATAAGGTACACGATAATACTATCAAAGTAAAGACCTTTGTTATGAGAAGGCTTTGATTTTGTTAGACAGCATATCAAAGCAAATGGCTTCCTTTCAAAAAGTCTGGGATAAAGTTCTGGAGAACCTATAAATAAGGTTGGGTTATCAAATTTATAATATTACACAGATAATTGTTAAGTCTGTAACTAAATAGTAAAAGCATATGGTACAGTTGCGGCTCTACCTTAGAGAAGATGTCCATCAAGTCACAGTGACCAGATACTAAGAACATTCCTCAAAGGCTCAACCAAATAGCCACTAATAATTCTGAAAGGAGCCTATAGAAACCTGAAATGGAAGGAACCATCTATGGGGTAACATAACTTAGATACTCTACAAAATTGGGCACAGTGTGCCGTACTGACCCACGAAGAACCTCTAGTGGCCTTCTGAGAATAGGCTGGTAGAGGTGTGTCTAGCCTGTAATGTAAAAACTGCCTTTTCTCTGAAAAGGAAGTGTGTACAGCAAAAACCCTGCAGGGACTGACTATACTCACCAGAACAACTACATTAAACTGTGTCCCTTTAACAGAACTCATGCACAACCAGAATATCATTGTAAAGCCACCTGGCATTACTACTGGTTCTGCTGACTATAGTGTCCCTTTAACAGAACTCATGCACAACCAGATTTAATGGTAAAGCCATCTAGTATTACTACTGGTACACACTTGACTTAAAATATGTAGTGTATCAGTATAAGCTCTGATGATAAAGCCAGCCTGTCCTTCCTTCAGAATGGTCAAGTGGTCACAACTCATGGAGCTTTGCGGCCTACGAATTTGGGTGATCGTGACTGTAAACTGCTTCCATTTGGTGAAGGAGAACATTTGGCCAGCTTGGTGAAAATGTTATGTGTGATGGTAAAATAATATTGTTTATTACAGGGACTTGGAAATAGGTCAAAATTTTTATCAAGATGAATAATGCTATCAATTCATATACTGTATAGCAGTTGTTCTTAAACCTTGCACCAGGACCAAACATAGGTCTGCTTTCTATTTTAGTGGGTTCCCACTGGTTGAACTAAGCACTCAAGTCCCAAAAAACTATCCACAATACGTTGTTTATTGCAGATGTGCTGCATTCTCAAGTCCATTCAAAACTCAATGGGAAGAGTCTAGTTCAAGTGCGTTTTTTGGTTTTATAATTTATGTTAGTAGTTTGTTATATTAAATGATTGAGAATGACTTGTCAACCCAATACCATGCACATAATAGGCATCCTTGTTAAAATGCTTATACATAGCACAGAAAATAATTAATCCGCATCTATGTAGAGCATGGTGACTTAATGGTGGCACGTAGTCTTACAGCAGCCAGTAAGTAGTATCTATATGTGTGTTTTGGGGGGAGACTGTATAAATTCACGTGGCGCAGCACACCTTTGTACAGAGCTGAACACAATATAATTACTATTTGTGTATATTTGTGACGTGAAAAAATATTTTTAAGAGCTGTAGAGTTTAATAATATCTAGGACTAAATGTTGACCAGCAGGATAAAGTGTTTCCATATTTTCTTGAAATAATCATTTATTTTGGGAATATTTTAAACAATTACTTCTATTTTCATTGTGTTATTGATACAAAATATCTGCTAAATGGCAAATCTGGTAGGATGCATTCATGATCACCTAATGTACTGCTAGAACGGGGTTTGGCAACCTATGGGCCACGTGCCATGCATACTAAGCAAGCTTGCCAAACCATATGGTCTAGATTTCCCCATCAGTTTCATAATTTACCACCTTATGAGGCTGGACAAACCTCAACATACATATACATGGGGAAAGGGCAAAAAATAAAACCCAAACAAAAAAAGTGGCCAGAAAGGCATTAAAGTCTTTCAGAATACTCCTTAGGGCAATATGCTACCACTCATTATTTGTCAGAGATTTTCTTATAATTATATAAAAACATTAACAGCAATACTATTTATTTTATACTATGAGATTGTTACAGTTCCTATACGTGAAGAAGAAATGAAGAAGAAACGTTTATGAGCCGTCTTCCTTATCTCTTTCTGACCTCTAATTTATTTATTCATGTATTTATTTGTTTTCTTTTTTTACAGCTCTGCTGATTTTGTTGGAGCTATATGAATAGTAATAAGATAACGAGATATTCCTTTATCAAAATAATAATTACATTTGTATTCTTTTTTTTTTTCTTGAAACGTAATTGTTTTACAGTAAAATTAGATTTTTGGCCCCATGGCTTCAGTTTTTTTACAGACATCTATTTACAGTGTGTTATTGCTATATCATTTTATGACTGTTGATGAGTTCTATTTTGAGGTCATTTTCTTTGTTCCAATGATTTATTTATTTTAATTTTAGATGTCATCTGTTGAATGGGACTTGTGATAATGTCACATGATGTTCTATTTACAGTGGCAGTAGCCAACATCTGACTGTCTTGATTTTCATTTATGATCTCTCCCAATGCAAGCTTATTTCACTTTACTACTCAACAAGTGTTGCTGCAGCTTAAAACAGCTGTTCTTCCTGAAAATAGCTAAGTTTTCTTTTTAATCCCCATGAATCTTTTCGTTATACGCACCCTGCATATCTATCGCAGAAATATACCAGCAACTACTTGTTTTGAATTCTGGATTTTAGGATCTAATGAAACAGTTTACTAGATTATTGGATCCACTACAGTACTTCCATTTGTTGTTCAAACCATACAGTCTTATGTTCTCTGTCAAATAGGTTAATTCTGCTTTTCAGCCCTCATCATAACCTGTCTGTATTTCATTTTCCTGTTTTACACTTTTTAAACTCTACAACAGCCCTTTTTTTCTGTGTCTTTAACCCTTTAAGGACACATGACAAGTGTGACATGTCATGATTCCCTTTTATTCCAGAAGTTTGGTCCTTAAAAGGTTAATTACATCCTTGGTATACTCTCTTTAATAATTAAAGAGACACAATAGTCACCAGAACAACTTTAACTTAATAAAGCAGTTTTGGTGTATAGATCATGCGCTTGCAATCTAACTGCTCAATTCTCTGCCATTTAGGAGTGTCATTTTGTTTATGAAACCATAGTCATACCTCCCTTCATGTGACTTGCACAGCCTTCACTTCCTGTCATCTAATGTTTACACTTAAGTCATCTAATGTTTACACTTAATTTATTGCAAATTCTTTTTAATTTAGAACTTCTTATCTCTTGCTCTGTTAATAGTGTGCTAGACCATGCAAGAGTCTCCTGTATGGGATTAAATTTAAATTTACAGAACAGAAGATGCAAACTTTTAAAGAAAGTTACAGCTTGATTGAACGTGAAACCATGTTGTTTTCATGCAGGCTGTGTCAGTCACAGACACGTTTTGTCTAGCGTAGGAAATATACTTAGACAAAGTAGCCTTTACAGTGAAATTCCAACACAAGCAATTTACTGCACCAAAACCACTTCATTAAGCTAGAGTTATTTTGATGGTAGAGTTTCCCTTTATGTGTACTGTTATCTTGATATCCTTTTTGTACCTGTTCTCTCTCTGTATACGTTTAAAAAATATATTTTGAAAATGATTAATTAAAAAGAGAAACAAAAAGCTAATGCAAGATAAAGGTACGTTTTCTGGTTTAATGCATTTGTAATTATTTTTTAGCTTTGGCATTCATTAAGCAAACAGCAAGGCTTCTTAATTAAAATTAATTAAAGTATTAAAGTATTTATGCAAAATCAACAATATTAAAACCCCAAGAACAATTTCCAAAATGTATGCATTAATTTGTATAGCGAAGGTGTTTGACGCGTGCTTTTTATTACAGTAAATATAAATATTAGTCTGTAACTGAATAGCTAAAATGTTGTAAGCCATTTTGCAAAAAATATGAACTTTTATGAAGAAGGTGCATTAAATTGGTAGGTTGTTAAAAAAAAAAAAAAAAATCATAAAATTACAGTGAATGTGAGATTCGTGGGAGTTACATTTTTAAACAACAACTGTTATTTGCAACTTCCATCATTAAAGATACATTCCAAGCACCATAACCACTACATTCCACTGTACCTTCCCAGAGTAAGCAGTGAAACTTATTAAGAAGAGTTTGACACTGAGCACATAACGCCACCTCCCCTAATACAGGAAGCTCCTGCAAGTAGTTTCTGATAGTTCCTATGAGCTAAGCCAGCTGATCGCTTTTAGGCAGTGAGTGCTACCCTTCATGGTTTGCAAAGGAGCTGGGTAGGGGAGAGATACATAGAAAGAGAGTGTCTTTCAACCTCTCTAGCTTTTTTACATCATGTGTAATGGGAAGGAGGCTGAATTAGAGGCAGTGCTTGAAATATTAGCTACTGCCATAGAGTGTAGCTCTCGTGTATCTAATGGCACAGACCTTAGTCCTAACTCTAGCTTTACCTATAATTTAAAACTAAAATAATGTTTTATAAACATACATAACCCTGAAACTCGTATTATGGGGAAAACATGTTAGCTTCAGTTTCTGGAGACATTTGAAACCGCACCGATGCCTTTTTTCCCATAATGCTAGTACATATGTACGCTCATGGCACGACCCAAGAGCAATCTCTGATTTTGTCATTATTGATGCTGAAATGAAAGGACTTACAGGATTTCAAAGATGTTTTATAGTTGCACTCTAAGCCTCTTAACCACTACAGCTCACTGTAGTAGTTGGGTTTCCTTGAGTCCACTTGCGACTTCCCCTAGCTTAAAGGAACGCTCCATTGTATTTTATGTAAATTCTTCTATAAAACTATTTATGCATGTTTTCTTTGGAGGTATATGAAAAAATAAGCTACCAACAGCTGTAGATCTGATTTCTGAAGCCTTTACGAGCCCTCCGATCCTTTCCCAGCACACTTTGAATCTCTGATAGGGAACTCACCAATCAGAGGCTTCTAATTGAGACGCCCCTGTGCTGGAGCCACGAGCATACTCGCACATTCAATCTTGACTTTTCAATGTTTTTCATGAGCAGTAAGTAGTACAGCCCATTGAGAAGGGGGGAAGGCGGGCAAGCTGTAGTCTAGCATGTCTGCCAGTTCTGTTAGCACTGTGGTGCTAACAGTATTGGAATAAAACCTCCTCCCACCCCCAGCAGGCGTTTCTGGATCCAATTAAAAGGAATGTGCATGGGGGCTGCTTCCTAGAAATGTATTCCTAGAACTATAGCCCCTCTACCTCCTCCCCCTGTGGTGAATAAAGGGTTTAAAACCCTTTATTTACTTATTTTATCCCAGCGCTGGGTCGGTGCTCTGGGCTGGGTCGGTGCTCCACCTCCTACTTTATCCAGCGACAAGCTGGTGCTAATGCTTTTCTATGGGGAAACGCTGACGCTGGAGGTCCTTATGCAAAGTACGAGGAGTCCAGCGTAATTTACCGGACCTAAGGTCTGTTTCGATTCAGGAAGCACCTCCAGTGGATGTCTAGTAGACAGCCACTAGAGGCAGACTAAGTGCTCAATTCAATGAACTAAAGTGGTCTGGATGCCTATAGTGGCCCTTTAATCTGTCAAAAAAAATGATGAACTGCAGATACAAAGCATTTCAGTGTATGTGGAGTATTCCTTTAACATCAAACTATTTACGAATGTCTCACTAGAAACCAAAGATTGCCCTGCTCAAAAAAAGCTTACAATCTGAGGACAAAGATGTGTTTTAATATTATCCATAAAATGGATAGTTAATCATATTTTCATATTTTTTAAATATTTAACAAAAATTTAGTTTTTTTTTTATAATGCTTCCTCTAGCTTCCCAAAACCATTTCCTTTAAAAACAAATATATCTCACAGGGTAAAGGTAATTGGGACATGATAAGACCAAATAATAGATCCTATGGTGCAGTGAAGCAGTTCTGTGAGCCCAGTGGTATTCATGTTAAATGTGTATATTGTGGTGTAAGAGTTATACACTAGAGCAGGGGTAGGCAACCTACGGCACTAGTGCCATGCACGGCACTCAAGGTGTCTTTGCACGGCACTCAAGGCTGCTACAGCCAAACAGGCTCTGGCCTTTCAGGAGTCCCAGTGATACTTCAGATATCTGCTAATACGAAAAGGTGATGAAGGACAATCCTCAATATATGCATTGCCGCACATAGAGTCTCATCTCAGATCACTTCCTCCCAGCACTTGTGAATGGCAATCCACACTATAGTAGAGCAGCCTTGCAGCTCCTGTCCTTGACCTGTACCTGGCCAGCCTTGTCCCCACTGGAACCCAGGGAAGCCACCCACATTGCTAGATTTACACAGAAATGCAGAATACCCCTCCACTCATACAAATAATACGAACAGCCCACAAACAAACATACCTACAATCCGCACAAACGTAACCTGCTAACAATCCACATACATGCACACAACCCCAAATGCAGCCTCTCACATGCAATACCCCAAACACCCCCCACACATACACACACTACCAAACACACAATGTGACAAATCCATCCACACACACACAATTCCACAAGCAGCCCCCATACACAGCCCACATTCATATGTATCATACACGATACCACAAACTACTCCTGAGCATATACAATATAATAGCTCATATACGCACAAATACAATGATACAAAGCAATTACAGTATAAATAACACAAGCAGAATATGGCAGCATACACACCTCAATTTAACAAAAAAAAATAGGAGTGGCACGCTACGGGACATCACAATCCTATATCGGCACAGTGCTGCTAAAAGGTTGCCTACCCCTGCACTAAAGTATAAAAAGAGTAATTTTTCTCTTTGGAATGAAAAGTACACCAGTCATCCCTAAAATCATAACTATCAAGTAACGTCTCTGCAGAGCACAAAAGTGCCCTAGCCTATCTGTGCTTTGTTATCATATTACAATTCCAAGACCTTTGGTCGCTGTTAGGGAAGTAGCGCTAACCAACGTATACGGCTCTCTGTTATGAACACAAAGCAATATATTATCTGTGTGGGTTAAACATTTTATGAAGTAACTGAAAGATGATCTCTTTATGAATTATTAATTAGTATTAGTATTCTTAGAGCCACAGAGTGCTGCTGGGTGAGAAACATGTGCCATACCTCCCAACATTTCAAATGGACAAAATGGAACACTTTGAATTTAGGGTGTGTGTGGGATTGTGACCAGGTGCAGGGCTGTTCTTAGAAATTTTAGGTGACTTACTAATAATTACTATTTATGTAAATCAAATATAATTAAAAACAAATGTCAATCTCAGTGTATTTTCTATTAATGTACACACATACATATAAATATATAAAAATCTGGTTTTGTTATATTAAAAACTAAACAACTGTCCATAAGTGGTTCACTGGCTTTGCATATCTTTCTGCACATCTTGAGATGAGTTTCAAAACTGTGGTAGGAGTCCATGTTTAAAATGCAATAATGAGGCAAAAAGGTGATTCTTTGTTGAACTAATTTGCATATACCCCCCAGAATCCTCTGTAGTAGTAACATCACTGCAAATTTGAGGTTTCTGTGGGAATAGCAAGTCTAATGGCTTGACTGATGTGTGCAGATCTGTGTTTAACAATCCACTGACTTCAGGTAGAAGAGGTTTTCAATCACTTTTCATCCACCGTAACATTCTTGGTTTGTATAATATATATATATATATACATATATAAGTATATATATATATATATATATACATATACACAAATATACATATACACACACACCTTGTAATTTCATATATAACAGAAGAAAGTTAGCTTAGTCTGAAACTTTGACAATAAACTAAATAAATAAGGTTGTATATGAATTTTAAAGTCCTTGGAGTGCCGTTTGTTTGAAAGGTGGATTATCTGCTTAATGTTACACAGGGCAAGCTGGAATTGAAGTCCTTGAGTGCAAGATTTGTGAATTTTTTTTTTCTCTTTCTTATATTCCCTTTATTTTTTTATTTTTTTAAATTCTTTAAATTCTTTATTTTTGGTGCTTGTTGCAAGGTACAAAACAGTCTTACATGCCACTTCCATGTGGTCAGGGTTCGGCTATTATACAGTTAACATTTAAACATCAGGTATGGCAGTCAATAAGTTTGCACTTTTTTGTTAATAAATTGGTCTGTGTGGTTGTATCGGGGTGACCTATGTATGTGACTTTTACCTCCTCTTTATGTATAGCGGTCTGGCCCTGTTTATCCGCGGTTCCTGTGTGGTATGTCCCTCATGTTCTCTCTCGTGTACGGTGTGGCAGTGTGGCCTGTGGATACAGGTTGTGGGAACATTTGTGGGGACACATAGGGTCATGTTAGGGCTTAGTTTGGAAGCCCGAGGTCATGTCTGCCGATTGGTGTTCGCGTTATACTCAGTTGGGCTTTGTCATGGAGGTGTTGCTCCTTTGTGGTGTCTTATGTGTCGTCTGTGGCAGTAGCTCTTCTAAGGAGCGTTTAGTAGGTCGTGTAGCGATGGCTATAATAGTGCAGGGCTTGTCTTTTGCCGTGTGAGGCATGTCGAGTGATCCGAAATTTTATGTTTGGGTGTTAACTCTTCCGTGCCCCTGTGGTTTCTACCGCTGTAAAAAAAGTAATGTACAGTGCTATTGTTCTCTCAGGTAGTGGGACCCATTTTCCTTCTGGGTTCTAGTGAGGGTGCGCCGGTGACAGTCCAGGCCGGAGAGACCTTCCCTGTGCTGGGGTGTTTCTAGTGGGTAGGCCCAGCGCTGTCAGCAGTGCAGGTGCATCCGATGGTGCTGTGGCTTTATATGATTTTCCTTCCTTTGTGACCCACAGGGTGTTTGGGGTTGGTATTTATATTCTCTTTATTTAATGGTTTTGCAATGACAAAATATACATATGTGTTAAATAGCCTTTTCTGGGAAGCTTCCACCCTACCTGAGCAAAATACTCTCCTCGGCTGTTCCCACCTCCTATAACCTCCGATCCAGTACCAGCACTTTATTTAGTCTACCTCAATACAAAAATAAAGCGGCCCGATCCTCCTTCTCCTACAGAGCACCGCAATTGTGGAACGACCTCCCGCACACTTTAAAATCTTCCCCAAGCCTAAAGTCCTTTAAGAGATCCCTCTCTACATACCTAAAACAGAATGCACGTGCCATGGTTGATTATATATTTCCTACCTGTTCTATGTTAAATTTTGTATATATTATGTATTAATATTGTTTTTGTATTTTATTGTACCATAATGTATCAATGCAATGTTTTGTGGACCCAGGACATACTTGAAAAAGAGAAATCTCAATGTATCTTTCCTGGTAAAATATTTTATAAATAAATATTTTATAAATAAATAAATATAATGCACATAAACATAGACAAACACATACATACCCACAATAATGCACCTTTTATACTAATGAGAATAGAAGATTCAATATTCTATACGGATATCAATTACAGCCCAAAAAAAACATATAGGTGGTCAGAGCTCACAGAATATCATATTAGATATCTTTATTATTAATTTTCAATGGGAATAATAGTTGGCAATTAATTTTCGTCGTGTACACAGGGGTGTGGGGACCATTGTTCTTAGTGAGACCATCCTTCTAACTTATTAATTTTTTTTGTAGAAGGGGAAATTATATATGTATATTTCTTCTCCATATTAATTTGCAAAATAATAACATTTTTAATATGTACCCATGAAGGAACTGATGGATCTTTCAATGAACGTGCGATCAGCACATTAAACGCTATAAAGCGGTGAATAATTAGACATTGATTTAGTTGTTCTAAGGGGGGCCAATCCAGATGTAGGAAAGCTACGATTGGAGATTTAAAAAGTTTGAAACCCATATCTTCTAATAGAGCAAATATCCAATGCCATATTCTGTTTATAACTGTACATCCCCACCAGATATGCTTGTATGTACCCACTTTTAAGTTCCATCTCCAACAAACCTCAGGATAAGTTGGGTAGATCTTATGTAACCTGTCTGGGACGTAATACCACCTGTTGGTCACTTCATAAAATGTTTCTACATAGTTTAAACAATGAATATTTTTGTGACATATCGAAAAACCTTACACCAATTATCCTTGTCAATATTACAACCTAATTATTTTTCCCACTTAAGTATTGCTCGCGGAACAGGGATTGAGGAGACTGATCTTATACATTCTATTGCTTTGGAGATGGGCCTTTTGACACTCTTGTAGTTAAACAATCTAAAAAGACGGGAATCCTAAGCAAGAGAGGGTCTCAAAACATAAATATTTTTGAGTCTTAGTTAAGTAAATAATTCTTGGCTTGGTAGTGAAAATTCCTCTTGTAGTTGGGGAAAGGTTTTGATAATATTTCCTTGAATCAATTGTTCAATATAACCTATCCCAGACGTTATCCAGGTTTTAATGCTTAAATCCTCTATAAATTGTTCTAATTTATCTATCTGGAGATACAGCAGGATTATTTTATCCATTTTCATATTTCTTTTTGGACTTTCCCACTCATACATTAGATTTTCAACTTACAACCCATCTCGTTCTTCTCTTTTTTTCTTTTAGGATTCTATATCAGTTTAACCTCTGCAAGATTGCATTAAATTCACCACTAGGGTTCCTCTCTAGAGAACAACAGTTGGGATCTATAGATATGAGTTATCATGTTGACTTTGTAAATATGGCCAATCATGGGCATATTAATTCCGCCCTCTTTTGTTTTGTTTTTTAACACAATTCTATTGATTCTTGGTCTCTTACCCTTCCATATGAATGTGTCAAAAAATTTTTGAATCATCATCAGCCAGCTATTTGGTATTTTTAGGGCATCATCTGGAACAGGTAATGCCATTTGGGTAAAATATATACATGAATAGTATTCTTTATATCCATCCACGAGATACCCACTTGTCTCCACTCTCTCATTTTTGCATTAGTTTGTTTAAATATATGGAGGAAATTTATCTCCACTGTTCTATCTGCATCCTTGACAATTTTAACGCCCAAATAGTCAAAACACCTTTTTTTCCCAGGAGAAATGATATTGAGAGGGAATCTTCTCAATGCGGGGTTTATTTACATTTACTGACATCATAATAGATCTAGACATATTCAATTTAAAATTTGAAACTTGGCTGAACTCATTAATTTATTTCAGCGTATAAATTAATTTTGGCTTCCTTATGATTGACTGTTAATCCCTTTATCTCTGAGCAGTCTCTGATATTAGCCGCTAAAGGTTCATTGGTTAGGATAAAGAGTAGGGGAGAAAGGGGACACCCCTGTCTTGTGCCATTGGAGAGTTTGAACCAATCTGCAGTAATATTAGGTCTCATAGTGCAAGCAGAAGGAGTTTTATATAGGGCAGAGATATCTCTTAAAAAACCCAAAAACCTGTTATACCATATTTCCCCAGAGAGGCCTTCATAAAATCCCACCCGACTCTGTCAAAAGCCTTCTCCGCATCTAGTCAGGAGGGGAATATGTCTCTTTTTATAAAAATGTAAAATGTCCACTACTCTACGGATATTAATTGCAGAATTTCTGCCTGGAACAAAGCCAACCTGTTCATGATGGATTAAATATTCTATCGAGGATTTAAGTCTGTTAGATAAAACTGAGGCAAAGATCTTAACATTGACGTTGATTAAAGATCGGTAGTTTACCGCCTCTGTGGGATTTTTTCCTTGTTTTAGAATTGGAATAATATTGGCTTGAGTCATTTCAGCTGGAAATTCTCCTGTTTGTATGGCGCTGTTAAAAGTTGAAACCATAGCTCCAATAATGTTGTGACTATATAATTTATAGAATTGATTGGTAAATCCATCAGGACCAGGGGTTTTATATTTTTCTAGTTGGTGATTACATCCCGTATCTCCTCTATAGAAATAGGTTTATTTAGAGAATCCTTTTGGTTCTCAGACAAAGAAGGGAGAGAGGATCTCTTCAAATATGTTTCAGTTTGATCTACATTTGCTTGTGGGATCAAATTATATAATTTAGAATAATAGGAATATATCTCGAGGATTTATATAGGTATTACTTCCATCAATTAGTTTAAATACTCGGTTACTTGTTTGTTTCTTTCTTAATTTATTGGTTAACAATCTATCTGCTTTGTTTCCGTTATAGTAATAATGTAACTTTAGTTTTTCTAAAAAAATTTTTATCATTTTAGCTAATAGACACTTAATTTTATTCTGGACTTGAGTTATTTCAGTTAGAATTTCTTTTGTGGATGTTTTATTTTTTTTTTTTATATATATATGTACTATAATTCATAATAGCCCAGCAGAAATACCAGATAACTTAATTTGCAAGCCCAATATTTCAACCTGTAACTTTCCAAACCCTGCACATGGGGGTTATTGTTGTATTTGTGGGACATCACAGCATACAAAACTTTGTGTGTTTTATTGCAGCAATAGCTAACAGTGTTATGACATTCAAAGTTAAAAAGCCATGCAGAAAAATTCTCACACTTGTTTTTAGATTTTATTTATATTATGTTTCATATATAACTATTTGATGTGAAATGAAAGCCTAATTTCTCCTGAACAAAATAATATATAATAAGTGCACTTAATATGAAAGCGGTAAATTATGGGTGTACAGACATACAGCTCAAATTCTAGGTTTTGTTTTGGCTCAGAACTTGTACCATTGACTCCCTCCTTAAAAGGTCAGAGACACATTACTGAAAGCAGCAGCGGAACTGTTATGTGTGTGTATGTGTCAAGGTGTGTGTATGTTTTAAGGTGTGTACATGTGTCCAGGTGTCCTTTGTGTGTATGTGTCAGTGTGTTTATAGGTGTGTATCTGTGTGTTAATGTGTATGTATATCTGTGTACGTATGTGTGTGTGTATACATCCTAGCAATCAAACACCAATACAACATGCAAACACACCCTTGCAAAAACAAACATTTCATACAATCCGAAATCAAACACCAAAATTATAAACAAACATACCCCTTCACTCAAACAAAAATACTATACACAATGTACATCCGCATTTCAAATACAACACTGCATCCAAAAACACACCTGTGCATGCAAATGCAATAATTATATACAAACACATTGTATTAAAATGCTAAAATTATATACAAACACCAATCCTACACACAAAAGCACACCTGCATTTAAAAGCAAACATTACATACAAACACCCCTGCATTTAATCTCACACACTACACCCAAGCACACAACTGCATTCCAATGGTAACAGTACCTACAAAACACACCCCTATATGCAAACACATACTCTATACAGAAACACACATTCAAAGACATAAACACTGCTCAAAAGAACAACCCTGCAAGAATGGGTTCATGGTAAATGCCCAGTTGGCTTAGCATCGGGGAAGTACAACAGATGGGGATCTATTGTTTTGCCATTCTTGGAGGGGGAGGTTATACACACACTGACAATGTGAAGCAATTGAATCAATGTATCTCTATGAGTAAAGTTCATTGTCTGCATGCAGAGGCTGGAGACACTGACTGTCAGTGCTGCAAACTGTGCAGCACTGCCCCAGGAAGCACCTCTAGTAACCATATAAGGGGTGGGCAATGGAGATATCACTGGGATGTAATGTAAACACTGCCTTTTCTCTGAATAAAAAAAGCCTGAAAGGAATGATTATACTGACCAGAACAAAGACAATAAGCTGTTCTGGTGACTATAGTGTCCATTTAAGTGTATTTTCTAGAGACATAAAATGTCAGAAGTTTACTTGTGTTTGATTACCGGATTTAGCAAAGTGGATGGAATTAATATAAAATTGACAAGGTAAGGTACTAAAGCGTTAATATAATCGTCGTGGTGGTTAATTTTTTTTAGTACAGAAAGGTCACTTAGAAATATCACAGAATATATTGTGCTAGATCTTCTCCTGCTTAGGTATGCGTGAGATCTCATACATAAATGCAACAGGAATCCTATACTCCATGGGAGATGTTAATCCAATGAAGTAAATGTTAAATAATTTGCTGAGTTTCTTAGTCACGTATGCAAACTTTTATATAACAATCTCTATCCCTTCTAGGACATGTTCCACCAAGCCAGTAGGTGAAGGGCATAGCAGTCCAGGGCAGTCCTAAAAAGAAAGTATAAACATTTAATATTGGTAATAAATAATACTTTAGCAATTATTAATTTAATGCCCATATCATGCTCATAATTTAATGATTTCACAACTGAATCAGCAGCAGATAAAAAAAACCATTATAAACTAGTTTCCAATGTTCTTGGTAATTTTCTCAACCTGCCATTAATAGTAGTGTTGGATTGTAATGGATCATTATTTAGCCTCTTTTGTGGGCTAATGAATAGAATTAAGAAGGCTTCTTAAGGTATGGCTTTTTTTCCTTACAGGTATTACATTTATTGACAATCCACCACTATTATTGGAATAATAGGTGTAGACAGGGCATTTTTTCATTGTGAGGGTGTACTGACCCTAACTTTGGGGGGTGGACAATGGTGTGTCCACCCCACACCATCACATTTAACACCACATGCACGGAGCCCATGGGTATACGATGTACCATAGCATTTCTACTTCCAATTGACTAGTAATTAACCCCCACTTTTCTTCCCTCACCGACCAAAAGCAGGTGCTGCACTCAGGGCTGGCAATTGGTCCATTCACAGGCTTCTCTGTGTAAAGCCTGTAATTGGATTGTGAGCAGCCTCATTGACGTCAGGAGAGGGCACAGAAGTCTGGGTAGGGAGCTTCGCCTGGTGCTGGATTATGGTTTTTAGAGCAGTGGTAGTAGGAGGACCTCCTCCATAGTGCCCAAGAGGGAATTTTTCACAGTCCCCCCATTTGAAAGGGTTAAGCTTACCTTTTAACTAGGGTGACTAGAGCCTTCTGCTGAATAATGTCAAATAGAATTTACCATTTTCTTAATTTTACTCTGCAGTACTGGAAGATATGGCATACACATCCACTCTGGATTTCCTGTTTAACCTTCAAACCATCAATATGCAGAAATGCAGTAATTAACCAGCTGAACAATAGATTGCAGGCTTTCTTCATTTGGTTGGTGGTGTGAAGAGCTTTATGGAATATATTGAAGGTCTGGAACATTTTTCCTGTCAAAGATTAAAGGAACGCTATAGCGTTAGGAACACAAACATTTATTCCTAATGCTTTAGTGTTCTCTGTCTATTTAGGAGTCCAGCCCCTTGTTAATGTTTTTTTTTTTTTTTTTAAAGAAAGGTTTCCTCATCTTATATCCCTTGGCATGCTAGTATTACCGCAGCCACCCCACCTTCTCAGCTGAGATCATCATTCTTGATAATCTCAGCCAGTCCAATGCTTACACATAGCGTGCATGCACAGCAAAACACAGGGCTGCACTGATCAAATGCACTCTAAGAGAATCATATTTAAAAAACAGGCATAACTGGGTTAGTACAGCAGAACCGCCTCTTGTGACTTTCAGCAAGACAGCCACTAAAGGTGTGTTAATCCTGCAATGAATACATTGCTGATTCTACTAAACGGCAATATTTTATATTGCAGAGTTAAAACTACAGGAGCACTGTACCCAGACCATTTCATTGAGATTGTTTTAGTGTCCATTAAAACAAACAGCTACCTATTTTTTTTGTGTTGTTTATCTGGATACTATACGAGCAATATGGAGACATTTTTAAAACAAATCGTGATTTTGTTTTACTGCCCAATAAATTCTCTGTAGCTATTCTTAAAGAAACATTGGACATTGTTTACCTTGTTGGAGGCATGTTAGACAGTCTAGAGTGCTGACATCATCAAAAGACCACCAGCAATAACTAAATGTAATTTCTCTTAGACATTTCCTGAAGTGCCCTAGAAATAATGGATATAAATCAAGCAAAACCGAAGATATGAGAACACTAAGAATGTGCAAAAACGTAATAGCTTGTCCTTCAGTTAGTCTCAAATCAGGTCTCAAAAAAGATATTTAACCAAAGGGCAAGCTATTAAATATGTGCCTGTTCTCAAAGTTCTCGTATCTTAACTGAAGCACAAGCCTTTAAGTAGTTTTTGCCATTTGCCAGTGTTCTTATATGTTCTGTTTGTTTGTTATTTCTTTAATTAATATAATTGAAACTAGAATTTTTATTCTTGGCTCTGTAGTAAAAAATTAAAGTTTGCATTTTTATATCATCCAGGCCTGAGTGACGGATTGGTTGCTACCTTAAAAGAACAATGTAGGCACCATGACTACTTCATATCAATGAAGTAGTTATAGTACCCGAAGTCCACTGGCACTGTCATTCCATTCAACATTAAACCAGTGATTGGTTGAGAGTGTCAGCTATAATCACAGTGCTATTGCAGGTGTGAATCGGTATGGCTAAAAGGAGATCTGTAATTTCTGCCTTGGCCACATATCCAATTGGGGCAGGGGTATAGGAAGCCAGGGACCCTTATTCAGTGTTATGTATTCAAACGGCTTTTATTTGTGTCATCGAAAATGTACAACAGTGCGATAGTATAGCAAAATAGGAGACACGCAGGTCTCGCAAAATCGGGAGCAGCCATATGATTATAAAGGAATGAAAACCGAAACAATATTAATAATTAGAAGGTAGTACAGTATCAGTGTCGGTATCTCCGTTATGTTACATGTAGTAAATATGCAAACATCTGCATCTTATGGTCGTATATTAAGGGGTGAGTGTGTCATCACTGGGTGAGTCAGGTAGTGATTGTGTAGTACATGGGCAAGATTCGCTTGTCATCACAGTGGTTGCATATAGCCTAGGAGTGTCGTCTAGGCGAATAGGGGCCATTATAACGTCTGTGGTATAGCAAACCTGAAGGCTTAATTCGTAGATGGGACTCGTCGTCCCATATAGTATTGATAAATAATGGGTTTCCACTGGGTCTTATTGCCTTTGGCTGCGCACTCCTCGCGCGGGTTTTGTTTTGTCGTGCGAGCGATGTAGTCTGTTGGTTCAGTCTATAATAGTGGGCAGTGGCAAGTTAGCGGAGCATTCGTATAGTACATGAGGCCCAAGCCTGCCATACCCTCCCGTTTGACTGTTGTTGAGACTAGTGTGCACGGTCAATGAGGTCAGACTCTTGCGTGGGGGTAGGGAAGAGAGCAAGTGGTGTAGAAAGGAGAACACTAAGACAGAGGGGTTTGGGGAAGAGAGGGAAAGTAAGAAAGGGGGGGAAGAGAAGAGGGGAGAGGAAGAAAAAAAAATGGGTCATGGGTGAAGGGAGGGGGGGGAGAAGGGGCACCCCTCACGGGCCACGTCCCCATCTGGCCCCCGCACCCCGCCCCGCCACGTAAACCAGCCACGGCCGCCACCTCTCAACATGTTTCTCCTCCATACCTATCAATGAGGCATGGATCGATTCTGCCCTGTGTATTTCCTCCACCCGTTCCATCCATAGTCCAATCGTCGGGGTTACATCTTGCTTCCAGTGTAGTGGAATCAGAGCCTTGGCGGCGTTCAACAGGTGTCGGAGTATAGATTTTCTATATATCCCGATGGTGTCTGTTGTAGAGTGTAGGAGAGCTGCCCCTCTGTCGAACTTGCCGTCCGACCCCAGTAAAACGGCGTGATGCGTGGGCATTCCCACCAGATATGCAGGATCGTTCCGCGTCCCTCCCCGCATCTCCAGCATGTAGCTGGTACCGGGGAGGTTTCTCTCCCACCTAGGATACTCCAAGATGTCGGCGGCAGGCCTCCTCCTATTTGAGGGTTATATGATAGCTGTATCATCGGGCTCGGTGTTGGAGACAGCTGTGGGCTTCTTCTGATGCTGTCCCATGCTTTTAGCGTCTGCGCCACAGTGGAGGTGCAGTCTTGGGGCGTCGTTGGGGGTCTCTTTGAGTTCCATACTGTAGCGAGAAGTGACGACCCCATGTGGTTCTTATCTAGTTCAATCCATTGTTTGTGTGCTGGGTGAGTATGCCATTCCAAGACACGTTGAAGCACTGTAGCATGATGGTATTTGCGGAGATCCGGGAGTACTGTTCCACCACACGCTTGAGGCAGGCATAGGACCTCCTGTCTGAGTCTCGCCTGTCCCCCACTCCACACGAATCGTATCATAGCGGTCCGGAGCGGTTGAAAGTACGCCGTCGGTAGGGCTAGAGGTATCGTTTGGTAGAGGTATAGGATCTGGGGGAGTATGTTCATTTTTAGGATAGCTATGCGGCCGAACCACGAGATATATGGGTACGACCACGTCTGTAGATCTCGTTCTATTTTTTGTAGTAAGGGTAGGAAGTTTGTCCGATACATGTCTCCCAGATCCCTGTTAAGGGCGATGCCCAGGTATTGCATGTGGGTCGGGCACCATCTGAATGGGAATTGGTGCTTCAGTACGTCGACCTGTGTTGGCGAGGTCGAAAAGTTAAGTACCTCACATTTAGGTATATTCAGTTTAAATCCCGATATCTCCCCAAAGGTCTCAAATGCCGACATCAAATGAGGCAAAGTGGTCTCAGGTTTGTTGATAATAAATAAGAGATCGTCTGCATACGCCGCTACTTTGTGAGTAGTGTCCTTGTCGGAGAATCCTAGGATCTCATCTGATCTGCGCACCATTTCCAGGAATGGTTCCAGGGTGAGGGCGAAGAGCATAGGAGAGAGCGGGCATCCCTCCCGTGTTCCGTTCCAGATCTGAAAGGATTCGGTGAGTGCACCGTTCACTCTTACTTTGGCACTTGGGCAATGATATAGCGCTCCTATCCACTTCATTATGTTTTCTCCCGTAGTGTAGCCATAAGCAACGACCAGTTTACCCGGTCGAACGCTTTCTCAGCATCCATGGAGAGCAATAGGAGGTTGTCTTTCGACCGCTTCGCCAGGTGTTGAATGGATTGGACCCAGAGAGTGCTATCTCTGGCCTCACGTCCGGGTATGAATCCCGTCTGATCTGGGTGGACCAGATTCGGCAGTAGGCCTCCGATCCTGGTGGACAGTATCTTGGTCAGCAGTTTTACATCCGCATTGAGTAGGGAGATCGGTCTATATCTGCTGCATAGTTCGGGGTCCTTCCCTGGCTTCGGGAGAACCGTGATGGTAGCCGCCAGTGACTCCTGGTGGAGCTGAGTGTCCTCGATGAGAGCGTTAAATGCGTTAGTGAGTTTTGAGATTAAGATGTGTTGGAATTTCTTATAATATTCTAGGGTAAAGCTGTCTGGACCCGGCGCTCAACCTGTTTTAGCTGCTTTGATCGCTCCCGCCACCTCCACCTCCGTGATCGGTACTTCCAAGTCCTCCGATTCCCCTCGCTGCAATCTCGTCCCCAAATAGGTTTTGATATAGTTTCGCATTTTTTCGTTCCTATCCGCTATCTAATTTGGTTGTGTCGGTTGCAGGATATTATACAGTGAGGAGTAGAATGTCCGGAATTCCGAAGCTGTAGTCTGTTGACCTGGGCTAGCCCCTGTGTGCCTTTAAGCATCCTAGCCAGTAGCCTCCCGGCTTTGTTAGCATGTTGATAAAAGAAGGCCTTCGAGCGTGTAATGAGCGATAGTGACAGGTCATCATGTGTGTTTGAAGTTGTCTCCGGGCTTCCAGTAGCTCTGCGTATGTCGACTTGAGGTGTGATCTCTTATGCCGTGCCTCAAGCGTAGATATGTGGTCCACAAGGTCGGTTATTTGTCGTTGGGATTCTTTTCTCTTTTTGGAGGCTAGGTGCATCAGTGTGCCCCTAACAACGCTTTTATGCGCCTCCCAGATCATGGTTGCGACGTGGTCTCCCGGTGCGTTGAGAGGAAAATATGAATTGAGTTCTTCGGAGACCTGTTCCCTGACTGTTAGGTCTAGCAGTAGCGAATCTTGGAGCCTCCATGTCCATGAGGTTGGGCGCATCCTTGGGGAATCTATCTTCAGAGTGACTGGTCCATGGTCAGACCAGTGTGCAGCTCCTATCTCCGCTGTTTGAGTTAATCTATTCTTGAGTAGCGTTTGTGGATCGTAGAGTAGTGGGTGTATTCCCTGTCATCGGGATGCATTGCGCGTCAGCAATCCACCAGTCGAAGGTTCCGTAAAGATTTCAGTATATTTCGGAGAGCACCTTGAGTTATGCATCTGTGTCCCGTAGATGAGTCGGTAAGTGGGTGTAGTGGTACGTTGAAATCTCCTCCCAGGATCAAGGTTCCTTCCGTAAAGGAGGAGAGCTTGAGGAGGGATTTGCGTATGTATTGGGCTTGGTTATTGTTCGGGACGTAGATTGTAGCAAAAGTGTATCGTTTATCTTGAATATCTTCCTTAAGGAAGAGGTATCTGCCATTTGCATCCGATAGTCGGTCTGCTTAGCGGAATTGTAGCTTCGCCTCTAGGAGGATAGCTACCCCCGCCCTGCGGGCCGTGGGATGGTTACTATAGGTGGCGTTGGGATAGTGTTTACTTTTCAGCATTGGGGCTGCACCCTCCTTGAAGTGCGTCTCTTGTAAGAAGGCTATAGATGTACGTCTGGCGTAGAGGTCCCGTAGGAGTTGCGTCCTACGTTCCGGGATGTTGAGACCGTGGCAGTTCAAAGATAAGATTCATATGGGTCGGGTTCGTAGATCGTGAGGGGGTGAGGGGCCATGGCCACTCCTCGCGGCTTCGTGACCCGTACGGGTGGGGGGCGGATAGAGAGCGAGGAACGAGGGGGGGTTAAAAATAAATAAAAAAATAATTAAAATAAATAAATAAAAATAAAATAAATAAGAATAAGGGGGGGGGGTGGGCGGAAGTTTTAAGAGATAGCTTGAGAGAACGGAGGAGGCAACAATCACCCCTCAACTCCCCTTCCCCCTCCAAGTGGCGTTACCTTAGATTTGAAGTTAGGAAGTGAGATTTAGAGTGCTCGCCTCTAATGAGAGACGGCAATTACACCTATATGCAGGTGTAAAGAAACCCTCCTAGGACGGTGTTTTCGTGTGACCACGGCGGCAAGCGACAGTCGGGTCCGCTAGAACAAGTCCAGCAGTGTCCAACTACCGTTTCCCCGTGGGAAGGGTTTGTTCACACGAGTACATTCGCGGTTAGTGGATGTGTCCGGCAAGCATCACCTCCCTGGGTGATTCCTCTTCTGTGTGAAGAGTTATATAAGAGTTGTGGGCAACCTACAGATGCTTCGCCACCTCGTCATTAGTCATATGTCACTTACGTGGATTAGTGTATACAGTGAGTTGTATTGTTGGCCTAAGTAGACCTCAATGATGGGGGGTCATACATCGTCTTTTTAGGGAGCACGGTGTGGTGTTGGCGGGGGCTAGCCTTACCTATATCACAGTCTTCCGTGGGGGCAGTATGAGTCAGTGTAGGTTGTCATGTATTGCTGCATGGTGGAGCAGGGCGGGAGCACAACATAACTTCGGGCTGGGGGACTAAGGCCCGTAGACAGGGGCGTCAGCTGGTCAAGTTGGGCGCGCCCAATGTTCATCGTAAGGTCCAGTGTAGCGTGAGGTTGTCGGGAGGGGGGCCAAGCCACCTCATGCAGCGTTTTCTGTGTGTCACAGGGGGTGGGCTAGGCCAATGTCCTATGTCTATCCGAGGTGGGGAAGGTGCAGATATGTCACACGGGAAAATGCATAACATACATGACATTTCATCCATTGCATTGATGAGATAGTTGGATAAATAATAGCCTATATATTTCACAGTTCCCAGGGTTGCCCCTCTTCCCCTTCCACCCCACCACGCCTCTGCGGAGCATCGTTATCTCTTTATTGTCCCCCCCCTTTTTTTTTTGCTATTTTCCTTTTGTATTCCTGTTTTTTTTTCTTTACTTGTCCAATTTCTCCCCTTTTCCCCTCTACTTCCCCCCCTTCCGTTTTTTTAATTTTTTTAAATTATATTATAGAATAGATTCACGTATGCTCTCCTGCCCCCCCCCATCCCCCTGTACACTGAGCTTCTCAATCCCCCCTCCGCCCTCTGCTCCCGCACCCCCCACACCTGCGTAGACCTGTGGTGGAGTGTCTTGCATTCAGCCAATCGTCCAGGAGTGGGCATCCCAGGTGTATCCAACAGCTTGGAGGGTTCAGGTGTAGGGGGCGGCAGCGCCGAAGGCAGATGTCCCATGTCCTGTGCTGGTTTCAGCCGACCTCCTCGGGCGGCAGGGCCCCTCCAAGCTAGTAACGCCCTTACAAGGATCTCCTCTTAAAACAGCCCGGCCAGTTCTAGGAGGAAGAAAAAGGAGAAAACGTGGGGGCAAGTGGGGACCAAGTCACCGTAGGAGAGACATGTGGGGGTGATAGACCCGTATCTTGACCTCCGCAGTGAGACGAGGAAGCCTCCCACCCGGTCCATGGTAGCAGTACAGGTAAATCTATTCCCGTCCCCCGCCCAAAGAGACAAAAGAGAAAAATAATAAAAGAAAAAGAATAAACGCCCGGGTGGTTCTCCCTGGAATCCCTCCTTGTTCGCCGTGGTGGCCTCTGGGGTCTGGGTTCCCTATCCAGTGGTTCCAGGATCCAGTCTGGCACAGCCATAAGTGGTAAATCCAAACGCTGCAGGAAACGTGGGATTTCATCTGCCGTCCAGCGTGCGGCTACCCACTCATTGTGATGGCGCACCTGTATGCTGAAGGGGAAGCCCCATTTGTATGGGATATTGCGTTCCCTGAGGGCAGCTGTTATGGGTCTGAGCGCTCGTTGCGCTTCTAACGTGGCAGGAGAGAGGTCCTGGTATAGAGAGACCTCAGTGCCCTGGTAATGCCATGTGGGTCGTGTTCTGGCGGTGCGGATTATGCGTTCCTTTAGGGGGAAGGAGTGAAGGCAGCAAATGAGATCTCGGGTTGTCCCCCTCTCGGAGTCGGGGTCTCAGGGCCCTGTGCGCTCGTTCAAAACGTATCTCCGCTGGCGCTTCTCCCCCTAGTATCTGTCGGAATAGCCCGGTCAGCAGGGCCTCCGCATTTTCTGTTCCCTCTTACCCTGATGTTGGAGCGGCGGCTCCTGTTGTCCAGGTCCTCTACCTGACGGCGCAGGGCCAGTAGCATGTTGCCCTGTCTTGTAAGGGCTGTGTCAGCAGCCGATATTTGGCGTCGCGTGGTCTGGGCCTGTGTTTCCAAGGCCTGTATCCGGCTGTCCTGTGCCTCCATGTCAGTCCTCAGTGCAGTCACTGCTGAGGTGAGGAATGCTGTGAGAGTGGAGGTGAGTGATTGTAGGTCAGCTTTTGTGACCATGTTACTTGCCAGGCGCCTAATCTCTGCTCCTATATCTGCCAGCGTGGGCTGCTCCTGATCCGAGCTGGAGGAGGCAGGGGAGACCGGCGCCATCTTGGAGCCGTGCGTGTCGCGGCTAGACCCCAGCGGGGTTTGAAGGAACCCGTCCATCGGGCCCGAGGAGGACACCTGGGGTGCGGCCCTGGGGGTCTGCGGGTGCTCCGCTCGCTTTGTGCGCCCCATCAGGGCCGGTGTGTGTGTGGTAAGTGGCTTTTAGGAGCGTGGTGGTGAGGAGCTCAGAGTTTAGGCGGCCATGCTGCTCAGACCTCAGGCCACGCCCCCCTTATTCAGTGTTAAACTGCTAGAAAATGGTTTAAGCATAAAATACAAAAATGGTTCAGGCACTCCAAGATCCAGAAATGGCAAATTTATTGAAGCCCAAAGTAACAAGTGCCTGAACCATTTTTTGCGTTTTATGCTATTGCCATTGGAACCTGATGCTTGGTCCTGGTTTGGTTGCACGGTGGCTCAGATTGATGGTATTGAATGCAGTTCCTTATGTTTGCTGGAAAAGAAAATGGTTGAACACTGAACGGAGGGACAGTGCCAGAGGACTCTAGGCATTATAACCGATTCACTGAGATGAAATAGTTATAGTGACTACAGCATCCCTTTAAAGAGGCAGTCTAAGTGACATAATCACTATTATTATTATTTTTTTTATTTATAAAATATTTTACCAGGAAAGATACATTGAGATTTCTCTCGTTTTCAAGTATGTCCTGGGTCCACAAAATTGCATTGATATATTAAGTATAAAAGCACATGGATGATATGCCAGCTGTGCCCGGTTCCAGATCAAATTATTTTTAAGATTGAACTCAAACTGTATAGAGAAAAAAAGAATATATCCACTCGATGGACTGATAGTCATGCCCCGGAACTTGTAAATGGGGATAACACAATTACTCGTGGATGGATATAAAGAATACCATTCATGTATATATTTTACCCAAATGGCATTACCTGTTCCAGATGATGCCCTAAAAATACCAAATAGCTGGCTGATGCTGAAAAAATTTTTTTTGACACATTCATATGGAAGGGTAAGAGACCAAGAATCAATAGAATTGTGTTAAAAAAACAAAACAAAAGAGGGCGGAATTAATATGCCCATGATTGGCCGTATTTACAAAGTCAACATGATAACTCATATCTATAGATCCCAACTGTTGTCCTCTAGAGAGGAACCCTAGTGGTGAATTTAATGCAATCTTGCAGAGGTTAAACTGATATAGAATCCTAAAAGAAAAAAAGAGAAGTACGAGATGGGTTGTAAGTTGAAAATCTAATGTATGAGTGGGAAAGTCTAAAAAGAAATATGAAAATGGATAAAATAATCCTGCTGTATCTCCAGATAGATAAATTAGAACAATTTATAGAGGATTTTAGCATTAAAACCTGGATAACGTCTGGGATAGGTTATATTGAACAATTGATTCAAGGAAATATTATCAAAACCTTTCCCCAACTACAAGAGGAATTTTCACTACCAAGCCAAGAATTATTTACTTAACCAAGACTCAAAAATATTTATGTTTTGAGACCCTCTCTTGCTTAGGATTCCCGTCTTTTTAGATTGTTTAACTACAAGAGTGTCAAAAGGCCCATCTCCAAAGCAATAGAATGTATAAGATCAGTCTCCTCAATCCCTGTTCCGCGAGCAATACTTAAGTGGGAAAAATAATTAGGTTGTAATATTGACAAGGATAATTGGTGTAAGGTTTTTCGATATGTCACAAAAATATTCATTGTTTAAACTATGTAGAAACATTTTATAAAGTGACCAACAGGTGGTATTACGTCCCAGACAGGTTACATAAGATCTACCCAACTTATCCTGAGGTTTGTTAGAGATGGAACTTAAAAGTGGGTACATACAAGCATATCTGGTGGGGATGTACAGTTATAAACAGAATATGGCATTGGATATTTGCTCTATTAGAAGATATGGGTTTCAAACTTTTTAAATCTCCAATTGTAGCTTTCCTACACCTGGATTGGCCCCCCTTAGAACAACTAAATCAATGTCTAATTATTCACCGCTTTATAGCGTTTAATGTGTTGATCGCACGTTCATTGAAAGATCCATCAGTTCCTTCATGGGTACATATTAAAAATTAAATTATTTTGCAAATTAATATGGAGAAGAAATATACATATATAATTTCCCCTTCTACAAAAAAAATTAATAAGTTAGAAGGATGGTCTCACTAAGAACAATGGTCCCCACACCCCTGTGTAGACGACAAAAATTAATTGCCAACTATTATTCCCATTGAAAATTAATAATAAAGATATCTAATATGATATTCTGTGAGCTCTGACCGCCTATATGTTTTTTTGGGGCTGTAATTGATATCCGTATAGAATATTGAATCTTCTATTCTCATTAGCATAAAACGTGCATTATTATGGGTATTTATGTGTTTGTCTATGTTTATGTGTATTATATTTATTTATTTATAAAATATTTATTTATAAAATATTTTACCAGGAAAGATACATTGAGATTTCTCTTTTTCAAGTATGTCCTGGGTCCACAAAACATTGCATTGATATATTAAGTATAAAAGCACATGGATGATATGCCAGCTGTGCCCGGTTCCAGATCAAATTATTTTTAAGATTGAACTCAAACTGTATAGAGAAAAAAAGAATATATCCACTCGATGGACTGATAGTCATGCCCCGGAACTTGTAAATGGGGATAACACAATTACTCAAACACTAAAACTCCAGTATAGGCCAGTATACCAACACAGAAACATAGAATGTGACGGCAGATAAGAACCATTCAGCCCATATAGAACCATTCGGGCCAATATGGCATTCAAGACACAAAAGAAACCCCTTAGAAGACTTATAAACAGAAGAAACAAAAAAAAAACCAAAAACAAAATACAAATAGAAAAATTACTTTATTATTATAATGATGCCAAGGGGACTCAATGTCAAGAGAAAAAGTTAAAACAAGTTTAAAGGAACACTATAGTCACCTAAATTACGTTAGCTAAATAAAGCAGTTTTAGTATATAGATCATTCCCCTGCAATTTCACTGCTCAATTCACTGTCATTTAGGAGTTAAATGGGGAAATAAGTGAACCTCTGTATTTAATTTTTCAAGATTCTTTTGTTTCAGGTGTTGTACCGGAGGATTGGAGGAAGGCAGATGTTGTTCCTATATTTAAAAAGGGTTCAAAATCCTTGCCTGGAAATTATAGACCTGTGAGCTTAACTTCAGTAACTGGGAAAATATTTGAAGGGCTATTAAGGGATAATATTCAGGAATTCATTGGGAAGAACTTTGTTATTAGCAATAATCAGCATGGTTTTATGAAACATAGGTCATGTCAAACTAACCTAATTGCATTCTACGAAGAAGTAAGTAGAAGTATAGATCAGGGTGTTGCAGTGGATGTGATCTACTTGGACTTTGCCAAGGCATTTGATACGGTTCCTCACAATAGGTTAGTCTTCAAACTAAAAGAAATTGGTCTAGATGAATATTCCTGTTCTTGGGTAGAACATTGGCTTAAGGACAGAGTACAACGAGTTGTCATTAATGGTAAATTTTCAGGCTGGACAAAAGTGGTAAGTGGTGTCCCTCAGGGTTCTGTTTTGGGACCACTTCTATTTAACATATTTATAAATGATCTTGAAATAGGCATTGAAAGCCATGTATCAGTGTTTGCAGATGACACAAAACTTTGTAAAGTAATAAAATGTGAGCAGGATATTGCTTTGTTGCAGAGAGATTTGGATAGATTGGGGGACTGGGCACTAAAATGGCAGATGAAATTTAACATAGAAAAATGTAAAGTTATGCACTTCGGGGTTAAGAATGCACAAGCAACTTACACACTAAATGGTAGTGAATTAGGGATAACCACACACGAGAAGGATTTGGGCATTGTTATAGACAACAAATTAGGCAGCAATATGCAATGTCAATCTGCAGTTGCTAAGGCCAGTAAGATTTTGTCATGTATAAATAGGGGCATAAATTCTCGGGATGAAAATATAATTTTGCCTCTTTATAAATCGCTGGTAAGACCACACCTTGAATATGCTGTGCAATTTTGGGCGCCTGTTCTAAAGAAGGATATCATGGCACTGGAGAGGGTCCAGAGACGAGCTACAAAATTGATAAAAGGAATGGAGCATTTTAGTTATGAAGAAAGGTTACAAAAATTAAATCTGTTTCGTTTGGAAAAACGGCGCCTGAGAGGGGATATGATAACTTTATACAAATATATTCGGGGCCAGTACAAACCTTTATCTGGAAATCTATTCATAAACAGGGTTATACATAGGACACGAGGTCACACATTTAGGCTGGAAGAAAGGAGATTTCATCTAAGGCAAAGAAAAGGTTTTTTTACAGTAAGAACAATAAGGATATGGAATTCTCTGCCTGAAGAGGTGGTTTTGTCAGAGTCCATACAGATGTTTAAACTGAAATTGGATAAATACTTACAAAAACATAACATACAGGGATATAATTTCTAATTAGTGGGTAATAGCTGATTGATCCAAGGAGACATCTGACTGCTATTTTGGGGTCAAGAAGGAATTTTTTCCTAGTTTGTGGCAAAATTGGAAGTGCTTCAGACCAGGTTTTTTGCCTTCTTTTGGATCAACAGCAACAACATTTCTGAGGAAGGCTGAACTTGATGGACGCAAGTCTCTTTTCAGCTATGTAACTGTGTAACTGTGTAACTGTGTAAATCACTTTGTTTCTGTTTATGCAGCCCTAGCCACACCTCCCCTGGCTATGATTGACAGAGCCTGCATTAAAAAAAAAAAACTGGTTTCACTTTCAAACAGATGTAATTTACCTTAAATAATTGTATCTCAATCTCTAAATTGAACTTTAATCAGATACAGGAGGCTCTTGCAGGGTCTAGCAAGCTATTAACATAGCAGGGGATAAGAAAATCTTAATTAAACAGAACTTGCAATAAAGAAAGCCTAAATAGGGCTCTCTTTACAGGAAGTGTTTATGGAAGGCTGTGCAAGTCACATGCAGGGAGGTGTGACTAGGGTTCATAAACAAAGGGATTTAACTCCTAAATGGCAGAGGATTGAGTAGTGAGGCTGCAGGGGCATGTTCTATACACCAAAACTGCTTCATTAAGCTAAAGTTGTTCAGGTGACTATATTGTCCCTTTAAGTAGATAATGGGAGAAATATCAATGGGGTATAAACTATCCGTATGTAACACGAATCCTTGAACTTTTCAGACAATTGATTTGTTCACTATTAGACGTGGCTCTTTCATGGACTCAGTAAAATACCCACAAACTCCACTGGCAATATCCAGTCTGAGATGTACTTTAGTAAACATTACATCAGGTGTTTAGCCAAAGTATTCCTGATGGACATTTAACCTAAAAAGACGTTTTTTGTTTTTTTTCTAATAGATCAGCATACGGTTTAGTAAGGTACTTCCTTACACAATCCTGAAAGGAGTAAAGGAGAGAAGGGAGCAGTCATTTAAATCAGTAATGACCTAATTGATTGTTTGATTTTGAGTAGACAACTAGGTTAGTGATCTCATGGAAATATACTAATATATACTAATGACGTGCCCAAATTAAAAGTGAAAACATTTTGCAGAAAATACTGCCGGACGTGCATTTCGGCATTAAAGCTGCATCTTCGCCTGGGGCTCCAAACTCCAAACTGGGGGATGGCACATTTACAGGTGCCACAATCACTACAAAGGCATGTATTGTTTGTGATGCTTCTAATGCTGTTTTGATAGCATTTTTGTGGAAAGGTGAAAAAAGAAGAATCTGCATAGAATTTGATTTGAGGAATTGAAGCCAACAGAAATCTTCTAGGTTTTACTCCACTTTCCTAAGCTTGCATAACATTTGTTTTTAATCCCTACAGACTCATTCTTCTGCAGTATGTCTCCAGAACATACTTAAAATGTAAAAAAAAAAAATCTTTACATAGTAATCTGGATTGAAAAAAAAAAAAATTAATCCATCCAATTCAACCTTTTGAACATATCTTTTTATGCCTTTGATAAAAAAAAAAAAAAAAAGGCTTAAAACGCAATTGGAGGCAATGGGAAAACGAGAAACAAATCCTTCTTGACTCCATAATGGCAATCGGATCTCTCCTTGCATCAGTAACCTGTTTGCACATATATTAATTTTATCCTTGAATATTCTGTTTCTTCAAATAAGTAAACACACTTTACAAGGAATTCCACATCTTTAGTGTTTTTACCGTAAAGAACCCCTTCCTCTGCACCTTTCTTCCGGTCTCAATGGATGACCTCTTGTCTGTTGTACATTCCTGCTAATGAACAGGTTAGCACATAGCTGTTTGCACTGACACTGTATATATTCATATAGTGCTCTCATACAGGGGATATGATAAAAAGTGTTTCTTCATTAACTTTGTAGCTCACTCTGTACGTTTTCTGGTTCTGCATTATCCTTCTTTAAAACTGGTGCCCAGAATTGCACTATTCGAGATGGGGTCTTCCTGTTGATTTATACTAAGGCAAACATTTATTTTGATAATGTAAATCAATGCCTATTTTTGAGCATGCCAGCACCTTACTATCTTTTGCAATGGCAGAACAACTTTTCCCACTGTTGCCTAATTTATCATAAATACATTTTCTCAAGGAAATACTTTCCTTTTGAATGTTATCTCCAACTCAACCCCATTTAAAGAATAACCTTTAGGTCCCCCCCACCCTCAGGGTGCCTCTCCCGCTGGGCTAAAGGGATTAAAACCCCTTCACCCACTTACCTTAATCCAGCGCCAGGCTCCCTCGGCGCTGGTGATCTCTCCTTCCCCGCCGACGTCACCTCATAAGTGGAGCGGAATGCGCATTTCTCAATGCTTTCCTATGGGTGTTCTGCACGCTGAATGTGATTTTCGCATCCAGCGTCGCAGAAGCGCCTCTAGCAGCTGTCAGGAAGACAGCCACTAGAGGCTGGATTACCCTTGCAATGTAAACATATATGTTTACATCTGAAGGGTTAAAACCTGGGGGACCTGGCACCCAGATACCTTCATTGAGCTGAAGTGGTCTGGGTGACTACAGTGTCCCTTTAATGTATAAGTGGTTTGTGGGTTCCTTATTATAAAATGCATGATTTTGCATTCACATGTTTTGGATCTCATCTGACACTTGCCTGCCCATTCCCCAATTTATCCAAATCCCTCTGTAGCAAAGTTATATTATGTTCAGACTTTATTATCTTTCCTAGTTTCTGTCATCTGCAAACACTAACACATAAGGTTCAATGCCCACACCAAGATCTTTTATAAACAGATTAAAGATAAGTGGACCCAGGACAGAACCCCAAAGCATTCAACTTACCACTTTTGACCAATTTGAAAATTTTGCATTTACAACTACTCTTTGCAATTTATTTTAAGCCAGTGTTCTATCCAAAAAGATGTTTCATCTAAACCAACTTGATTTCAGTTTGTAAAGTAACTTTTTGTGTGGAACTATATACAATTCCTCAACAAAATCCAAGTAGATCACATCCACTGCAATACCCTGATCTATATTTCTACCAACTTCTTCATGGAGGCAGTTAAGTTAGTTTAGCATGACTTGTCTTGCATAAAACCATGTTGATTCCTACTAATGACATTGATTTTCAAAATTAATTCTTGACTATTATCCCTTAACAGCTCTTAATAGTAATTTTCTAATATAATATTTCTAAATCATATTTCAAACATAGACTTTAAGCTCATAGAGCTTTAGTTTTCGAGTTAAGCTTTTGAACCCTTTTTAAATATAGGAATTACATCTCCTTTTCTCCAATCCTTTGGAACATTTCAAGAAAGAAAAGAATCCTGGAAGATTTAAAACAGTGACATGGATATTCCTAAGTATTGATGGATGAATACCATCTGGCCCTGGGGCTTTGTTTACATTAACCTTTTTAAATCGCTTTAGGACTTTATCCTAAGTTAACAATCACTTGTGTGCTGTAAGGCTTTTGTGACAGGACTTTGCAAATTTACAGCCGCAGATTCTTCTTTGCTATTTATTGAAGAAGAAAATATTTAGGATTTCTGACCTGCCCTAACCCTTTTTATTTAACTTGCAAAATAGGTCAATATTATTAGTTATGACAAGATCCAGTCCAGACTAGCTATTTTAGTTGCTACTTCAGACATGAAAGTGTCACTTGACAGGTTCAAAAACATTTTCCCTTAACTGTAATACTAGTCCCTCTGGCCCAGTTCCTCTCCTGTCTCCCTCCCTCTCTCCCCCGCCGGCGGCCGCCATACACCACTTGTGGGCCAGTGGGGGAGATCTTTGATCTCCCCACCGGCCCATCGTGGAATTCAGCAGAGCCGGCTCTCGGATAGTGCCGGCCCTGCGTAGACCGACAGGGGAGATCCTGTGATCTCTCATGTCGGCTTCGTCCCATAGCCACCGCGGCCCACCGGACATTTTCCCGGTGTGCCCGATGGCCTGTCCGGGCCTGGTTTGCACTAATTGAAATCTTTGACAAAGGCTACCAAAGGAGGTGAGGATTTGTTTTATGTGCATTGCAATACATCATTGTAACAGCTGATCATTGCAGTGATTTATACAAATTGCTCCAGCTATAAGCAACCTATCTCAGTTAGACCATGATGGGACCTCCTTGCACCCTAACCTGTGCAAAGGTCATAAGTTCATTATGATGGTGTGTGTTTCCCCCTTCAACAATTAAAGGGGCACATCAAACTAAGTGTTTACCTAGGGTGTCAAAATGTGAGTTTGGAAAAAAAGTCCTTGTTCCGACACTTTGAAAAACAGGACCAGGCAAAGGATCTCAAGGGCTGCTCCAGGTTCCAAGCAGCAGTATCATCTCTCCCTTTACCTGCTGGGAACCTTGAGTGGCCATTATAGACAAGGAACATGAAGAGGCTCTGCTACAAAAACTTATCTCCAGCGACAAGCATAAAAGTGGGTGAAGGGGTGCATATAGAGACCTCAGGGTGAAGTGATATATATTTATATATATTTTTTTTTATTTGGGAGGAGTTTAGGTGCCAATAAACATGGTTTCACCTCTTTTTATAATAACATAGCATAAAACTCCATCATGTCTAGCTTTTCATACATATTTATTTCGGTTGCAAGGAGGGACAAAATCCAGTTTTGCTGCAATTTCCATTTTTGCCAAAATTTGGAGAAAAAAAAGTTTTATTGTCTCCTCCAAAATGTCAGTTTCTTCGAACCTGCACGATTTTATCACATATTTGCATTATATCCTTCATTATTTTTTTATTCTTACTTATTTTTTTTATTTTTTATAAAGGGATCCAAAGTGCAACACTCTGACTGGAAATGGGGTTAATGTGTTTCTAATTTTGATTTAAGCATGTTCCAAATCATTCTCCTATATTAGTTAATGTGAGTTTGGAAAAAAAAAGAATTAAAAAAAAAAAAAAAGAGTACTTCATATGTTGTTCATTCATATCATAATCCATTATTTTTAAGGTGACTTCTAAAATAGAGCTAAAGGAACTCAGAGCCACTACAGTGTTCCCTAGGCAACAAATGGATCACTCATTGCATCATGAGAACCTTGACTCTTGTGTTTTTATATTTACTTAGTCTTTATCCATTTTACAAGTACTTGGTGTCAGTGTCTTTTACAGGCTGTTGGTCTTCTCACTAGCAGGCTGTGCATGGCAAACCTCCCACACACATTATATGAATTAGCATTCTCAATATATATTTACTTCCTACCTGGCTCAATGTTAGTTCATGCTACTTACATTACCAGCTGTTTGGAACATGAGAAAAGGACATTATTTAGTTACTATGCATTAAGATCTATTTAAGCACACTGATGCTAATGTATAATTAATTGTGGATTACACACTCCAGTCTTTTTTGTCAGCAGTGTGGGGGGTTGCATTTACGTTCTCGCTTTATATCAGATGTTTGGCTGAAAAAATCGATTTTTACTTTTACAACCTAAAAGTGATGTCCCAAACGGTTCGCCGCGGTTTGCCACAAACGGTTCGCCACGGACTCCAGTCAGCAGACACATTCCAGCCAATCAGCAGCAGACCCTCCCTCCCAGACCCTCCCACCTCCTGGACAGCATCCATTTTGAAGCTGCATTCTTAGTGAGCTGTCCAGGAGGTGTGAGGGTCTGGGAGGGAGGGTCTGCTGCTGATTCGCTGGAATGTGTCTGCTGACTGGAGTCCGCGGTGAACCATTCGTGGCGAACTGTTTGCGAACCATTCGCGAACCGTTCGGGACATCACTACAATCTAACCATGTTTTCAATTAAACACCAACAAAATTTTACATATTGCTTCCCAGACACAGTTCACCTCATGAGTCTTAGCCAAAGGCAGCCACATTAACCCTCATCATGCTGTAATCAATCATATCACCTCTACTGGGCAACCAGTTCACTTTCAGGGGACTGATGTTGTATAACAATATGAAATATATTTACTTTTTTATTTTTTAAATGATCTCTCTTCTCACCATAGCAACTTAATTCCTATGAATTTCTTATGGCCTGGAAGTCTCCCTTTAAAGGTACAGTATAGGTTCAGGAACACGAACATGTATTCTAAACTGTGTAGTGTTAAAACCACCGTTAGCCCACTTAGAAAATGTTAAAACCTATTTCCAGGATGCCAGTGCTGGCCCTGCCCCAATCCGCCTCTTTCGTTGAGATTGTCAAGTAGGTGGGACCAAATGCTGGCCTGGCCTATCAGCATCTCCTTCTAGAGATGTATTAAAAGCTCTGCATGGAGGGGGCGGGGCCTGAACGCAGAGCTGAGCAGACGCATGCAAACACAGCTCCTGCTCTGTACAATCATTAACTCGACTAAACGGCACAATTTAGCCCAGAAACGTGATAAAAAACGCTACCGGCAGACAGGCGAAGTTAAGGTGAACATTATGATACCACACACGAAGCAATAAAAGCCTGTTTGCCGGGATCCGCATCTGAGGCCTAGCATGGACAGCACCCTGACTGCCGGAGGAGGCGGCCGATCTCCCGACGCAGGGTCAGTACCACATTGCAGCTCTCCTGTTCCCCTGCTACCCCCAACTTTGGACCGGTGGGGGATATCCCGGTCCCCGCTGGAGACTTGTACTCACCTGCCACAGGGAAAATCACAGCCTGACGACAAGTCGCACGATGCGCCCAAGATGGCTGCCAGGCTATACCCTGAAAACACTACAGAGGACCTAGGGCTCCAGCAATGGAGACTGCGCTGCGAGGCCCGGTTTGATCAAATTTGCAGGGCCTTTTGGAGGCGAATACAGTGCAAACCTTCCTCCCATACCACACCTGTAACGCAGGAGCACGCACCAGAGGCTGTTTGTCAGTCCCACTCCGGGCACGGGATCCACACGAGGGTGCACCCGCTCCGCCACTTAAACACCCGGAAGGCTCCCATACAAGCCACAGAGCCCCGGAACTCAGGTACACACTGGGCAATGTACTGCCACACTACAACCCACCAAGCGACGTGGTATAAAGCAGCGGAAAACGGAGGCATGGCGGAAGGCAGCTGGATACAGCCAACACGAGAACCCTCACTACCAACTTGCCTCTGGCCCTCCAGATCAAACGGAGGACAACCGGAGTGATCAGAGCGGCCACTCTTACCAACGGGCCACCCACCAAACATTGAGACCCCCCCAAGGAGGAATATGGAGATACCGCTTGCCCCATTATATGTCCTGGGAGCTTCCCGAACCTGGGGATTAGCTGAGCCGGTGACTCTTTGAAGACAGAGGACTAAGCAACTTGAACCTGACTCCTCCATGGTACTGATGGACACCATCTCACTCTAATGCTACACCATACCGTCATTACTAACCTGTGTCCCAGCGGTCAATTTACTAGCGAGCGCTAAACATATGACCTCATACTTCCAAACACATATCTCGCAGACCACCATCTCAACACTAGGACATCTTACTCTTTACATATCTATAGCACGCCTAGAGACACTAACACATAAGAGTCACTCACATATGCTGTCAGCCTCACATATAGCACACGTGTATTGTTACTTTCCAAAATGCTATTATTTCATATTCTGTCTGTTTACCACACACAGTGCTATACCGATCTAGCCCTAATCTAAGTTATGGGCAATCTGCGTAGTTGATAGCTAGTATGTACCGTTAAATTAAGTCTGCCCCGCATGATTACTCACCAACCAATCTAAGTTACAAACATGCACCTCATAATGTTAAGCCATATGAAGCCTGATTAGTTAATTTAAAAAATGTGCAAAGCTATCAATGCCATACAGTTGTTTTTCTAAGTGTACCGTCCGGTTTGCTCCAGCTGTTGTGGCAAAGCAAACATGCTTGTTAATCGTTTGCACGAATAAAATAAAGAATTTTAAAAAAATGGAAAATTAAAAGCTCTGCATGGAGACATTGAAGGTCAGTACTGCACACTGTGCAGCACTGTCCCAGGAAGCACTGTTAGTAGCCATCTGAAGAGTGGCCACTGGAGGTATCCCTAGGCTGTAATGTAAACACTGCCTTTTCTCTGAAAAGACAGTGTTTACAGCAAAAAGCCTGCAGAGACATGCTATAGTGTTCTTGGTGACTATAGTGTCCCTTTAATTTAAAGTTTATAAAGACTTCCGCAATAAGATTGTTCAGTTAAATACAGTAGGCTGCATGAATGCATAACAGGTGACATATTCATAGCGAGATTAAAACATAATGTAAAATAGAGAGAAAAATGAAAACAGCTGTCCATGTTTGGGAGCAAAAAAGAAGGGAAAGTAGGCAAAGACAGGCAACAAAGTAAAGATTATTATTATTATCGCCATTTATATAGTGCCAAAAGATTCCGTAGCACTTTACAATATTGTTAGAGGGGGGATTTAACTATAAATAGGACAGTTACAAGAAATCTTACAGGAACGATAGGTTGAAGAGTGCCCTACTCAAAAGAGCTTACAGTCTAAGGCTACATGTATAATTGTTAACTGTTGCTATTATGTTGCTTTTTGCTAAATAAAAAATTAATAAAACCAAAGAATTATGTAATGTGAGATCAGTAAACCTTTTAGTGTAGTACCACTTGGCAACTTGAAAGCTCGTCAGAATTAAAGGGGAACCACTACCTAACTGAGAACATCCTTAAAGGGACACTCCAGGCACCCAGACCACTTCTGCCCATTGGAGTGGTCTGGGTGCCAACTCCCACTACCCTTAACCCTGCAGTTTTTATAAACTGCAATAATTACCTTGCAGGGTTAACTCCACCTCTAGTGGCTGTCTACAAGACAGCCACTAGAGGGCACTTCCGTGTCTATAGCACAAATGTTCTGTGCTAGAGCGTCGCTGGACGTCCTCACGCTGTGTGAGGACCTCCTGCGTCGCTCAATTCCCCATAGGAAAGCATTGAAAAGTATTTTCAATGCTTTCCTATGGAGAGCACTAATGCGCATGCGCTGCATTGCCACGCATGCGCATTAGGTCTCCCCGGCCGGCAGGCGGGATCAGTCTCGCCTACCGGCCGGCGTAATGAAGAGGAGGAGCGGCGGCGACCCAAAACCACCGCCGAGGGACATCGGCTGGAGTCTCAGGTAAGTGACTGAAGGTGTTTTCACCCCTTCAGCAACCGGGGATTGGGAGGTGGGAGGGAGAGGGGACCTGCAGTGCCAGGAAAACGGATTGTTTTCCTGGCACCGGAGAATCCCTTTAATTCGTTCCAGGTATAAATCAAGCTATATGCACACGTTAATAGATGCTGTTACGCGGAGCCTGTTAACTTGCTAGAGTTATGTAATTCAAGTAACTGTTTATTTTTCCTTTAGTTGTCTTACAATCTTTTTCTGAAAGTTGGATAGAACTGGGTGGAACGTTGGAGTTATGTCATTGCAAAGAATCGGGACTTTGTTTTTAACAGAAATATTCATAAAATGTCTTAAGATCAAAGAGACTTTATAGTGTTTAGGAGTTCAATTTTAAAGCTATAATGTCCCTGGGGCGAGCACCCTATTGTACTGTACAGGTCCCCCCTCCCCCCAGTGTGCAATAAAGATTAACCATATAAAGGTTTACAGAGAGCTACTACAGGCACGCGGCCATAGGTCGCCGGAGGGAGGGTGCGCTCCGCCGGCGCATCCATAAGGCGGCACAAGTGGCCGCCTTAGGGTGCACCGGCCCGGCAGGCGCAAAGCCGGAGTGACCGGCAGGAGGTGAGCGCATAGCGCTCCCTCCTGCCAGGCACTCTGTGTAGCGTGGTCGAGCGCGCCACGGTACAGGAACTTATGTTTCCTGTACCCGGGCGGACGGAAATGAAGTGCTCACAGAGAGAGCACTTCCTGTCCGCCGGGTACAGGAAACTGAGCTCCGCACTCGGCCACGCTACAAGGTTGGAGACTGAGGGAGAGATGGGGGCGGGAAACTGAGGGAGAAATGGGAGGGTGAAACTGAGGGAGAAATGGGAGGGGGAACTGAGGGAGAAATGGGAGGGGAAACTGAGGGAGGTATGGGGGGAACTGAGGGAGGTATGGGAGGGGGGAACCCGAGGGGAGAAATGGGAGGGGGGGAACTGAGGGAGGTATGGAGGGGGAACTGAGGGAGAAATGGGAGGGGGGAAACTGAGGGGAGAAATGGGAGGGGGGAACTGAGGAGGTAAGGGGAGGGGGGATCTGAGGGAGGTATGGGGGGATAAAACTGAGGGAGAAATGGGAGGGAGAAAACTGAGGGAGAGATGGGAGGGGGGAAACTGAGGGAGGTATGGGGGGGGAAACTGAGGGAGGTATGGGGGGGAGAAAACCGAGGGAGGTATGGGAGGGAGAAAACTGAGGGAGAGATGGGAGGGGGAAACTGAGGAAGAGATGGGAGGGGGAAACTGCGGGGGGAGAAAACAGTGTGGGATGGGGGAGAGAAAACTGAGGGAGGGATGGGGGGAAAGAAAACAGTGGGGAGGGAGGGCGGACGACATACACACAGCACCCCTGCCCTACACATCCCCCCACACACACCACCACCCCCGCACACACCCCACATCACCCCACACACATACATCACCCTACACACAAACACATCACCCCACACACACACACATCACCCCACACACAAACACATCACCCCACACACACACACATCACCCCACACACAAACACATACACTGTAGCCCTCAATGCAGTGTGTGTACACTCAGCAGTCTGTGTGTGTGTACACTCAGCAGTCTGTTTGTGTGTACACTCAGCAGTCTGTTTGTGTGTACACTCAGCAGTCTGTCTGTGTACTCAGCAGTCTGTGTGTGTGTGTGTACTCAGCAGTCTGTGTGTGTATTTAGCAGTCTGTGTGTGTGTGTGTGTGTACTCAGCAGTCTGTGTGTGTGTCTGTGTATTTAGCATTCTGTGTGTGTGTATTTAGCATTCTGTGTGTGTGTACTCAGCAGTCTGTGTGTGTGTATTTAGCAGTCTGTGTGTGTGTACTCAGCAGTCTGTGTGTGTGTGTGTACTTAGCAGTCTGTGTGGGTGTACTTAGCAGTCTGTGTGTGTGTGTACTCAGCAGTCTGTGTGTGTGTGTGTACTCAGCAGTCTGTGTGTGTGTGTATTTAGCAGTCTGTGTGTGTGTGCGTGTGTACTCAGCAGTCTGTGTGTGTATTTAGCAGTCTGTGTGTACTCAGCAGTCTGTGTGTGTGTATTCAGCAGTCTACTAAATACAGACAGACTGCTAAATACACACACAGACAGACTGCCGAGCACACAAACAAACTGCTTAATACACAGAGATGTTAATTAATTCGGACAACTGTAGGAGTTGTTTTTTCTAAACTTAAACCTCAGTATTCAGGTTTAATTGCCGTTTTGGCACTTTGAGGAAAAAAAAATTGGCATGTATTACGGTTTGGGCACTCGGGCTCAAAAAGGTTCGCCATCACTGACCTAGGTGATAATAATGCTAGTGGCTGTTTTGTGTACAGTGACTATTTGTTCCTTACTTGGCTCATTATATTAATACAATGTAACTGTTATCATAGTGCAAATACTTTTACCACTGCTGAGGAATGGACTTTGCAATGGCAATTCTATCTCTGCAGTGCTGGTAGTGTGTTTTGTTACTTAAATAGTAGCAACATAGAGGTTTGCCCCCTAGTCTACATGAGAATTGCCAGGGTGTTATTATATTTTAAGGCTTATTTAATGACTTGAGCTATAAAATATATTGAAGCTGAATTTTTGGCATTAAAATAGGAAAATAATCTGCCAATTCACTGAAATTCTGAGTCTTCATTTCAGATGAAATGTACAATATGTTCTCTCAGCTGACAAACCAAAATTTTAAATTCAGACAGATTTATCCTGAACAGAATTATCCTTGAATTGATAAACATGAATCCCTAGTACAGCTCAGGAATTAATCACGGCACTAGTTCATTATTAAATAGTTCCAGCGGTCACACTCTTCAAAGTTATAATAGTTTCCTCCTCATCCATTTATGACACGCAGCAAAATCCCTCATACCATCAAACTGAATACAATTTGATCCATCTTCATATATAGGTACTAACTAGCTAGCGGACTCTGAAAATATTATAATCATGGTGGAAATGATTCTCACTGCCAGGCCAACATTTTTTCAGTTTGACAGGATGCATTATCCTACTGAAAGAGAACATTGTCATGAAGGGGTGTACATGGTCTGTAATAATCTCTAGGTAGGTGGCACATGTCAAAGTATCATCCACATGAATGCCAGGATCCAAGGTTTTCCAGCAGAACACTTCTCAGAGCATAAGACTGCCTCCGCCGGCCTGCCTTCTTCCCAAAGTGCATCTCTTCCCGAGGTAAATGACGCACTCGCACCCAGCCATCCATCTGACCTAAAAGACAACATGATTCATCAGATCAGTCAGTCTTCTTCCGTTGCTCCAAGGTCCAGTTCTGATGCTCACATCACCATTGAAGGCGATTTGGGTGGTGGACAGAGATTATTGTGGTAACTCTGATCGTTCTGCGGCAATGCAGCCCCATACACAGCAAACTGCAATGCACTTTGTGTTCGGATACCTTTCTATCATGGCTAGCATTAGGTTTTTCAGTTTGAACTACAGTAGCTCTTCTGTGTGATTGGATCACAAGGGCTAGCCCTTGCAACCCATGTGCATCAATGAGCCTTGGACGCCAATGACCCTTATGCCGGTTCACCAGTTGTCCTTTCCTGCACCATTGCATACTGTAAACACCTCACAAGACTTGCTGTTTTGGAGATGCTCTACCCCAGTCGTCTAGCATTCACTATTTGGCCCTTGCAAAGTCACTCAGATCTTTTTGATTGCCCTTTTTTCCTGGTGCCAAAACATGAAATATTAGAATATTAGACTGTTCACCTGCTGCATAATATATACCACCCATTGGGAGGTGCCATTGTAATGATATAAATAACATCACTCACTTCAGCTGTCAGCGGGTTTAATGTTGTAGTTGGTCAGTGTATAACAGCAGGTAATTTACAGATAAAATACTGTTCACAAATACAAGAGGTGAAAAGGGCTTTGCTCAAACTCTTACAATATAGGATATGGAAAGTGTAGCACATTTTTCATGCAAGGTAGGATGCGTGGAGGGTGGCTTCTAATAAAACAGTGTAGACAATGGTTCATTAAAAGTCCTTCCAACATTTTAAACTTAATGTTTCAGCACAAGAACAAGCAAAACTAGATTTTTTTTTTTGATTAAACATTTCACGATTACTTTGTCTCATCTACTAAAATTAGAAGAAAGTGTAAACATATCTATGAGTCATTCAATTGGACTTTATTAACTTTTACACAACACAATATGGAAAGTGGCCTTAGAACAATGATGGACATATATGGCAGAAGTGCTGCCACCAGTGGTGTTGAAACAGTGGTTGGAGGGAGCCACTGGTGCCCAGGTTTCCGCATGCTTTACCTTATTAGGCCCATTTACTAATGTGTAGGTGATAAATGCCCAAGAACTGAAAAATGATTATAATGTGCAATATGTACTTTGTAATTTTACTTCTGATTGGAACCTCTACTCTGTGCATTCTATTGGATCATACAGAGACTTACAACGTTTTGGCATATACAGCCAAACTGGAAAAAAGGCTGACGTGGAAAATGTTCCCATTCTGTATATTTTGATGTTAGATATGCAGTTCCCGTACCTGTATCTATTCTCCACTTTGTCTGGATTAATAAATAAACCCAAAGAGTATCCCCTAATGCATATTCCACATACAGTTGTTCAGTGTTCTCATTTCCAGTAACCGTGAGGAGATCTTCATGTTAGAGAGGAACAGACAGTCTATCTTCATCTCACAATTGTTTCCATGAGCGTATTCTTGCATTAAATTAGTTGCTAGGCAAGCTGGTCTGAAATCTAAACACTCTGATATTGTTTATTTAGCCCACTTGTAAAGGCCAGCAGAGAGCAGCAAGGCAAAGCATAGAGCTAACACCCAGTGTCTGATTACCCTCCATATCCTGTACTTGGTAAACACTGCTTCGAAAGCAGCCATGATCGTAACGTAACCTTACTAACTATATTATTATTATTATTATTTCTAAAGCGCCAACAAATTCCTCAGCGCTGTACGATGGGACACATAATGTTTCTTTTTAATACTATATATACAACTACATGAACTAGGTAGGGGGGAATTAAAATAGTAAACCGTTTTTCTTTTTTACACAAGTTATCATTTCAAAGGCAACATTTGTTTCTGTTAAAAGTGTTAAGTTATCTTCTATCACTCCGTTCTGTGCAACCTTGTTGTTGTATTAGCTGTCAATCACAATTTGGGCTTTTTAAAGCAAAAACGAATCCAGTCCGGTTATTCATTCTTTTTCTGTTACCATATAAGGTGTATTTTTGAAAAGTGCTATAAGCACTGTTTTATAAACACAGACTCTTATCCAAGTCGGGTTGTTGTTTTTTTTGCTTCTTTTCTCGCTTTCTTGTTGTTTGTCTCATAGCCCAGGTGCTTGGAAAAAGAAAAATAACCCAGAGCAAAGAACAAACATAATATACAAGCAGTTTATGGGCGCATCAATTTTAAAGGGGCAGACTGAAAAAAAAACAGAAACAAAAACAAACTGGGAATTGTGGTACAACCAGAAACAATTCTAGGGGTGGGGATGGATGGCTTTGGATACTGAAGCCTCTTAGGTGTGGTTCTTTAGTCCAAGATCCGTAAAGGCAGTAGAAGGACAACAGGCTTTTTTTTTATTTTCATATGAATCAGCTAGGGATGCACAGAAATGAAAATTCTGGTCCGAAACAGAAAATTCAGGATGCCCTTGGCCGGAAACCAAAACCGAAAATGACTTTTTTCCCCCAAATGATATTAAAATAGTTTTTTTTCTGTAATGTTATTAATATTAGACTTTTTAATGAATTTAATAAATCTAATATGAAAAACTTCCCTTCTCCCTTCTCTTTTAGTGGTCTACCCTACCCCAGTGTTCCTTTTCCCTTCCTTGTACCTTAGTGCCCCCTCTTAATGTTGCTCTCTCCCCCTCTAGTGTTCCTCTCCCCTCCCTCTTTTTAGTGTCCTTTCCCCCCTGTCCCATAGTGTTCTTTCCCCCCTCCCCTGTCCCGTAGTGTTCTTTTCTCCCTCCTCCTTGCCCATAGTGTTCTTTCCCCCCCCTCCTGTCCCACAGTGTTCTTCCCCCCGTCCCCTGTCCCATAGTGTTCTTTCCCCCTCCCCTGTCCCATAGTGCACTATTCTTGACTTTTCATGTTATCATTATTATCTTTCATTGTGATATATAATCATCTGAATTGTCAATACAAGCATGTCTATTAAACTATGCACTACAAAAAGAAAAAATTTAAAACAATATTAAAATTTTTGGCAAATTCGACCCGTTTTCGGATGAAATGGGATATGCCGAAATTTCGGTGCATCCCTAAAATCAGTTGATTCTCAAAGCAGCCATCTGATGTGAAAAACGGTCACTAGTATAGTGTTCCTCCAGGCAACTGAGGTTATAGTCGGGAAGGAAGTGCTGGACAGTGTCTGTACCCCATTCTTATTGCTTGTTTAGTGTAGACAGTCAAGATTACATTTAATGCCTAGCAATAAAACATGTTCTTGTTTTCAGCTATTTTTTTCATTGACATCCTGGCTCCCATAGTTTGCAAGATTTGCATAGAGAGGCCAGTATGTGACTTTTAAGGTGGAGTGTTAAGGTAGTGGTCATCACGTTTTGCTGTGGGCTTTAGCCCCAGGGGATTATAGAAGCTAGCATTGCCCCTTTGAACAATATATTCACAGTTGATAATGCTTTCAACCCACTCTTAATGGAAAGTGATCAGAAGCCATTTTGAATCTGGAGCAAAGTGTTCTTCCTTTTTTGAAAGAATATCGTCTACATGAATATTGTGCATTTGGTTACTGGACAATCAGTGTCTGTTCGTTTCTGGAAGCATTACATTCTACACTGTGTTCACTTTATTAATATTGTTGTCATTCAAATTTAGCTTTCTGTGATTTTTTTGAAACATTAATTCAGTTGAATATTCAAGGGTATTTGTTTATAACGCTTGAACATGAAAGCTTATAGCTAATTTTAGACATTTTATTTAAAACTTCAACGGACCTTACCACAATTCTACAGCTACCATGAATACCACACTAACTAGGCTCACGTCTTAAGCCATATATTGTCCTCTGGCAGACATGTTACCAGAAGCTGTATCTGACATCCAAAATTTTCCCCCTACCTCTCTTTCAGCCTTTTTGCCACCTAACCTTAAAACCTAGTAGTCCTGTATGAAGCGTATGTGAAGTGCTGTCTTTTGCAGAAAACCAAAACCTTTTCCTCCCTTGCATGTCCCCCATGTACAGTGCGCATGTGTGATCATTATAATCCCACATTCTTTGACAGTAGATTGGAAATACCTATCTGTGATTACTGAAGAAACAACGACAGGTTGCTTCCCTGATGTCCAGAGACGTCTTCTGATCTCCCCAACCCAATCCCAAGCAATGTAGGCCTATGTAATAGACCAATGAATGTTAAATTGGAGGAATCACCAATGTATGACCAAGTTATTTTATTCTATATTTTTTACTATTGTGTCTGTGTGTTTACCTAATAACCTAACCTTAATTGCTTTGTAAATACAGCTAAGCCAATAGTTTTTATAGCTATTATCCTTGTGACAGAAGTAATCAGATAATCTGTTTGCCATATATGAACAATATTTAACCCCTTCAGTCTCAACAGAGGAATGAAAAACAAAAAGCCTTGCTAACAGTCTCCTTTTTGAGCGGGTTGCATACATACACAGGGTTATTTATGGAAGTGAAAATTCGAAATTAATTTCAACTTTAAGGCCAAATAAAAGCATGGCTGACTTAGAAAGACTTCAGTTTGGCGATTTAGATCTTTAATTTTCAAATTCAAGTTTGAATTCTTTTCAAATTATTTTTATTAAACACTTTATAAAGCAATCTTAAATAGAAACAAAAAACAATTTAAACTGGGATGTAAAATTGGGTGGTGGGGGGCTACCAAAAGAGAATGGGAAGAGGTTTTCATCTATAAGTATACAAATTAAAATTATCTTATGTACATAACTATGACAGTTGCAATATAACATAAACATGACAGTTGCTAAAACTTTTCATTCGAGGAGATATTTTTTTTCTTAACGTCATTTTTCCAAGTGTTCCAATGATACCTTAACCAAGCAGGTTTCTCTGAGTTGTAATACAAACTATTGGGGTTATGTATAAAAACTGTCACTTTTTACATTTGTTCACGTTTTGTGCACAATTTTCTTATGAATAAAACTATTACTTTATACATTGGTGCATTTCTCCTGCCTTTCTACAGTGATCCACACTAATTTCAGGGCCACAATAGGCAGTGTAAAAACCTGCCGAAAGGTGCATGGACTGTTTTAACACTTATGATATGTCTTTTTAGAGCTTTAACCCCTTAAGGACCAAACTTCTGGAATAAAAGGGAATCATGACATGTCACACATGTCATGTGTCCTTAAGGGGTTAAAGGAGCTCTAAAGTTACCCAGACCGCTTTAATGAAGTGGGGTGCAGATGTCTTGTAGTTTTGTCTCAGTAATGTAAAACAAACATTTTGTAGAAACTGCAGTGTTTACATTGTAGGTTTAAAGGGAAACTATAGGTACCTAGACCACCTTTTCTCATGGAAGTGGCCTGGGTGCAGTGTCCCTGTTCCCTTTAAAGTGGCACTGTCATACCGAACTTACCTTTCTCCTATTGTTGACACTGAACAATGGAGCTGACTTAAGCTCCTCTTTAGGTCAAACAAAGTCTTATGTTTTAAAGAAAACTAGATCAGAAATAACCAAAAGAAGAACAGATTTTGAGAGAGGAAGAGAAGAGGAAACAATAGGAGAAAGGTAAGTTCGGAGTGACAGTGGTGCTTTAACCCTGCAATGGTAATTTTATGGCAAGACAGGAAGCTTCATATTTGCTTATCTTTCTTTACTGAAAACTCCCAGCAGCAAAGAAATAATTAACAAAAATTAAAAAAATTCCACCAATCAGAATGCATAACAGCAATATATAGTGCATCAGACTCCTCCCCCTTCCTCATTCTTTGCTGCTTGCCTCCCAGGTGAGTCTATTCTAATTACATTGCCTTTATTGATTTAATTTTGAGGTATTCTTTTTTAATTAAACCTTTATGGTATTAAATTATTATTTAGATTTTTAATTAGATATTTATGATTTATTTCTATCCTACTACTTTACAACTTGTATAACTTTTAGCCATTCCTATTACTGCCATTATTTAAGGCTTTTTCTGTTCACATAAATCCCTGTCACAGCCCTCTTTAGCTCTTCTACTCCATTCCTGTCTTCATCATTTTTATGAACAGCCTGCAGGGTCCAGTTCGCAATTCTCAGTGAGATTCCTCTCTCTGAGTGTCATTGAGCCCCCTGCTATGGACCGTCGCGGCCGCGGACTACATTACCCAGGGAGACCGCAGCGCGAGTTTCCCGCCCTTTTTGCAGACTTCTCTGCAAGCGATTCTGACACGATCTCTCTGCCCATATACGCATGGCGGCCATTTTACTCCTTGTTCTTCCTGCCTTTTTGCAAAGCAAACGTTAAACAGACAGCTTTGTGGACTTTTCTCTGCTAAAGCAGTTCTAGCGAATTTAAAGGTAAGTTTTACTACCTCACAAAGCTGCTAAGCCATTTTAGTGTAATCACAAACACCATCCAAACAGGTTTCTGATTGCCCCTGTTTTTTTTTTTTCTGTGGGTGACCCCCACTCTTTACTAATTTATTTTATATATTTATGTGGGTGACCCCCATTTCTAATTCATTTATTTAAGATGTATCCCACCTACTTTAAAGTTTGTGGCTAACCCCACTCACTCAAAATTATATCAAGTGTCAGTAACACCACCCCTTGTTATTTCTGTGGGTGACCTCCACCTTTTGTGATCTACAGTGTGGACTAACCCCACTAAACTGTTTGTCGCGGGTGACCCCCACTGCGTTGTTTTACTGAGTTGCTTCATCTTAAACGGATAAACTAGCTTAGTTTAGGACAGCATTCCTTCCCCTTTCCTTATAGTTCTCACTATATTTTTTACTGTCTTCTAAAAAGCAGTGTATTTCTACACCTTAAGTAATGGGGATTTTTGTTTTCTCGTTATTTCATTTTATTATCATTTATTATAACTCGTAAGGCACTATGTATGACCACCAAGACCCTGCTATTTCGGCAGAGTTACCAGCATGGCTTTTCCCTACTATTGCAGAGTCAATGTCCAAGGCTTTAGCTGCCTTTCATGAACACGCTTCTACCGAAGCTCACACTCCTGCACACCAACCCTATGATTCAGAGGATTTCCACCTTTCAAATCAAGAAGGTGTCCCACGCAAACAACCATGGAAAGGGGATAGCGCTACTGCAGGCAAGGGCAAAACTCCTGCAAAATCATGCACTATGCAGGATACCCTGGACCCTTTAGAGGGTTGTACTTCTTGACTGGCTAGCCATATGATGGATGACTATGATGCCAACTACTCTAATGAGGATTCCCCAGCGAATGTGCCCCAGAATTCCTCAACATCTTTGTTAAAGAGACCTTTACCACAACATATGCTAATGATACAAGCTCGGGTAGTTCTAAGCCTAAAGTGTCTTCTTCAAACATCCTCTTGGATACTTCGGGCCTCCCATTCTTTGATCCAAGAATAATCCGGCATCCGCAGTCTGACGAATTGGCCCCTCCTGTTCACATTGCCAGTTTCTGTAAAATGTGGCTACGCAAGCCTTTAGAGAAAGAAATAAGAGTTAAATTGAGTAATGAATGTCCCAGGCCAACTATTCCAGATAAAGTTGCCTTAGCACAGGAATTTGACCCCATGCTGGTCACTTTCTTAACTAAATCCGGCAAAGACCCTAGTAAGGGCATTGAACAAGGTTTGAAAGCAATAAGTACAAGTAGCAAAAAACAGGGCACAAGAGAATACTGAGAGCAGGCAGCAGCTGAAATAGCCTACCCTTCTGTGGGTCCCTGCTCAGTTTTTAAGCTGGTCTTAGCTCATCTTGTGCCATTACAGAGAGAACATCTCTGAAACATATCAGACTGGTCCCACCCATACGGGCAGTCCAGATCCGAAATGCCAGCAAGTTCCCTTTGCACGAGAGACACAGCAACCCCAGACGATCGTTTCAGCCTTGTTAGGCATCATCAGTGAGGCATAGCTGATATCTCTCTAGCCACCGTAAGCAAGGGGTCCACGTCTGGATTACCCTTTAAACTTATGGAGTGCAAAAAACAGGGTGCAAGAGAATACTGAGAACAGGCAGCAGCTGAAATAGCCTGCCCTTCGGTGGGTCCCTACTCAGTTCTCAAGCTGGTTTTAGCTCATCTTGTGCCATTACAGAGAGAACATCTCTGCCTAGCACCGTGCCTATCACTTGATCCAGGTTTTCTAAGGAGTTCTGGCTCACTGCCTAACGAGGTCATTAGCCTCACCTGTAGGGGCTGTGAGCAGCTATATAACTGCAGTTAAAGCAGGGTGGAGTGAGGGAAGTGTTTTAAGGAGAAAGAAGGTTTTGCTGCTTGTTGTATCCTGTTACTTCTTACCAACAGAAAATAAACAGGCCATAGGCCTTTGAAACTAGACTTTGTCTTGGACTGGCTTCCTTACCCTAGAGGGCTGTGCAGTTGCCAAAAGATCGTGGACAAACACACACAGGGAAGTAAGTTTGTCACAACACACGCACACTTTTATTTCCTATATATGTATAATATATAATAAAATAATTAAAGCATCGACCATGGTTTGTTTATATGGCGTGTGACTTATAATGCTTACACGTGTGGATGATGTGGGGGGTGCCCGGGGATGCTCACCCGCCTGCCAACCCGGACACGGGAACCTCTCTTGCTTCTTTTCTTCTTCCACTATCTCTATTCACGTTGCTCTCTTTCTCCGATTTTATTCTCATGAACAGAGCAGGAAAAGATTGACACTCCCTCCTAATACTTATATCAGCCTAATTGGCAAAGGGAAAAATCTGGCAGGTGCTACTGTTGGGGTGTGCTTGGCGCACCATGCTTCACTATGTACGTTGTACAATGCAGAGTTCCGTACAAAAACACGTATAACGACTATGAACCGGGAATAACTTGTTAGCCACTGCGGTTTACTTAATCCTAAAGTTGTGGTGGGAAAACAATACAAGATTGTCCAGGAAGCCACATGTGTAACATAATTTTCATAATAACCGTTTTAGGAATGATACTTTGTTGCGATGCATGCGCTGTTTCATATAGTACATATTTCAGATTTTGAATGATTACACAGATGGGAGACATGTAGGGGACCCTCTCTGCTCCTTTTCTCTTTACTTACTTATCTCTCACGTCTTTCTTTTTTCGCTGTCCTCTCTCGCAGACCTTCAGACCTCTCTACATTGACTTGGAGGTGGGTAGGACTGACTTTCACAACTGATACAGGAAGCGTTATGGAACTACAGGAGATATAGACATAAGCTATCATTGGGGAAGGCTCTATAATTCTACTTAGAATGAAACATGAGTACCACCGCCCGCAATTATACAACACCTGATAACGCAAATGGATCCATACAAGCTGTATATCTGTGTAACATCTGCATGTATGTATGTGGTGGGGCCTGTGTGCCTTTTGTCTCCATATCTACAAAAACTCAATAAAAAGAGATTTCACAAAAAAATAAATAATTAAAGCATTTTATAATATATTATACATATATAATGCATATATATGATAACATGATAAGTGTATTTTGAGACATATGTGTATATATCTCAAAGTACACTTATATAATGCATATGCATGGTTTCATTATATATATAGAATATATTATCGAATGCTTTAATTATTTTATAATATATTATACATATATAATATATGTATGATATATTGATTTGAATATGTTTTTACATTTTTTTTTACACATTTTAGCTGCCTGGGGGACTGCCTGACAGCTCAGACAGTCCCCCTGCTGGCAGCTCCATAGACTCCTATTGCAGCCATGTGATCATAGTGATCACATGGCTTTGGAGTGCCGAGGAGGTCAGAACTGCTGCAGGGGGACTGTTGGGGTCACGAGCTGTCCCCCCCGACTGGGATCGCCGGTCCAGGTGAGAACAGGGCTCCGATTTGCTGCAGACGTACCAGGTTCGTCCTAGGTCGTTAGCGAACATTCTTTGTCGGACGTTCCTGGTACGTCTAGGGTCGGGAAGGGGTTACAGAAGGAAAACTACCACAACAAGAGGACATAGTCTTAAATTAGAAGGCAAAGGTTTAAAAATAATATCAGGAAGTATTACTATGGTAGTGGATGCATGGAATAGCCTTCCAGCTGAAGTTTTTAATACAGTGAGGGAGTTAAGCATGCGTGGGATAGGCATAAGGCTATCTTAGATATAATATAAGGCCAGGGACTAATTTAAAGTATGTTGAAAATTGGCCTAGATGAGCCGAATGGTTCTTATTTGTCGTCACATTCTATGTTTCTATGTTTATTATGATTCCTGAGAATATATAAATGAGAGATACTAAGCTGGAGGTCCTTGTCTGGTTCTAATTAGAGGCTTAAAAAGTGTTAAGAAGGAAGCAAACCTGAATTATTCCTTATGAGAGGGAGATCTTACTCTGTTGCACAATGTTTGAATGTTGTGCTGGATGTTCAACAATCAAGATCAACGATCAAATTACAAAAAATCCAGACTACTATATCTAAATATCTATAATGTTACTCATAACCAACGATTGCAGTCCTGCTTTGCTATAATTAAATATTTGGCCAAAAGGGTTGTGTTGTGGACATGCGGTGCGACCCTGGTAAATTTTTAAATTGTGCTAAAAAGGTTTGACATCTTACTATGGGCAGAAGTCAGGGCACTGCTGGCACCATATCCATCACAAGTGTAGTGGTTATGGTGCTTGCAGTGTTCGTTTAGTACAGGGCAATGTTAAAGAGCCCAAGTGTCTTTCTATTGATCCAATTTTTGTGCAGTATATTTTATGTTATACAGATTTGCCTATTTGTAATTATATTAACTGAGAAAACTATTCTGAATCTCTTTTTAAAGGATAAAATTCTATTCCCCTTTAAGTTCACAACATTCGTCATAGGTTTTCTTGATTATTTTTATTTTTTTTGTATTGTTTATATGGAATGCAAGGCATGACCTGGCATTCAATGCAAATGAAACTTGCTCCCATGGTTCTATGTGTGTTCTGCATACAGCATCTTGAGAAGGTGATGCCCATCATTTATGCATACATCCGATCATGGAAAGTGAGCTGAGAAAATGACCCAGCTGTGAAGCGGAAGCGAGTGTGCTTTACAGGGAACTCTGCAGCAGACAACAACCCAGTAAATGCTTCAATGGCATTTACTCAAAGCAAAATGAAACAATCACTAATTCAAATTGTAGGACACTATGTTGGTACCTGCATCTTCTTACTCCTAGTTATTCTACATGTCTCCTAATCTAAATGTCCTGTAACAATATTTATGTCTACTTATTGTAGAGTTAACTCAGGCTGCCTTCAGAGTACAGTGCCATGATGTATTCTCCGGTGCTTTGTGCTCTTTTGGTGACAATTCTAACCCATGACACTGTGTCCATTTATTTCCAAGAGGACATAGATGAATTTGTTGACATTTCTGTGCACCAAAGTAATGCATACATTCTGGACAATCAGGAATAATGTGCAGGAGGTTATATAAACCCTTCACTCAGGTCTTTGCACTGTTGTGGTGTTCTGACATTCCCAATAGTTGCAGTGTTCTGACATTTATATTTTTTGGTAATTGACCTGGATACCTCTTGTTTTCTCTGGCATTCTTGACCTTCTTGGCTTGTGTATTACTTTGACCATGGCTTGTTTCTAACTAGTCTTTTGCCATTTCACCTCTCTCTATGCATCACTTTAAGCCAACCCACCCTGGAAACCCATGTATTCCATTCTGGTAGAATGGTATTTTGATACAACTCCATGGCACTTCGAAATTATGCAGTTCTTACCTGTATTCTAGTGTGTGATTTTATTGTAATTTCATAAACTTCTTTTTCAAAGGCATTTGTCAGAGATGATATTCTTAGGGGAGAATTGTGAATGTTCTTTTAGGTAGCATAATTATGTACCATATTTGTATTATGTTCTCTAATAAAGCTTGTGGGTTTTTTTTGTTTGTTTTTTTTTAAAGATATTTTTCACTTATGAATTAAATTTATCATTAATACACAGTTTAGATTTGTACAAAACAAACAATTTATTTTTGGATTTTTTATTTTAATTTAGAACATATGTAAGTGGAACTTAAAACTTCGTTACCGCAATCAAACACATTGTTCCCTTTATCATCTATATTTCTTCGTCCTCTGTTTCCTCTTCTTTGTCCCTTTTGTTTGCCCTAACCTCAATTCAAGTAGACTGTGCAATCAGAAGGGGATTTCTTAAAAAAAAAAAATATATATATATATATATATGTATATATATACATATAAATATATATATAGATTGAATGAAAGTGATAAATCAGTTATATTAATATTTATATTTAAAATAAATTTATTCAAAAAGCAAATAAATAGCGAAAAAAAATGATTCTGAGATCTATGTGTAGCATGTTTATGCATCATAGGTATACACAATCCAGAGTTAGACTTGTAAAATAAGCTTTTAGCTGCTTACTCCATGATCATAATTGTGCTTTGTACCACTTTAACAATAATTTGTGTTGGTGTGTTTTTTACTGTATTGTGAATGTGGTAATTTTGATTTACAAAAAACAATTGTGAAACATGGAAATTTTGTTTTAATACTTATTAGTCTTTTATTTTATTCCTTATTATGGAGGAAATTTACGAAGACAAAATGTTTGCTATTTTAGGTGCAAAGTGTTTGCCTTGCCTTTTTATTTATTCTTTATATTGAATGAGAATGACTAAGCTGTGATTGTAGATTGGACTAAGACTTATCTGTTTTTGTTTTGTAGGCAAGGAGCTCTTGATCACAAAAAATGGAAGACTGCCTTCATACGTCCTCAGAAAACCTCTCTAAGTTAGTGAGCTGGGCCCATAGTCATGGGACAATCTGTAACCTTATTCCAAACTTGAAGCACCTGCTCTCAGAGGGATCACATGGCACTTTGACAGCTATGTGGGGATGCAGTGCTGGACATGCATACCACTGGCCATTAACAACAACCTGTAGGGCTGGACCCCAGGAGAGAGTTTGTTTCCAGGACAGTAGAAGTTTCAACTCTGACAGCCCAAGTATACTTGGTGTTCCATCAGAAACACAAACTAGTCCATTGGACAGGTTCCCTGGACGGTCTGCTAAATCAAAACTTGACTGCAACATAACAAGGGACTCTTGTGATTTTTCCTATTGTAGTGAACCATCAGAGCTGGACGATGCAGTAGAAGAATATGAAGATGAAAGTAACTTGTTTGACATGGTGTGTGAATCTTCAGGAACAGATGAGGACAGTGATTTTGAACGCCAAGCCAGGCAGTCTCCTAACATTACCCGCAAGAGGCCTGGTAGTGATCTTACCTCTTCCCTTTCTGGATCTCAACCACATATTGTAGATGAGGACAGTAATGATGTCATTGTAAAAAAAATTAAACAGGAGAATCCCGAAGATTATTACATTGTTGCTAATGCAGAACTCACAGGTGGGGTTAATGGTCCTACAATATCTCTTACACAGATGTCTAAGCCGAAGAATCAGACACATTCAACACCCCCTTTTGTAGGACCATCCAAACCTCCAAACATTGTACCACCATCACTAAGCAATGAGCTGGATATGCAACCTGTAGCATCTTCTCCATTGGTTTTACCAAGGCAGCCACCCCAAAAGTCTCTGAGACCCACCTTGGCTCTCCAGAGTAAACCACCTTCTAATAATTCACTCATAAACCAACAAATAGGACATCAAATGCCAGTCAGCACGTCCACTGGAAATCCAAACCAACCAATTAATATACCTTTATCAGCACTTCAGTTGCCTGGTCAAGAGAAAAAAGAGCTTTCAGAAGAACTTCTTCCACCTGTACTGAAGCCTATGTTGCCCTGTGATGTAGCACTCTCTCCATCAATAAGTGCCGAACCTGAAGTTAGTTCCAGTCAGCAGCAGCCAAATTCCATCCCTAACATTAGCTGTGAGCAATCAGCACAGTCCATCCCAGGTATGATCAGCTAATGAGGATTTATGGAATGAGCAGTTCAATGACAAAGATTATGCTGTGGAGCAATCAGTATGGACATTCCTTGGGTTTCCATGGTGATTGCTCCACGTTTTTGCATTGACATTTTGTGTAAAAACAAATTGAACCGATTGTAAGGAAGAAATCTTTTTACATATGGTTGGTAGCAGTGATCCATTGATATATTCGGAGATGGGTTAAATAGCACTGTATATGTGATTCTCTATTTATATAAATTTACATACATAGTGAGTTATGTACAGAACAAACAACTAAAACTGGAGTCATTAGCAAAAAAACATTCTGTTGGTTTTAAGAATGTTTGTTTGTTTTTTTTTCCACTTTTAGATCGTTTGCTTCACATTTTTAATTACCCAACAATTAGTTGAGAATTAATTTACTCTTTCTGTTGTTTAGCTGTTTTGGAATTTGTGTTGTTCTATTTATTTTCATTTACCTGCTATAATCAAATCTAGATATATGAGAAACCTTACAAAAATGTCTATAATAGTGGGGGTGTTTTCTGCTAGGAATCTGAATAATGAGTATTAAAACTTTTTGAAAGCCCATCTGGAATTTGGTTTTGATACAGATATAAAGTGAATAACAGAAACAAAGAGATCAATTCAAACACATTGACAATACATGCTGCTTTACTGCAAGAAGGGGGGCATTATTTCCTCTGTGATTTTAACTGTTGCTTTACAGGAGTATCTGCCAAAGGGGGTGTGTATATATATATATATATATATATATGTCTCTGTTGTTGGAGGTTGTGGCAGCATGTATACAATGTATTTTTTTTAATTCAAATCTGCTTTGAAATGAAACATTAATACTGTATACAGTGATGGCAGGGTCATTCCAAATTCTGAGTGTTTAATACAATGTGTATATAAACATATATATAATTATATACATATCCAAAGAAATACCGGCACTCAAGGCTTTTCAATCCAGACAAATTCTTTTTAATCCAAAACCACCGTCAACGTTTCAGCTCCCCATGGAGCTTTCATCAGGACACCAATCACAAATAATTAAAAGGCTTATATAGGAAACAATTAATAAGAGTACTTACACAACAGGTGATCCTCATTCACTCCTGCCGCCAAGCGTGCACCGGTCGCTAACATGGAAGTGTATTCACTTCCTGGTTTCTGCCCACGTGACCGGAGGAAATGAGAGTTTCTATTGTTCGGCCGGACCTCGTTCCTAGGCAACTGGGGACTCATCTGTCTCCTTAGTACCTCCCATCTGTACGGGCACCATTAAGGACCAAATCTCTTAACCCTCCATTATGGTAGGGCGTTACCATAGCAACCGGGCAACAGCCAGATCGGCAAGGAGGAGGAGGAGCATCTATTACGACATGTACACAGGGACAAAACATTATACTTATCAAAAAGACACATAATAAATAACAATATTGTGCAAGTAATATAGGATCAATTTAGTAATATCCAAGTAAGAGTGAGTTTGGAACACAATGAGAGGAACTAGCATCAGCTCCTGTATAATCATCATATATAAGTGCGCTTAATAAACACATATATTTTAAAGTGATAATGTTCACCTATTCGCCATACTATAGATCAAATAAATAGTATGGAACCTAACATGTGCAATTCATTATTCACAAGATTTAAGTGCAAAAAGTGTCTAATACTGTACTGTCTGAATATGTGACAAATGCAGAGAAAAGTTTTTTGTGCCAGGTACCATTAGATTTAGGTTGGAGTGCAGGAATTGGTTTTGTTCTATAATTATATACATATATATCCCTTCACTAAGTTACAAACTACTATTTGATAATTGCTGCCAATAAGGTGTTAACAAAGTTGATTGGACCACAATCCCACTGTTCCGATACTTTTGAACAGCCTTTTTACCATTAGTCTGTTGGTGAAAAAATGGTTCTATACCGTAAACTGAAAGGCAGCTGTCATTTTTGTTTTTTGAATTTATACCATTGAAACAAACATAATAATCGCCAATAACTTGCGTTAATCTTTTTTTCATTATATCCTCAGTTTTCTTTTATATTAAAGATTTAGCAAATTATGTCATAATACAGTTCAGACAAGGCAGGGCCAAGGCAAACATTGGAGATGAGGAGGAGAAATAGAACCTTTATTTTGTTTCTCCTCTTCTCTATTTGCCTGATGCTAACAGATCGTATAACAGTGATTGACAGGGAGCTAAGGTGGTGGCTCCCATTTAAAGAATAAAGAGGTATTAGTTTCTACATTTCATTTTATTTTTCACGTCTCAAAAATTGATATGTGGTAAATATAAGGATAAGTAAACACTAATAAAACTCATAGGGAACATCAGTTTCCCTTTAAACACTCACATTGAAGCAATCACAATCCTGCTGAAGACTTATGGACGCTTTAACAGAACAATCAGACGCAGAGTTCTTCACAAAAAATGACTTTGAAAGTCACCGAAAACACTTTTCTAACAATTATCCAATTAACTGTTTGTGCATGAGTAGGATGAACAATGCAACATGTTTATATGTGCAAGCTACGTTAATGAACAATTCTTAATTAATCAGTTAAATCAATATAAGGACAAATAAGCACCTTAATTATAATATTTCAAAGAAAAATGGTAACATACATTTTCACAATACGTGACATATCCATTTTAACTTCCTTAAAGAAACAAACACTGCAGTGTCAATAAAGATAATTATAGGTTAATTGCACACTTGTCCCCAATTAGCAACAACAATGTACCTTCAAGATATAAATAAAAAAAAATCCTGTAAATGTTTCGTGTTTTTTTTGTTTTTGATTTTTCCCCCCATATAACTTCCAAATATCAGCGTATTTAGTTCACTGTCTCTAGTTAAAAATATAATGTTTGTTTGTAAAAAAAACATCCAAATATATATTAAAGGATCACTATAGTGTTAGGAAAACTAACCTGTTTTCTTGACACTATAGTGCCCTATGGGTTCCCCCACCCTCAGGGTCCCCCTCCCTTGGCGCTGAAGGGGTTAAAACCTTAAGTAAGTGCGGAATGCGCATGCGCTGCCAGTGCCACGCGCGCATTCAAACAGTCCATAGGAAAGCATTTCTCAATGCTTTCCTATGGACCTTCTTAAGGGTGGTGCAGTAGACATTGCTTACCTAGATTTCAGTAAGGCTTTTGACACTGTTGCACATAGAAGGCTTATCAATAAACTGCAATCTTTAAGTTTGGATTCCAATGTTGTTGAATGGGTAAGGCAGTGGCTAAGTGACAGGCAACAGAGGGTTGTAGTCAATAGAGTATATTCGAAGCTTGGGCTTGTCACCAGTGGGGTACCTCAGGGATCTGTACTTGGACCCATTCTCTTTAATATTTTTATTAGTGATATTGCAGAAGGTCTTGATGGTAAGGTATGTCTTTTTGCTGATGATACTAAGATATGTAACAGGGTTGATGTTCCAGGAGGGATAAGCCAAATGGCAAATGATTTAGGTAAACTAGAAAAATGGTCAGAGTTGTGGCAACTGACATTTAATGTGGATACCCAAGGGCAGAGTACAGAATATTTGATAGAGTCCTAACCTTAACATCTGAGGAAAGGGATTTAGGGGTGATTATTTCTGATGACTTAAAGGTAGGCAGACAGTGTAATAGAGCAGCAGGAAATGCTAGCAGAATGCTCGGTTGTATAGGGAGAGGTATTAGCAGTAGAAAGAGGGAAGTGCTCATGCCATTGTACAGAACACTGGTGAGACCTCACTTGGATTATTGTACGCAGTACTGGAGACCGTATCTTCAAAAGGATATTGATACTTTAGAGAGAGTTCAGAGAAGGGCTACTAAACTGGTTCATGGATTGCAGGATAAAACTTACCAGGAAAGGTTAAAGGATGTTAACATGTATAGCTTGGAGAAAAGACGAGACAGGGGGGATATGATAGAAACATTTAAATATATAAAGGGAATCAACACAGTAAAGGAGGATACCATATTTAAAAGAAGAAAAACTACCACTACAAGAGGACATAGTCTTGAATTAGAGGGACAAAGGTTTAAAAATAATATCAGGAAGTATTACTTTACCGAAAGGGTTGTGGATGCATGAAATAGCCTTCCAGTTTAAGCATGCGTGGGATAGGCATAAGGCTATCCTAACTATAAGATAAGGTATTTAGAAAATTGGGCAGACTAGATGGGCCGAATGGTTCTTATCTGCCGTCACATCCAGCGTTGTAGATGCGCCTCTAGCAGCTGTCAGGAAGACAGCCACTAGAGGTTGGATTAACCTGGCTATGTAAACATAGCAGTTTCTCTGAAACTGGGTGACTATAGTGTCCCTTTAAACTTTGCTTTGATTCATTTTGTAAGTTTTGAACTAGTGTTAAATGCTGTCTATATTCATTCTGCCTTCCTAATGTAGCAAAATCCTTGCTGTAGAACAAGCATGTAAAAATCAAAGGCTAGCACAGGCCACATAAACAAGGTTTAAGTTTATGTGGGCCGAAAAAAAAAAAACAACTTTAATTTTCAGAGAAACGTAGGTTTGTTTTGAAAAGTACAGTATAAAAAAAAAACGCATCCCCCTCTACTAAACCCCAGCCCCCCCTCTACTAAACCCCAGTCCGCCCTCTGTACTAAATCTCACTCCCCCCCATACTAATTCCCAGCCCACCCTCTACTAAACCCCAGTCCCCACCTCTATACTAAATCCCAGTCTCTCCCCCCATACTAAATCCCAGTCTCTCCACCTCTCTACTAAATCCCAGTCTCTCCCCCCTTCTACTAAACCCCAGTCCCCCTCCTCTGTACTAAATCCCACTCCCCCCTCTATACTAATTCCCAGCCCACCCTCTAATTAACCCCAGTCCCCCCCTCTGTACTAAATCCCAGTCTCTCCCCCCCATATTAAATCCCAGCACCCCCCTCTACTAAACCCTGGCCTTTGTTTAAAAAAATAAATAATAATAATATTAGCCAACAAGCAGACTCCACTCACATTGCCGCAGCTAGGATGCGACTCTGTAGTCCAGCCTCTGGAATACCCCCAATGGGGCCGTCCGCACCCTGTGCCAAATCGGATCCTCCCCCTACTCCTTAAAAACCTGTGAAGGTGGAGCACTTTGATGTCACTTTGGAATGTGACGTGGTGTTGCGTGTCTCTGTACACCTCCAGGTCCTCCACTGACAGACACACACACACTCACTCACTCACTCTCTGACAGACAGACACACACACACACACACTCTGACAGACAGACACACACACACACACTCTATGACAAATACACACTCTCTGACAGACACAAACACACACACACACTGACAGATACACACACACACTCTCTGACAGACACACACACTGACAGACAGACACACACTCACTGACAGACACACACATATCCACATTCTTGCACAAACTAACATCATTTTCTTTATTTCTCCCTACCTTTGTGAGCTGGTGTGAGGCCTCTCCCTGGGGCGAGGGAGCTCAGTCTTCCTGCTCCTCACTGCTTCCTCACGCAGGTTAGTAATGTCGGGTGCCGGAACGACATCATATTCCGGCATCACTACAGAGGGCACGCGCAAGGGAGCAATGAGGAGCAGGAAGACTGAGTTCCCTCGCTACCGCCAGGGACCTCTCCTCCTGGCCGGGTAAATTGTTAGCAGAGTAGGCACCTCCAATGTAATGAGAGTAGGTGCCTACTCTGCCTTAGTAAGCATGTCTGAAACTTGCGGCTCGCTGGGCCGCAGAGATATTTGTTGTGGAGCACATGTGGCCCATGGCCCGCGAGTTTGACATGCTTGCTGTAGAGGTTGCATATAAAGGCTGGAGCGAATAATTGAAATCTGACAAATATTTAAAATGTTAAAGAATTAAAAAAAAAATAGGCAGATATTTCTTTTTTTTTTCTTCACTAATATTGTGTCTGTACTTATGATTTTTGAAGGAGCACGTTGCCGGGAATGCTCTATCACTCTGCATTGGAAGTAATCAAACCGTTTTGAATTGTTTGACTTATTACCTGGGTTTTACCGGGCGCTGCTCCCTGCCTCCACTACTCCAGACAGAAATCCAGAAGCTCTTTGTCTGAGCTGCAAAAAGGCTGTTGAACTGAAAATATTGCTCAGTTTACTCCTAATAAATCTGCTATTGGACATTCATTGTGTGTACCAGTAGCACAGGGAACTTGCCTCAGTTTGGTTGTACTGAAGGGGTTTACAGCCATTCAAAACAGCTGAATACCGCTAACCTTTACATATGTTGCAGACAGACTGCATCCACCAATAGTGTAACAATGGCAATGGCAAGTATATATAACAATTGCAAGTCTTGGCACTCAGTGTTTGAAGTCTGGGTCCGAAACACGGAGTTCAACTGATACATAAGCCAGTTAACGCTAATCCATATAGATTTGCGAAGGAATATGTGATAAAAATGCAACACTGGTAAAAAAAAAATATTTTGTTTGTTATGCAAATTTGTTAAAAGTTTTACATGGCCTCCAAAACCACAAATGAAAAAGGAAAACAATTTGAAATTATTGAAGTCCAACACATTTTATGCTGCATTACACTTAATACTGGGTCCCTAGTGTTGTTCTAGCTAGCTCCATCTTCGATTAAGCAGATCACATGGGAGTAACATTTCCTCATCATATCAGTGACATACACGTAGGCTCTGGGCACAAGGAGAATTAAGAACTATTTAAAAGACAAAATAGGAACTGGAGATAAACTGTTGTGGTTTTTGTGCTTGAAGTACCACTTTAATAGGAGCCACAACTAAATAGAAATGAAACATGTAACAATGTTACGATATAATGAGCATATCTACATCACAAGTTTATCTGGAAATGGTCTGGTGATAAAGTAAAAAATGTGTGTTAAAATAATACACACGGTGCTATGTGTGATGTTTCTCTGAAAAGGCAGTGTTTACATTAAACAGCCTGCCATGACAGCTATAGACACCAGAACAACTACATTAAGCTGTCCTTGTTCTAGTTATGATAGCGTCTCTTTAAAGGACCACTCTAGGCACCCAGACCACTTCAGCTTAATGAAGTGGTCTGGGTGCCAGGTCCTTCTAGGGTTAACCCATTTTTTTTATAAACATAGCAGTTTCAGAGAAACTGCTATGTTTATGAATGGGTTAAGCCTTCCCCCTAATCCTCTAGTGGCTGTCTCATTGACAGCCACTGGAGGCGCTTGCGTGCTTCTCACTGTGATTTTCACAGTGAGAGCACGCAAGCGTCCATAGGAAAGCATTGTAAATGCTTTCCTATGAGACCGGCTGAATGCGCGCGCAGCTCTTGCCGCGCGTGCGCATTCAGCCGGCGGGGCGGAATGGAGGAGGAGAGATCCCCGCCCAGCGCTGGAAAAAGGTAAGTTTTAACCCCTTTCCCCCTTCCAGAGCCGGGCGGCAGGGGGACCCTGAGGGTGGGGGCACCCTCAGGGCACTATAGTGCCAGGAAAACGAGTATGTTTTCCTGGCACTATAGTGGTCCTTTAAGCAAGGATCTTGGGGACACCTTTTGGCATTTCTTTTAATATTTTATAATTATCCATTGACTGCTAGCATTTTTATAATATAAGGAAATGCCTGACTTGAAGTACTAACCTGGTTTGGTAGGTAGTTCCCAGATGGTCCTATGAGGCACCTTTGTGGACTGACCCTACAATTATTTAGTACTTAATATGATAGCTAGCTTTAGACATGTATCAATTCGTTAATTATTTCCTGTTAACAAATGCAGTTGCATCCTGTTTCAAAATTCTGGTTTAACAGCAATTTAATATTTAAAAAAATTAAAATGTAAATTGGAAATAAGAATATATAAATACTGGAATATTTATCCTAAATAATTACACAGCAGTGAAGGTCACAGAGTCATGATATCTTATGCATCTTGAGAATTTATTCAGCGTTGTTGATGATGCGCTTTTCTAAGAACATATGTTGTGTGTGCCATTGATCAGCAGTTTATTAACACATTTAATTATATGTTCGTTTATTATGTGACTTCATGTGTGACTCTCAAAGTAATCAATCTGTTACAGCATAGTGATATTTATCTGCCATTCTTGGCATTTTATGGATGTGATCCTTTATTTGTGAACATGAGATACTGGAGTGGTAAAACAGCACGTACTTTAGGGGGAAAAAAACTATAACAGTCCGTGTAACATAAATTAAATGTGGCAACTTATTGCAATTTACTTACAATTTTGGTAAGTAAAAAAATATATTCAATATTAGTGTACAAAAAAAAATAATTCTAAAGAAAATAGTGTATTTTAAAGGACCACTCTAGGCACCCAGACCACTTCAGCTTAATGAAGTGGTCTGGGTGCCTGGTCCAGCTAGGGTTAACCCATTTTTTCATAAACAACTGCTATGTTTATGAATGGGTTAAGCCTTCCCCTATTTCCTCTAGCGGCTGTCTCATTGACAGCCGCTAGAGGCGCTTGCGTGCTTCTCACTGTGATTTTCACAGTGAGAGCATGCCAGCGTCCATAGGAAAGCATTGATAATGCTTTCCTATGTGACTGGCAGAATGCGCGCGCAGCTCTTGCCGCGCGTGCGCATTCAGCCGACGGTGCGGATCGGAGGAGGCAGAGAGCTCTCCGCCCAGCGCTGGAAAAAGGTAAGTTTTTACCCCTTTCCAGAGCCGGGCGGGAGGGGGTCCCTGAGGGTGGGGGCACCATCAGGGCACTATAGTGCCAGGAAAACGAGTATGTTTTCCTGGCACTATAGTGGTCCTTTAACAATGTGTTGTTCTAGTGTGAATTCCAAATGTCCCATGACTCATTGCGTCTTTTCATTTCTGGCCCTTGCCTCTACCTATCCTTCTTTTACATCTTCAAGACTGTGACACTTAAAACATTCCCATGCTGGTCCCACCCCCTCCCTACCCCAACTCATCCCACCGATCTTTGATAAATAGCCTCCAGTGTTGGTATGGTTTGATGGGAAACCAAGCTTTGGGAGTCCTCTGTTACTCTCATCAGAAATGTGGCCATTTCCATTTAAATATACTGAACTAAAAAAAGAAATTCGAGAAACTGACAGTTTAAGTGACCTAAAACTAATATCATAATTATTCCATACTGATGCAGTTATCATACAATTTTATTTTATGGCCCTAATATATTTCTTCATATGAACAGCTGCTATTGTCAACATCCCCCTGCTATTATAATTATTGAAACCTATTTATAACTGTTGCTTTCAATATGTTTGATGTTTCCTTGACAGCATTCACTCATCTTTCTTAAATATTCATAGAATGTATCATCGGGGTGTTATTTTCTGGCAAACCTTAAGGACATTTCATTATTCATTATATTTTTAGATTTTCACTGTCAGTAAAGAAGTATACGATACTTTTGCAGCAAATATTGTAATTAATCTATTGAATTATTAACCCTTTGAGTGATACGTGATCTCTCCTATTAAACTATAAAGAAATAAAAACTAAACTGGGCATTTAAACAAAAATGTTTTTTTTTTAATTAAAGTTGCTCTGTCACTTTTACGGATATTTTTTTTTAAAGAATCCAAAGATGAAATATAGGCTTGGTGGGATGCAGCCCATAGTAGAAGCTAGAAGAAGATATATACTAACCCGCTTGCAGTTGGGTTCCGTCTTCAGCTCCAGATTATTTATCTGCTCACATGCCCGAGTGTACAACATGAAAGACAATGAAACCAAGGACAAAGAAAGAGGCTTTTTATTCCCACTGAGAATTGACAAAAGGTGGGAACAGTAGAAGCTCAGCCTTTTGTCAAGCTCGGACTTGGCCATAAGACAAACTAGTTCATACTTGTGTTAAACTGTCTTTTTGATTGTGTTTGAATTTCAAGGAAATTCCAATGCTGTCAATATGAATATTTAGCAAAGATGATATCTTTATGAAATTCTCAAAAGTGACAGAGCTGCTTTAACATTGCATCTGTTTCTTTTCCTGAAGGTCGCTACAAAAGTTCCAAGCTGTATATTTACATGTACACTTTGTTTATTGTTCACTGTAGATCATTTACAATGGAACATATACTATCAAATAATTCACCTGGTACGTGTGTTTGTGTGTATATATATATATTTATATATATATATATATATATTTATATATCAGGGTTAGGCAACCTTCGGCACCCCAGATGTTCCAGACTACATCCCCCATAATGCTCTTTCACCCATAGTGCTGGCAAAGCATCATGGGAGGTGTAGTCCAATCATAGTGTCAAAGGTTGCTTATGCCTGAGATATATATATATATATATATATTTATATTTATATTTATATATATATATGTATGTACACATTATGCTGCATGCATAATTCCTAAAATTGCCTCCCCCAAACTTAAGGTTGTGTCCTTCTTTGACTATTGAGAAGCTTTGAAATCTGTAAATTATTCAGTTACCCCTTATATACCCTAATGGGGGTATACCCATTAACTCATTCATTTCGAGCATCAAATATAAACATTTTCACTTTCAAGTGCTTTGCATAACGGAATTTAGTCCATAAAGCTTTACTCGTTCTCAATTATACTACAGTAATGATTACCTGTCCGTAGAGGAACAAATTTCTCCTCCAGAAGCAACATGTCGCTCATTTAATACCTCCAAGTGTCCTGAGAATGACAGCTCACCCTCTCCTTCCAAACAATAAAGGAAGTTTCAATTGGTAGTACTATTCCTACGGTCAGGGAATGGGATGAGTGAAGGCATTATATCAGTATTCCAGAAACTAGTGATGTCCCGAACGGTTCGCCGCGGACTCATCATTGAGTAAACTTTGACCCTGTACCTCACAGTCAGCAGACACATTCCAGCCAATCAGCAGCAGACCCTCCCTCCCAGACCCTCCTGGGAGGGTCTGGGAGGGAGGGTCTGCTGCTGATTGGCTGGAATGTGTCTGCTGACTGTGAGGTACAGGGTCAAAGTTTACTCAATGATGAGTCCGTGGCGAACCGTTCGGCGAACCGTTCGGGACATCACTACCAGAAACCGATGAAGATTGCAACAGCACTTTTTAAGTTCCTTTATGTTTGAAATATAAAGTTTAATTGCATTTTCTGCTAGTAATTTCTTTAGAGTCCTTGCAGATACCTATAATTGTTTGTTTTTTTAAAATATATTTTATTTATCTATTTTTGTCACACTTAATTGTATTTTTGCTTTTATACTATCATTTTAGGCCGTGTCAAATATTCAAAGATAAAAGACACAGTAATGTCTAAAGAGTTTAACTCCCCAATAATTTCTACAAAAGATGAACAAAAAAATTAAAAAGAAAAACCGTATGCGTTTATATAATTTCAATTGTATGTGAAAAGCAATCCGTTTCCCACATAGCTTTTTAAAAAAAAAAAAATGATATGTTTATGTGCTACTTGTTAATTCCCTTGCATTACATAAATGTCATGCTAATATTTTTTCAAACACAATATGCTTGGTAGTGAAGGAGTTAATGAAGATTATAGTTGGGCATCGCTCATGCCATAGAAAACTAACTATGTAACAAAATCGCTAGACCTGCATTGAATTGAGCTGACAGACAATAATAAATAATGTATATGTCTGGCTGCACCTGTTATATTACCCTAGCTAGTTATTGGTTTACTGTGTATGTTTTATGTTCTCAGTGGTGTGTCATAACCTCCTCTCTGTGTTCCTTCATCAGAAGATCATGCATTTCTTTTTTTGTCTCTGGAGAGCTTTTTTTATTGCACTTACGTTTAGATCTATTAGCTTGATACATTTTGTCTGGAGGCCGTAAACATATTATATGATCTGTGATGATTTGCTATCTTTTGTAGCTGATATAAGGTAGCTTAAAGGAGCAAAGGAGTATTTTCTATGTACCACTGAAGCAGTTTATCAGAAGGCATATTGCCACGGCCCTTTGTTTTCTGCACGTTGATTTGCTTGGTGAGGGCTCACACACAGACTGCTGTCATTTACCGTTGGGAATGATGTGGAAATAAATTCAAACATTAATAATATGTGCTTCTATGTAACTCCCACATGTTACATATTAATGAAGCACTTTGAAGGTATTTGAAAAAACCTGATAACATTGTCATATTTGTGAGGTTGCAGTACTATACTATGATCGCTATAGCAGGGCTGTGTTTGGCTTGTGCTGGCTCTTCCCCTGATCTGCCTCCTTGACAGTCTCAGCCAATCCTATAGGAAAGCATTGTGATAGGTTTTGTTCAACACTTCTGATGATGTCAGCCAATCAGGCAGATCGTGGGCAGAGCCAGCAGCAGCAGACTACAATAAAGGTAATAGTTTGCTATATATTTAGGGGGGCAACTGGGGGCCAAGGATGCTAGATGGTGGTTTTAACACTATAGGGTCAGGAATACGTGTTTGTGTTCCTGACCCTATAGTGTTCCTTTACAATTGCAATTTGGCCGAGTAGACCATTACAGACAGTAATAACAGTGATACATGTCTGTAGTAGAGACGAAAAAAGTTAAGGAGAAATGATTCAGATATATGATAAAGAATGGGGGCAGAAAAGGGAATTAATCGGTTACCCCCATCCCAATGACATTTTTTTTTGTTTAATTTTTAACCTATTTATATAAAAAAAATAAAAAATAATGTGCTCTATATCATCTGGCAATTTATTTTCTAAAGCAAAAGCTATGTACAAATGATAATTTCAAAGTAATTATAGTGTCATCACTTGTCACACAGATGCACAGAAATGATTGAATATTTTTTTTCTTTGAAAAGTTATGCATATTAATTTTCATTATAAATAAAGCATCTATTAATGTCTTTGAATTTAGCCTTGATGTGACTATTCCTGCAGCCTGACAATATGTGCGATTGTTATTTTCATTTCATGCATATATTTTTCAACTCTTTCCGTTGCCTGCGCCACTAGTCCGTACACTTTATAGCTGCTATTTGTTATTTACATACCGCTCATGTTCATAATGCCACATTCTTTATTTATGTGATATTAGTTTGACATTTCACTGCATCAACAATAATGTCATTGAAATTCTATTACAGACAGGGTTCCATAATGAGACACGCTCGCTTAGTAACGAACAAGACATATCAACACTGTATAACAAATAGTATATAAAATAAAAGGATAGTATACTATAAAATCATTGTGGGTAACATCAGAAAAATTGTATATTAAGCAATTAGTCTTAGCGTTAAAATTATATTTATATATTTGCATTAATAGGCCTCAGTATTGGGCCATCCTTTCACACATTATTTTGGATGAACCTGTAGCTGTATTCCTTCAGATTAGAGAAAGAGAGGAAAATGCTTGAAAATTTTTCTTTTAAGTATTATGTTAGTCCAATAAAAAGGTATCATTGTGGTATTTTTGCACCTTGCGTACTGGACTAATATGGCTAACCCAAATGTATATATAGAAGAAGAAGTCAATGCATATAGAAAAGTGGAATTTTTAAAGAAACACTCCAAGCACCATAACCACTACAGCTACTGGTTTACCTTAAATAATGTGGACGAGCATGGCCCAATGCTGAGGCTTATTAATGAATTCTACAGAGACTGCACAAAACCCTTCTGCCCCCTTTATTAGACACTACTATTTAAGTCACAGCTAGTTAAAGGACCACTATAGTGCCAGGAAAACAAACTCGTTTTCCTGGCAGTCCTTAGGTTCCCCCTCACCCTCAGGGCCCACCTCCCGCTGGGCTGAAGGGGATAAAACCCCTTCAGCCACTTACCTTAATCCAGCGCCGAGGTGACCTCTCCTCCCCCTCCGACGTCAGCTCCCGAGTGGAGCCGAATGTGCATTACTCAATGCTTTCCTATGGACGTTCTGCGTGCTCAATGCGATTTTCGCATTGAGCGTCACGGAAGCGCCTCTGGCGGCTGTCAGTGAGACAGCCACTAGAGGCTGGATTAACCCGAAACTGCTATGTTTACATCTAAAGGGTTAAAACCTGGGGGACCTGGCAGCCAGATCACTTAATTGAGCTGAAGTGGTCTGGGTGACTGTAGTGGTCCTTTAAAGTGTATGAAATGTTCAGCAACATCTTTTATCTAAACATTATCAAATATTTCTAATCTCTGTGTCTTAATGTAAAAATCAAGATTCTAAGATGCTTGCCCCTACTTCAAAAAAGGTGAACACATTTTCTAGTTTGCATTGTTTTATTACTTTAGGCTTTTGCTCAAATCAACGTTTAACGTACAGTACGAATATAACTTTCTGTGATGTTTCACTTCACATCAATAGATTTGCAGCATCTAGACACAAGCCATAAGTGTAATTTGTGGAATAACTTTGCATAAAAAATGTGTAAGCTAGGAAACCCATTAAGAATCTTTTGATTTCAGGTACTTTTTTGATGCCCAGTTAAATATTGGACTCTTTGAGTATCTTTATTCACATGGGAAATTGTCATTAACACAGAAATACATGTAAACACCACCAGATGGCAGACTTTACTTCTCATGTAAAAAAAGGTTCCTATTATACTGCCTTGCATTATAAGCCATACATCATGTAGTGTGATTGTTGAAGTGACACTGAAGAAAGAATAACCTTTATTGTAAACCATCTCCACACCGTTATGACAAAAGTGGTTTAAGGACACATATATCTTGTGCTTAGTAGAAGCATATTTACTTTTTCTAGTCACTAGCTAATTGAATACATTGGATTTATTTAGCACTCTCTACATAACACTGCTCCTACCTACCTATCCCCACTACTACACAAGTATGTCCCGTCCAGGCCCCCACACTCTGCTAAAGACCTGAGTCTATCCTCTGTTCGTGCTTTCACCTCTGACGTCCACCTTAAATACATCTTTAGGGCTGCAGCGTTGCCTGCTTCATTAGACACTCACCAAGTCTTTGAATAGTAAAACTCTTATCCAGTGCTTATTATGGCCTCGCTGACTTCTGATTGCTTCAACTTCTCAGAAACCCTTATACTGCTCAATTGTTTAAAGAAAAATAACAGTCTTTGTATGATTTGTTTTCTGAAGTAGAAGGCTAAACTCTATTATGCATTTTTGAATATATGTTATTCAGAATGGTATTCAGCTACCAGAGTTAAAGGTCAGCTTGAAACACCATAACCATTAAAACACCTCCTCCCACAGTAATGTGTTAGACCTTTGACAACTTACATGGGTCCCACGGGTGGCTGCAGCTCCACCAAGCTAATAATGGCCACACAGGACTATCAGCTGATCACTCCCAGCCAATGATCAGAGTCCTGGGTTAACCAGACTTAGATCAGTGAAGATATTTGGGTTTCTGATTTTATCACATACAATCCTGTCCATCACATGCCTCACAACTGTCCTGATTTCAGCAGGACAGTCACGATTTTACAGTCCTATCCTACCGTACTGCTTTAGTTCCACTGGTGTCCCACTTTTGAGGACACCAGGGAACTGTCTCCAACAAGCATAGCATGAGCGCATCATGTTCAGGGCACTAAGACCCTGCAAGGATCTCTGAAACGGTGCTCTCTGCAGGGTCTGCCCACAGTGAACTGGCCTGAACGATGGACAGGCAGCTAGCCCAGCCCATCCATTCACTTCAGACTGACCTGCCATTAACTTACACTAACCCGCCCTATTCTGAGAGGGCAGAGCTAGTCACACAATTGCGTAACTGATCCTCCACTTAACCTCCACCCACCCAATTCTCAGGATGCGGAAGTTGAGAGGTATACCATCTGGTGTTTGTTGGATAAGTAGCGTATCCACCAACCACAGTTCCACTCATCACATGGGATAAGTAAAACTGCTGTATAAATACAGCAGCTTGGCTCTCTCCAGGGAGGAGAGAAATATCACTCTTTCTTGAGCACAGGTTGAATGTAATTGACCCAGAAAAGGAGGAACTAACTGTCTGTGAGGTGCTGTGTGTGTCTGTGTGTGCCTGTAGTGGTCCTTTAAAGTGTATGAAATGTTCAGCAACATCTTTTATCTAAACATTATCAAATATTTCTAATCTCTGTGTCTTAAGTGCAGTGTGTGTGGGAAGGGTGCTGTGTTTGTGTGAGTGGTGCTGTGTGTGAAGAGTGCAGTGTGTGTGGGAAGGGTGCTGTGTGTGTGTGAGTGGTGCTGTGTGTGAAAAGTGCAGTGTGTGGGTGAGGGGTGCAGTGTGTGTGTGTGTGTGTGTGTGTGAGAGAGAGAGAGATACAGTGTGTTTGAAGGGGGCCGGTATGTGTGAGGGGTGCTGTATGTGTGTAAAGGGTGCAGTGTGTGGGAGAGGGGTGCAGGGTGTAAAGAGTGCTGTGTGTCAGTAAAGGGTGCATGTGTGTGTGTATCTGAAGGGTCTAGTGTGTGTGAGGGAGCATTGTGTGTAAAAGGTGCAGTGTGTGTGTGAAGGGTGCATGAGTTATGCTGTGAGTGTGAGGGGTGCTGTATGTGTGTGTGAAGGGTGCTTTGTGTGTGTGAGGGTTGCTGTGGGTATGTGGAGGGTGCTGGGTGTAAGGATGGGAGTGTGTGTGAAGGGTTCAGTGTGTATGTGTGTGTGTAGGGTGCTCTGTGTGTGTGTAAGGAGGGTGGTGTGTGTAAGGAGTGCTGTGTGTGTGGGAAGAGTGCTGTGTGTGGGAAGGGTGCAGTGTGTGAAGGGTGCTGTGTGTGTGTGAGAATGACTGTGTGCGTGTGAAGGGTGCTGTTCGTGTGTGGGGGGTCAGTGTGTGTATGAAGGATGCTGTGTGTCATGAGGGCAGTGCACTATGTGAGGGGTGCAGTGTGTGTGTGAAGGGTGCTATCTGTGTCTGAGGGTTGCTGTGTCTGCGTGTGTAAGGGGGGCAGTGTGTGAAGCACATACGTTTCAAACAAGGTTATATTGAATGGACTGATTAATACTGCCTTTGAAACAGAAAAGATTGCAAAATTATAAATAATTGTCAAAAAACAAAGCAAGATCCTAAAGAAGGGCAAAGTTAATGTAATCAAGGCTTAAAGTATATATTTAAACCAGACGCCTTCCAAATTAATGTAATTTTAAAGTCTGTTTTAGGAGACATTGTCCATTTTTTGGTTGCATAGACATTCTGCCATGGCAGGAGTAGTGAAGATAATTACCAGATTTTACTAATTTCATGACGTAAAGTCATGATTTCATAAAGGACACGGAGGCGAGTATTATGCTTTCCTCTTTCTTTTATTCTTCAGCAGCAAAAGAAATATTGTATACATATTCCATGCAAAAAAAAGAAAACAATTCAATAACACCACATCATAACTTCTAAAGGGTTAATCAAATACCACATATGAACCAATTAGAATGTCCCCATTACAACAAAGTCCCATGTGACCCTAAGCCACTCCTCTTTCTTTTGGTGTTGCTGATGGCGGATGACGTCAGACGAAAAACTCAACAAATCCTTAAGAAAAAAACGGTCATCTTCCATCCGCACACTTGTGGGCATGCCTGAACCATTATGGCACTCCGATTAGGAAGCTGTAAGACAGAGAAACAAGATGGTAAAATATGGTCTTGGATAATATTTTTCCACGTTCATATTCCAAAACTATCTAACACAAAATCATTCTCAAGTTAGTCACTCAAAGGCAATAAGATAGCACATTATCACACGGCTCCAATCCCATAACATACATTATATTCCCAGAGGCGGGCTACTTACCTCTCGTGGGTGGGATAATACTCGCCTCCGTGTCCTTTATAAAATCATGACTTTACGTCATGAAATTAGTAAAATCTGGTAATTTTATTAAAGGACACGGAGGCTCCTATTATGCTAGTTCAAAGCTGCGTGATCACTGACGTGGAAAAATGGGAAACCGGACGGAAATAAAATTCACAGAATGTAGATTCTCTCGACCAATCGGCAGCTTGGAGGAGATCTTCCAATCTACATCCTAATGAAAACGCTTTGGATGCCATCGCACCCCTCACGGAATGTGCTCCATATGTGGAAGTATCAATGCCTGCTGACGCCATGATCCATTTGACCCAGCGAGATAGGGTGACTGTAGAAACCGGACGATGCGGTTGTCGAACAGCCAGGAATAGGTCCGCACGTTGGGGATCCCGGACCGCCGCCGTCCGTGCTTCATACTCTTTGAGGCAGGCTACAGGGCATAAATTACTGTTATGTGGAAAAACGGGGTAAAAAACCTTCGTGATGGACGTTTTCGTACGTCTCGATATATCAAAAACCACCCCTTCCGGTGTATATGAGCGTGCCTGAATGTCCAATGCTCATACATCTGAGACCCGTTTACAGGAGATGAGGCAGAACAAGGTGACCAACTTTGCGGTGAGTTGTTTGATCGACAAATCTTCGTTCTTCGGCCAACTTTCAAAAAGTCGGAGAACGAGGTTCACATCCCATACCTCTGAATATCGAGGTCGTGGTGGTCGTGCAAATTTTATGCCTCGTAAGAGTAGACACACCATCGGATGTTTCCCTGTTTGGATTCCATTCCAACCTACGTGGCCTGCCGAGATAGCTGATCTATATAGATTAATTGTACGATGCCCCAGGCCGTGGTCGAAAAGTGAAGTAAGGAAACCCAGGACGTGACTCACAGTTGCAGATACGGGATCCACGTGTTGTTCCACGCACCAACCATACCATGCGTTCCAGGCATGTAAATATGATTTCCTTGTACCCGGGGCCCAAGCTCCTTCCAGGAGGTCCAGAGTCGTTTGTGGAACATTTGGGGTGTCATCGAGTCCCCTGAAAGGAGCCATGCCAAAAGCTTGAGATGTCCCTGCAGTATGAGAGGGTGCGGATTGCCATAGGAATCCAGGAGGATATTGTCGTGCACCGGCAGTAACCTCGGCAGGTCTATGGACAGTTCCAGGAGTGTAGGGAACCAGGGTTGAGACGTCCAGAAGGGAGATACAAGGATTAGAGATGTCCGGTGTCGTGCAGCAAGGTCCGTGCGATGAGAGAAAAGGGGCGAAAAGCGTAATGTCTGGTGTTCGGCCACTGTTGTCAGAAAGCGTCCATCGCTAGAGCCTCCAGATCCGGCCTCCAACTGAAAAACTTCTGTAATTGTGTGTTCAGCCATGACGCGAACAGGTCGATGTCCAGCGGCCCCCACAGTGATTGCAGATGGCTGAAGATGGCCGGGTTCAGCCGCCAGTCGCTGGCATCCCGTAGATGTCTGGAGTTCCAATCCGCTACTACATTGCTCATCCCCGGGATGTGTTCCGCTTGCACTGATATGTTGCGGTCCAGGCAGAACTGCCAGAAATCCTTTGCCAATTCCGCAAGTATTGCTGACCTCGTGCCCCCGAGGTGGTTGATATATCGAACAGCGGAAACGTTGTCCATGCGTAATAGGATGGAACAGTTGGTCGACACATTCAAAAGACTCCGTAAAGCAAACGAACCTACCAACAGTTCGAGGCAATTGATATGAAGTCCCTGTTCCTCCCTGGACCATCTTCCTCCGGTGGAGAAAGGTCCGCAGCGCGCACCCCAACCGAGCAAGCTTGCATCGGATTCCACTACGAGGTCCGGCGCTGTTCCGAAGATCGCGCGGCCATTCCAGGCTTCCATGTGTTGTAGCCACCATTTGATTTCGTCTTTGGCGGCACAGTCGAGAGGAACAGAGTCGGAGTATGAGTGCCCCAAACAAAGGTATTTTGCCTTCAACCGCTCTGTAATGTAGGGGTCCGGGGAAAATGGCTTGAATTGACGCCGAGAGGAGGCCCACAATCCTGGCCAGCTGTCTCAAAGTAAGGACAGGACGTGTGAGCGTCCGCCTGAGCTCCTTCTTGATGGCCTTGACCTTGGTCGTTGGGAGTAGGAGTGTTCCGGTCACCGCGTCTATGGTGAATCCCAGAAACTCTATAGCTTGCGAGGGCTCGATGACCGACTTCTCCCAGTTGATCAGAAAGCCCAGGTTTTCTAACAGGTTTCTCGTCCAAGAGAAATGTTCTTGCAACAGAAGCGGGTCCTGGGCCATGATGAGGATATCGTCCAGGTATATTATGAGCCGTACGCCCCTGCTGCGTAGTAGGCTTCATAAGCTTTGTGAAGCACCAGGGAGCCGATGAGAGGCCGAATGTTAGGCATTGGAATCGCCACATGGTCCCTTCCCAGCGGAATTGCAGGAAGTGGTGGCAATCGTCGGCCATTGGGACCGTGAGGTATGCGTCCTTCAAATCGAGTTTGACCATCCAGTCCCCTGTGAGGAGGAGGTCCCGGAGAGAGTGTATACCTTCCATCTTGAAGTGGTGGTACGTGACAAACATGTTTAAAGGTCTCAAGTTGATGACTGGGCGAACACCTCTGCCTTTTTTGGGTACCAAGAATAGGTTGCTTAGGAAACCCGGTGTGGAGGAGGGAACAGTATAGATTGCCCGCTTGGAGGCTAAGGCCTGGACCTCTTGAGTGATCAACTCCCGGTCCCGCGTGGGGAACACCATTCGGCCGGGGGGTTCCAGTTGGACCGGGTATTGCACGAAGTCTATAGAATAACCCCGGACCGTGTGGAGCACCCAGGCATCTGCAGTGATCATGTGCCATGCTTTGACAAAATGGCCCAGTCTGCCCCCCACCATAGTTAATGCAGACATATGAGGAGGTAGCGCACTTACCATAAGGTCGTCGGCCATATGAAGAGCCTCTGGGTCCTCGGGTGTGCCACGATCTACCTCGAACCGGGAAAAATGGTGAGGCTTGCTTGGGTTCCGGGGGTGTGAATCTAGGTTGCACGGAGCCACGAGAGCCCCGGTATGAGCCCCGGGGCGAGCGGCCGGGCAGATGGCCCCGATATCTGCCGGCCCCGCCAAAAACCCTCTGATGGAACACTCGCTTCATGCTGACTTGAGCCTTATCAAGTGCCGTAAAGGTGCCCACATACGTGCCTAGTTCTTTTACAAAGTTATCCCCGAATAAGAGGGCTTTAGCCTGGGGACCTGGTTCAGAGATAGCCAGGTTAACTAGTTTAGGCTCAATTTTAATTAAAATCGCTTTTCGCCTTTCTGTGGCCACTGCCGTATTCGCGTTGCCCAGGAGACACACGGCACGCTGGATCCACCCCCTGAGGGCTTCTAGGTCCAGCGGTGCACCCCCTGCCAACGCGATTTCAACCATATCGAACATCCTCGCGATCGGTCCAAGGATGTCCAATACCTTATCCTGGCAATTTCGCCAGGCAAAATCCAGGCCCTTCTTGGCCTTCCAGCCTGATTTTCCCAGGAATTGGGCGATTTTTGGGTCCACCTCCGGGGTGGCGCATGCCATATCCGGGACCGTGGGGCGTGGGCACTCTTGTTCAGTTTGTTTCGCGCCACCTTATCCAGTGGCTTTCTGATGCGGGCAGCAATATATTTCGCTACGTGGTCCAGAGGGTACCACTCGGAGGACCTCGGGTGCTGGAGGGTATCCGGATTGAACAATGGTTCGCCCTGAGGGTCAACTAAGGCGGAGTCATCAGCTCCGTTGTTATGGTCCATGTCCGTGCCCGCGACGGAGCTATAGTCCCGCAAGTGAGGCTCAGTAGAGTCCTCGTTATAGTCATCAGAGTCCTCCTCCTCGGACTCGCTCTGAGCCTCCTCTAGCTCCGATTCAGAGTCGGAGGATTCCAGTAGGGCCTTAGCCCTCTTCCATTTCCTCACCGATTTTGCCCGGTGGGGGGCTCTTAGTTGTGGTCCAACCACAGGTTCTGTGACAGGACGTGCCCTGTCCGTCTGGAGGGTTTTGGAGGCATAATCGTCCAAATGACGAGACTTTTTAGCGGCCTTATGCCCACTAGGGGCCACCGGCTTATTCTCCGGGGGGTTAGCCACGGGGTTAGTTGGTAATTGCGTGGCTCTCATCGCAGTGGTTATGGAGTGGGATAAATTATCAGACATGGCACCCATGGCGGTAAATATGGCCTGTGTTACAGACTTCGCCATAGCCGCGTCTAAGAGGGAATGCAATTCCTCTGAGTCCATATGCTCCTGCACTGTTTCCAGCGCAGTGGGCATTTTGGGGCCCTGTAAGGGAGGGGTGGGTATGGTGGCTCTAGGTGTAGAGGTACTATAAGCACTGTGCTCAGCCTGCATTATTGGGATGGATGGGCAGTAAATACAGGCAAGGCTGAGAAGTATACCCTGTCAGCACAGTAATAGAGTGGCTAACTCCCAACTACAAAATGTGCAAATATACTAGCAGGCACCAGACAGCAATGTGGGACAAGGCACAAGAAATATACAAATATACAGACAGAAGCAACAAATGCAGCAAGCTCACCAAGTGTTCCCTCAGGAATAAGTTCCTGGGGAACACAGGGAGAGCTTGCCCAGCAACAGGGAGCAAGCTCCCGCCCCCAAACGAGCAGTATTGGCCGCGCTAGCAAAAGTGCGGCAAAAGCGCGGCAAAACTGCCAATCCCAAGATGGCCGTCGCGATGCGCACTTGCGTTGTGCGCATGCGCGGACGGCCGCGACCGCGGTTACCGAGGCGAGGGGAGTGGGAAGCAAGAGAAAACGGTTGGGAAATAAACAACCCGACCGGAGGTGGGAGGGGGGGTGGAGGAGGGGAAGAGAGAGAGGGAAAACAATACGGTGAGGGCAAAGACCCAAAGAGAGAAAAAACAACGATTTAAACACACATGTTATCCTGAGGGCAAAAGAAAACGATTTAAAGGTAAACTGACCGAAAAAACAAAGCTATTAACTGTCAGCAACAGAGGAAGGAAAAAATTTGTACTTATCTGAGGCTGCAGCAGCAAAAGAAAGAGGAGTGGCTTAGGGTCACATGGGACTTTGTTGTAATGGGGACATTCTAATTGGTTCATATGTGGTATTTGATTAACCCTTTAGACGTTATGATGTGGTGTTATTGAATTGTTTTCTTTTTTTTGCATGGAATATGTATACAATATTTCTTTTGCTGCTGAAGAATAAAAGAAAGAGGAAAGCATAATAGGAGCCTCCGTGTCCTTTAATAAAATTAAGGACCTTTATGTACTGTCAGATGACATAATGATTGACAAACACTGATAGTGTCACAATGTCTTTTATCAGCTGATATCAGTCATTTAAAATAAACAGAAGTTTAATAAACATCAGAAGTCCTTGCATACATATTGTTTTATGTTGCAGCCTACAATTGTTTAAATACATTTTTCACATCAATCTACACTCAACACTCTATAATGACACAGCAAAAACATTCACAAAAAACAAACAAACCTAGAGAACTCTCAGACTGTAAGAAACAAGATTCTCAGGTCTGATGAAACGAAGATTGAACAGTGTTGCCCAAATCCAAGGCATCATGCCTAGAGGAAACCAAGCACAACTCATTGTCTGTGTGTCACGAAGTATAACCCTAACACGCAGAGTTTAGGGTAGCAAGGAATGGACAAAGGAAAATAAAAGTATTACTGAGTCTTAGAGTGGCTGCACTTAACGTTAGACAGAGTAAAGCATAGTTGAAATACAAGCCGAGGTCTGGGTAACGGAGAGACAGCAAAAACGAGAACTAGCTAAAGTCGGGTACATGGTAATCAGATGGGCCAACAAAAAGAGAAACTCAGAGTCAGGAAACAAAGCCAAGGTCAATATTACAATATAATACAATAACTCAAGAAACGCACTAAAGGGTACTGGGAACAGAAACCACAATAGGGCACAGTATCTAGGGCCAGGTAGATTTAAATAATCCTGGGTTTCATTTGGTTGGTCCACGTCATGCCTGCGCCTCAAAAGGTGTGTGAATGGGGGCGCCGCAATGACGTGGGCCAATGGGAGTCGACCGCAAGGTTAGGCTCCCCTTTTCCCTTTAAGAAAGTGCTCGTGATGCGAGCAGTGTTCTTAATACTGTATGGGACGCATGCCCAATCAGAACATTTGGCGCGCGGCCTGCTCAAGCTGAAGACCCCAACCGGCACGAGGTCTGGGTTATTACCACTATACTGTGCAGTGCCATCCCAAGAGTGAAGCGTGGTAGTGGTAGCATCATGTGTTTAGGGGTGTTTTTCAGCAGCAGGGTAAGGGTTGAGGGAAAGCTGAATACGAAAGTGACCCTAAGCAGACAGCCAAGACAATTCAAGAGTGGCTTACAGACAACTCTATAATGTCTTTGATTGGCCCAGCCAGCTCCCTGATGTGAGCCTAATCTAACATCTTTGGAGAGAGATGAAAATAGTTGTCCACCAAAGGTCCACATGCACTACCCACTGCCAGGTGCTAAGCTTCTCACATCATACCCATACCAAAAAAGACTTGAGGCTGTAATCTCTGCCAAACGTGTTTCAACTAAGTACTGAATTAAGGGTCTAATTACTTATGTCAATGTAATTTTTTCCCCGATTTTTTTCTGTTAATATATTTGCAATTGTGTAAAATATCTGTTTTTTGCTTTGTCTTTGTGAAATATTGAGTGTAGATTGATATAAACAATTTATTTAAACAATTGTAGCAAAAGCCTGCAACATAAAATAATTCCTGAATGCACTGATCTATCTATCTATCTATCTATCTATCTATCTCTCTATCTATCTCTCTCTCTTTCTCTCTCTCTCTCTATCTAGCTATCTATTTCTATCTATCTATCTATTTCTATCTATCTCTATTTCTATCTCTCTATTTCTATCTGTCTGTCTATCTATCTATCTTCAGGTAGCCTGCCAGAGATCCCAACATATCCCAATGTTCAGTGCTACGGAATGTGATGGCGCTATATAAATAATAAAATAATAATAATATTAACTATAAACAGATAACTCTTCTTACTTACGGACATGCAGACGTTTATGCAGTATACACAGATAGCACTGAACTCATTAAGTTTTAGTGCTATCAGCTTGTCAGTATTGTATTTTATCATACTGCCATATGTTGTGATCAGTTAGAAGATGGAGCTGGGATCAATGTATTTACCTGACCTCAGCAATGCCCACTGCCCTAGCTTCCGATCACAGCTGTTTTCATGATACTGACAGGCTTCCTAGTTATCTTGTAACCAGGAAACCAAACAATTAGAGAACAGCTAGGATATAGCACTGTGTCGATGATTCTCTCTGACATTATGGAAATATTCTCATACCAGCTCTTGCAGCAGATAAAACCCTTAATTCAGAGTGGTAGTGGTGTGATGTCCACTGATTTGTTGCACCCCCCAACCAAAAATCACTATTACAAATAAATACATTTCTACTGTTCCCCAAACACACCACTCTCTTGCACTGTTTTATCAAAATAAACAAGTTAACCTCACTCTGGTTTCATGGTGTATCAGACAAATCATAAAGAAATGTCCACTCAGGCTCAATAATCTAAAGTGAAGCAAATGCAAGGGCTTGAGCTAGCCACTGAACCTGAGCAGATCTCACCACCCTTGAGAACTGAGAAAATATACTTTAGTAGATAGAAATGTAAAACCATGGTAAAACCATGGAATTAGCAGGTAAAAGCAGTGGCAGAGCAATTTCGTCGCAGTTTCTAAAAATTGTGCAGCGCTGCTCCGTGAACTGCACAGACTGCGCTCTTTCAAGACTACCATGACGCCTCTTTAGAAGAGCGTTCACCAGATGAATATCCTTTAGGAATAATGCTCAAGTCTTTGAAAGCTAGAGGATATGTTAAGGCTTTTACAGTGGACACCTGTTTTTTACTCACAGCTCAATGATCCATTGTAAGAGAAGATACACAGCATTGGAGCAGTTGAGGAAGACACAGTTGATTGTAAACACAAACAAAGTGGCCTGGAAACTGGTATGAAACACGCCCCCACTACCTTTGGATGGCATGGATTATTATGTACAGAAAGTACTACCTGGCTTTGTGCCACTACAAGAGGTAACGTATATAGTCTAGTATAAGACAAGTTTTTCGGCACATTTTTTGTGCTTAAAAACCCCTACTCGACTTATACTTGAGTCAGTGTCTGTATTATGGCAACTTACATTGCCATAATACAGACCAGGACCGCCGGGCTCATTACAAGCCCGGCGGTCCTGTTGGGAGCTGGCAGAGAGCTGTAACTTATCTTTCCTGCAGCTCCTGTCAGCTCCCTTCTCTCTCCTCCGGTCAGCTCCAGTGTAAGTCTCGCGAGAGCCGCGGGGTCAGAGCGTTGCCACTCACATTGCGAGACTTACACTGGAGCTGACCGGACTGGAGGAGAGAGAAGGGAGCTGACAGGAGAGGTAAGTAACAGCTCTCTGCCAGCCCCCCTTCTACACAGCCCATCCAGTGGACCACCAGGGAATGAGAGGGTTTATCTGCCAAATCCTGAATTGTAGTGAAGCAAAAATTTTATTGCAAATATTAGGCTACTATAGCCAAGCTATGATTATAGTTGAGTTGAATTTGAGTTGAATTTTTCCAAATCCGCTTTTTTTGCCTAAATTTTGCTATTTAGTTTTCAATTCACTACGAGTCAGTGTTTAGTACTATACTAACCCCATATTAAAAAAGGCAAAAAAAAATTGGCCCCTGGTAAGCACAAAACAGAAGACTGACTTGCCACAAAGTGTTAGAGCCAGCCAATTACTATGCGTCAATGAATAAGTCTCCGTAGCGCCTGTTTTAGTGTTTCTGGTAAACCTGATATTGTTAAAGTCTTTGTGCAATTAACCCACTGTATGGTATTTCGAAAAAGTAATGGATGTCAATCTAGTGCTATATAACTCGAGAAAACAAGGGCCAACATCAGTTTCTCAAAGCATTCCCTTTTATACGTCTATTGCCAGTGCTCCAGATGGACAATTCTACCAAACATTAAAAGGCATATGAATTGAATGAACTGCTATCTAATGATGAACAAATAATCACTTAATGTAATGAGCACTGTGCCGTAAGTAAGAGGGTGCAGATAAGGTAACAGAGGAAGATGTGTTCTTCCCAGTAACCTAATTAGCTAATGTCCTAGACAAATCGACAGCAAGCTGGTCTCGGTTGTGTGGCATATAACATCAGTCATTACAAAATAATAAGGCTACAAAGAATGATCATGTACTGAATTATTCATTTATTTCAGCAGAAACCATTATACGTGTCCAGCCCTAATCTACAGATTTATCACTGTAATAACATTAAAATGTTTAGTTCCATGCTGCTTTTCTCCTGTGAGTAAAATTCATAATTCGTTTTAGAAGTCCGTGCATGTAAGAGCAACTCTGTTTAAGGTTTTCAAGGTGCCCAGTGAACTTGAGATTGGGAGATTGGACGTGTACGAGATATTAAAACAGTGAAAGAATTCATGACCCAAATTATCAATTTAATTTTTAAACAAAATAAAGTTGATGTTCTTAACATGGGGCCGGGAAGAATTATTTTTACTTGACATTCACTGATAAAAGTATGTTCAGATTATTTACAGCGCTACGGAATTTGTTGGTGCTATATAAATAAAATAATAATTTTGCCCTTCTCTGGGTTAATAGATGAAGCAAAAAAAAATTTTTAGGCAAATGATTTAGAAATTAAAAAAAATAAAAATAATTAAACAACAAAAAAAATATAACTTATGCTAATCTAACAAAAATTACTCTAGAACACTGAGTGTTATTTACTAATCCGCAGCAGTAAGTCTACCTCTCAAAGCTGCTTAGGTTTGTTAAATTTAACTGAAATTCACTATATTTATTTTATCTAACCTGTCACCTAGGGGCCTTGCAGTGTTCCATCTCCTGTCTGCTATTAGTTCCCAGTTGATGCTGTGTACCATCTATGTGATTATTGATGTGGCACACAGTTATTGAGAATCACAAAAAGTCTGGGCAGAGGAAAAAAGAGGAGGAGTTGAAAGGCTGCAGATCAGAGATCTGCAGTATTTACAAGCTGTTTTTAGATATAACTCCAATAAAAAAAATGCATCATTAAATGCATGCATGTTTTTATTGAGGGTATTTTATTGAGGGTTTTTCATTTTTTTGTATTTCGACAATAGACTGTCCCATAACTCCCCCCCACCCACCCTTCCCCTGCCCTCCCACCACCTTCTGGACAGACTCCCAAATATTGACTGACATATTTCCTATACTATATTTCAAGCCAATGCCAACAGTAATTGACAGGGACATCAATCAGAAGCTACAGCATGAGAGACTGCTTTCCATCTCATGCAGCAATCACACAGTAGAGAGCGCTCCGAGAGTACACTGTGCTTGATAAGCTGGGAAATCCCTCTGCTGGTGTCAGTACTGGTATCCCTCTGAGTTAGGGTTAGTGTAAGGGTAGGGATATGTTTAGTGTAGAATTAGTGCTAGTGTAAGGTAAGGGTTAATGCTGGGTTAGGGTTAAAGCTGCATTAGGGATAGGGTCGGGGGAAGGTTAGGATAGGCGTAGGATCAAAGTCAGTGTAGGCATAGGATTAGAAGTAGGGTTGGTGTAGAATTAGTGTTAACTACCAAAAATTAGTTTATATCACACATCGAAGGCATTTAACAATCAAGACTGATGTGAATCTATTTAGAGTTATTTTTCTTTAGTTGCACGTTATTATTATCGCCATTTATATAGTGCCAAGAGATTCCGTAGCGCTTTACAATATTATAAGAAAGGGGAAATAACTATATATAGGACAATTACAAGAAAACTTACAGGAACGATAGGTTGAAGAGGACCCTGCTCAAATGAGCTTACAGTCTAGGAGGTGGGGTGTAAAATACATTAGGACAGGAAATATCAATCAAATAAGGTGGGAGTGAAGCAGAGTTGGAGGAGAGAGTAGAGTGCTGCCCTTTAGGAGAGAGCAAGAGACAGGTATATGAGGTAGAGGTTACTCTGGGAGACCATAAGCTTTCCTAAAGAGATGGGTTTTAAGGCACTTCCTAAACTATTGAATTATAGGGTAGAGTCTGATGGCGGTAGGCAGACTATTCCACAGGAAGGTAACAGCCCGCGAGAAGTCCTGCAGGAGTGAGTTGACCGTACACGTGCGAGCAGCGGACAGGAGAAGGTCACGGGCAGAGCGGAGAGACCGAAAAGGGGCATACCTATGGATCTGTGAAGAAATATAAGAGGGGCTAAAATTGGTCAATGCTTTATGGGTATGGGTTAGCACTTTGAATTGACTCCTATAGGATACAGGAAGCCAATGTAAGAACTGACAGAGGGGGAGGTGTGCGAGGACCAAAGAGAGGAAAATCAGTCTGGCGGCAGCATGCATTACAGACTGTAACGGGGCATTACGGTTTTTGGGAAGACCAATTAGGAGAGGGATACAATAATCCATGCGGGAAATTACTAGAGCATGGACAAGCTCCTTAGTAGCATCTTGCGTAAGAAAAGGGCAGATGCCGGTTATGTTTTTAAGATTGAATCTACAGGATTTGGTAACATGTTTGATGTGAGACTCAAAGGTGGGGCCAGAATCAAGTATGACACCAAGACAGCGTGCTTGCAAGGATTGACTGATGTGGGTACCACTAACTTGAAGGGAGAGCGAAAGAAGATGATCAGTATAAGGAGGAGGAAAGAAAAGGAGCTCAGTTTTTGAGAAATTTCGTTTCAGAAAGCGGGAGGACATCCAGTCAGAGATGGAAGAAAGGCAAGCAGTGACACGTTGCAGGATGGCAGAGGAGAGATCCGGGGAGGAGAGATATATCTGCGTGTCATCAGCGTACAGGTGATAGTGGAATCCAAATGAGGTAATAGGTTTGCCAAGAGAGGCAGTATAAAGAGAAAATAGAAGGGGACCAAGGACAGAGCCTTGGGGGACTCCAACTAAGACAGGACGAAAAGAGGATGTATCATTAGAAAAGGAGACACTGAATGAGCATTTGGAGAGATAAGAGGAAAACCACGAGAGACCAAGTGATTGAAGAGTTTGAAGAAGGGGAGCATGATCAACAGCGTCAAAGGCAGCAGAAAGGTCAAGAAGAATTAGTATGGAGTAGTGCCCTTTGGATTTTGCTGTGATTAGGTCGTTAGTGTCACGAACATGGGCTATTGGCCCAGCCGAGACAGCGGGGAGAGTGTGGAAGTTAAAGGGTTAATGACACCAGACCCCTGGTTACCTGTTGCTAGTCCCAGCAACCACTAAATTTACCCCTGCTATCCCTTCTACAATAACACCCTAGTACACACTTTACTGCCACCACCAAGATTTGAAATCCGGATGTCTTAGGTTACCACACACACAGTAGAATTTTAATATCACAACCTTACTTTACTGATCAGACATCTACAGTTGCAAGAAAAAGTATGTGAACCCTTTGAAATGATATGGATTTCTGCACAAATTAGTCATAAAATGTGATCTGATACAAACACACCCCGAAACACACAAAACCATGCGAGGACAGAAGAATACATAGCGGGTCACAGTTTAACGCCGCGAAACCTTTCAACCGTAGACAACTAACGTCATGGAACTAGCAAATGATGGTATAGCCACAAAGACGAATTACCAACGGGGATGGTGGGCAGAGCGGAGAGATAGGAAAACAGGGATACTGAAGTAGACCGCAACATTGACACCCATACGGTAGCATAACAGCCCCCCAGGCCCTATTCTGGGGTAAACCTAAGCGAACATATACACCCATCCCCATATACCGGAGTTACGCAACACAGAGGAGTGACAGAGACCATTACTGAACAACCTATCTGACCCCAGCTTGTGTCATCCTTGCATATGTAATCTCATCTCATGCATTCAATCTAAAATCTTTTAAGAGATCTATGGCAATATACCTCAGCACAGAATGCACCTGGCATGGTTGACTATATTTATCACCTGTTATGTATTAACTTTATATATGTGTGTATGTGTGTATATATATATATATATATATATATTTATTTATTTATTTTTTGTTTGTTTGTATATTGTATTTTTTGTAATATTGTATCCTATTGTAACAATGCAATGTTTTGTGAACCCAGGACATACTTGAAAGTGAGAGAAATCTAAATGTATCCTTCCTGGTAAAATATATTTTATAAATAATTTCCATTTACGATGCCCTCTACTAATATTGGCACTCTTGGTACATATGAGGAAAGATGGGTGTGTAAAAGTGTTATTATTGTTTAACCTTTTGATGTTTTGTTCAAAAAATACACAACAGTACTCTGTTCTCATGGATATCAAACAATTAACACAGCACAGGTTTATCCAAAAGAAAATCTTTATTAAATGGTGTTATTTGAAAATAACCACAGCTCATTAACAATACCAAAAAAAAGCAAACCGAGGCTTAATGGGCCAGTGTATGTTTATGGTGTTTTATATTCAGTAGCTCTCTTTGTGGTCATTAGATTGTCGATTGATGGATCTTTTAGCTTAACCCTTCCTTGAACTTATTAGTAGGAATAACTTTTGCGTTTTAATTTAGAATTGTTTGACGCTGTTAATAATAAGCATGATAATAATAAAGGTTTTTCATGTGTTCTGAATGCTGTATCTTTATTTTATTATTGGCCTGTGTCTTCATTATACAAATATGTTATCTGATTATTATAACAATTTCCATTTATTGAATTCTGTGTCATGTCTTTAATTTCCATTTATAAGAATTTTCCCTTGCCATCCTGTAGTGGTAGAATAATAATGACAAGCCAGTTGAATCTAAAATATACTTGGAGACCTGCCAGCAGGTATAAGGGTGACAACTAGACACTCTCCATCTCTAACTCTCAGACAAACCATTTTTAGCACTAAGCTGGGCGTTGTTAGGAATTGATCAGAGAATCAAAAAATTGCTGCAAAACCAGCTAGATTGGAGAGTTTTTCTACTTTATCTATTTCAGATTTAAATTTGCAATCCTTGGTTAAGTCTTGGGAATTCTCAGTTTAGTAAAAAAAAAAAAAAAAAAACCTTGATGGTATGGGGAGGCAAGATGTGGTTTGTTGCTTAGGAAATGCATATGTTGTTCAGACATAAGACCATTCTTCTAACTGCTAACAGACAGCTATCACAATACAATTTGTAACCCTACTGCCTAATATTATCCTCCTTTATAACTTAAGATTTACCTAGACTGTCACGTACTGATAAATATACTACTCTGCCAAAAACTTGCCAGGTCCACCTGCTGTTGTTTGCTTCGATAAAATATGTCACCAACCCTGAGCTCTGAGCAGCTTTTTTTTAATTTACGCTGGATCTCGGGAGCAGGTGCCTATACCCCCAGAACTAGAATAATCAAATGAGTGCCTTTTCTGGCTTTACTGTGACTGTCGACTGGCATGCAGACTTTTACTTATTTTTCAATTCAATATATTTAAGGATTTAAAAAAAACAAAAAATACTTTGTCTAGACACTTTCTTTATATCACCTGAAACAGAATAATATACTTACATATTTCTGTAATATACTATGTCTTTAAAGGACCACTATAGGGTCAGGAACACAATCCTGTATTCCTCACCCTATAGTGCTTAACCCACCATTTAGGTGGCTTACCCCCCTTAGCTCCCTTAAAAGGAATTAAAACTCCCCTTATTTCCAGCGCTGTGTGGATTAGCTGGCACTGGCCCCGTCCCCTTGGTCACATCATCATAGCTGGCAATTGTTAGCCAATCCACGGGAAAGTATTGGATTGGCTAAAATCAGCAAGGGGGCTGGGCCAAACACCATTTTTGGCCAATCAGCACTTCCTCATAGAGATGCATTGAATGAATGCATCTCTATGAGGAAAATTCAGCGTCCCCATGCAGAGCGTGGAGACGCTGATTGGAAGTGCTGCCTACTGTGCAGCACTGCCCCAGGAAGTACCTCCAGTGGCCATCAGAAGAGTGGGCACTTGGAGGTGTCCCTATGGGCAATGTAAGCACTGCCTTTTCTTTGCATGAAAATGCCTACATATAATGATTATACTCACCAGAACAACTACATTAAACTGTAGTTGTTCTGATGACTGTAGTGTCCCTTTAACTTTGGTAATTGAAACCATAATGGTGTTAACCAAGCAATGAATCCTGTTACTAGGGAAAAATATATATATACTATTCAAACCTTCCTTTCCCTCTTCCTCTTTCCTGTCATCATTCTATCTTTTCCTCTGTCACAGCCATGCATATCACTATTTTAAATAGTTATTTCTTATATTCATGTCCTGAGATGACGCTAAAATACTGTTATGTTGACGAGAGTCTCTCTGCATAGAAACTACCTATTTTTTTGTTTACAAATTATACAATATTTAAATGTTTTCATATGTAAGGCAGAATGTCTGTTACATTGCCAGTTGGTGAAAATTCTACTTTGGCTCAGGGTTTGAGACATATTTGTGAAAGTTAAAACATATCCTTAGGTGCTTTACAGGTATAGAAAGGGGATATTTAGAGATGAAGAAGGCCATGCTCAAAAGAGCTTACAATCTATGAGTTTGAGTTGAGATATATATTGTTATTGTCTTGTCCAAGGACACCAGTGAGGTGGATTTGAATCTGGATTTCCCAGGTCCACAGATGCAACCAATTGATATTCCATTTTAAGTCTGAACTAAAGGTATAGTCTATATGCACAACAACTCCTAAAAAACCTAAATCCATTGTTATAAGACATTTTTGATAGGGTCTGGCACCCAGACATTCAGAAGAACGTGCAAACTAAGTACGCTCACTAAAGATTAGACAGCACTGATCTAGAACATAACATTTATGTTTCAATAATAAACCTTTTATGTTACTATATAACTAATATATTTTGCATTTTGAGCAGGAAAGATAATGTTTTTTTCATTGCTTTTTCATGCTTCTTTATGATTAATATTATTATCTGCTGTTGCAAATGCGGTACGTGGATTTATTTCATATAATATTTCCTAATTGTTCTGAAAGAGAAAACTATTTTGCAAACTAATGAATTGGAACCAGTCAAACCTCTGGTTTCACAAATGAAGCACATACAAATGGGTTTAGAAATTCATTTGACACGCATGATGCAGTGGGATAAATAAAAACAAAAAGTTACCGTTTTTATCTCACGCGTTCTCCCCCTAAAAAAAATGAGGATTAGTTTCAAATGTCACAATTTTTTCTTCCTGAAAATCTACCTGCACTATGAGTGCCCAGTGCCTTGAAGAACTTATTCTGAATTCGTTTTTGTCATGCCCTTGTACATCATTTGTGAAACTACTGAAGTTGGCTTTCCAAACGTGAGACAGGTATGTAATATTGTTCTAAAATGAGCTATTGATTTAATAAATACGGACCTGTAGGATCTCTGTTCAAAAATTCACCAACTTCTTTTTTTTCTTCCCAATTTCTTTCCCCTTTCCCCTTTTTACCATCTATTTTTTTTTTCATTTATCCATTATTTATCTGCATTTGTTTTATTTATTTGCTTCTGTTCTTTTCGTTTCTATTCTCTTCTTTTTCAACTCTTTTCTGTTTTAATTTACTCTGTATATCTTCATTTTTTTTCTATCTTACCCATTCCCCGTGCACCCTCTTTTTTCTTTTTAGATGACGATGATGTAGCAGCAGAGTTAAGCCGAGAACAGAATGAAAAAACTATACGTAGCACACAAACAGCTCTTCGCAATTTTAGGGAGTTCATTATCTCCAAGTATCCTTTGGAAATCCGAGAAATCTACATGATTCCTTGTAAAGAACTAGATGACTACTTGGCTTCCTTCTTTGTAGATGCCAGACAGAAAGATGGATCAGAATATGAGCCAAACAGCTTGGCCAACTACCAGTGTGGACTGGAGCGTTATCTGAAGGAGCACAGGTATGGATATAGCATCACTAGAGACAAGGAATTTAAGAGATCCCAGGAAGCTCTAAAACAAAAGCAGATTGAACTGAGATGTAAAGGAAAGGGAAATAAACCACATAAGTCTATGAAACTCACCTTTGCTGATGAACTAATTCTTCGAAAAAGAGGCCTCCTGAGTCGATACAATCCTGAAGGACTTCTAAACCTTGTTTGGTTAAACAATACCAAAGCCTTCGGACACTGCACTGGCTTTCATGGCTCAACACTTAAGTGGGGTGATGTCAGACTTCGAGTGTTGGAAACTGGGCTGGAGTTCCTTGAATGGATGGGTCAAGAAAGCCCCGATGTTAAAATCAAGAGAGCAGGGACAGAATGTAGAGTGTACGCCACACCTCACTCTCCACAAACCTGCCCTGTACAGGACTATAAGGAATATGCACAGAGACGGCCACCAGCAATGCGTTATGAAGATGCCCCTTTTTATTTATCTATAAAGCCTGTTGTCAACTTAGCTGCTCTTCACTGGTATAATTGCCAAGCCCTTGGAAAAAACAAACTGGCAAAGATGGTGAAGACAATGTGTGAGAAGGGAAACATTCCTGGAAGGAAAACCAACTTCAGTGTGTATCAAAGTTGTAGCACATTGTCCGAAGCACAAAGCAATCAGCTCGTGCTGATATGTAATAACTTGAGCCAGCAAGCTGCCCAGTCAATGGCCAGCCATTCTGGGCCTGGTAACTTTATTGTTTCAGCTTCGTATGATTCCTCTTCGGACACTGCCTAAGAGGTGGCCATCGAAAGATGTCCATCTTAAGACTTAGTCATAACTTTTATTAGCACTAAAAATGAAAACTGTGATTGTATGTATGAGCCCCCATCCCCACTTCCTAATGTTCACTCACTTTAGAAGAAAAAAAAATTAAATATGTAATATATATATTTTTCTTTTTTCTTTACAAATCTGTTTCAAAGACCTAGTTTTAGTATTGCACCTGACATAGTATTTATACCGTAGTGTTCAACCAAAATGCATGTTGTAGCTTTGACAAGAAAAGTTCAAAAGGAAAAAAACTGTTTAAAGTTGAATTTTAAAAGACTGTTTTTTTAAATTGCAAGCAATGCATATGCCTTGACAAAGGAGCACAGCAAGGAGCTACAGCGTGAAAAAGGGTGCTATAATTTTAATATTTTTTACTCTTAATAATTGTGGGGATTTCATTGTGGTGCCCTGGTCTATAACAAAGAAGGGTACTATTAAAAAATTATACATAGCGGCCTTTATTTCCTCCTGTACTTCATTAAATTATTAATTGAATTTAGATTTCTCCGTGTAACACTTAATTGGGACTTAAAACAAAAACTGGAGAAGTCCATGTTTGAATTTTGTTTTTTTAAATTATTATTTTATTTTTGGGATACATGTAGAGTTCGTACAGCCACAGCACTGGGGAAAGACGTCATCTATAGCAATATGCAAAAGTGTACATGGCGTAAAGACTGTTGAACAATGCAGTTGATCTACTGTTAGCTAGGCCACAACTGCATATGTTAATGTCATTCAAATCATAACATTGCGCTCACAAAGGCATGTAAAACTACTGAAATGTTATGTTTCTAACATCTAAATACAAAAGAAACTCTGCAATTCTTTGTGTGTCTGACTTCTCTTGACCAGTGTTCAATGATTTGTCTCACTAAACATTACACATTATTTTAATCTGTATGATACTGATAGATATATGGAAAGGGTTGCCACCTGGTCCATATTTTCCCAACACAGACACTGTTTGAGGTTGTCTGGTTAGTGCCGGTATTGCAAATATACCAACAATGCAAAGGCCGATATTTTTCTGTGATGGGACTCTGGGACCCTGGTTATAAAAATGGATTTAGAATAACCAACTCTATTGTACAGGAACGGTACACATATTTCTATATACACACAGTAGACACAGTGACACACACTACCAACACTCACAGTATACAGACACAAAGACACACACTGACACAGTATACACACATTTAGGCAATGACACACTGCTATATGCACACTACTATACACATACTAATTCAGACAGTATGCACACACTGCAACACATATACAATGCTACACGCACAGTCAGACCAGTGGCGTAAAAACCACGGTCGAAGCTGCGACCGGGCCTCTTACTCCAGGGGGCCCGGCCGCAGCCACGACCCCTGCGACCGTGGGCCGCCTGCAACCTTCTGGGCCGGTGCACAGCCTCACCGACCCAGGTCCGCATGTGTCTGGCAGGAGGGGAGAGCTGTGCTGCTCCCCTCCTGCCTGTGTGTAGCGTGGCTGAGTGGTCTGACAGGAAGTGCTCACTAAGCAAAAACGTCCTGTCAGACCGGGATTCCGCCCCCATGTTCCCTCTGTCATGAGGGGGCCCAAGAGGTGGCCTGTTGGCTGGCGGTTGTGTTCCCGGCAGAGACGGCGAGGGGGCTGTGTTCTCCTTGCTCTGCTCCCTCGCACTCCGTCTGCTGATGCCGGGAGTCGGAATATGACATCATATTCTGGCTCCTGGCATCAGTAGACAGCCTGCACGGCGCAAAGGGAGCAGATCAAGGAGAACACAGCTCCCTCGCCGTCTCTGCCGGAACAAAGCCACCCCCCCACTGAAGCCCCACTGGACCCCAGGACAGATCCATGCCAGATCCAGGGAGGCTGGGTGGACATTTTTAAATTTAAATATATAATTTAAATTTAAATATAATTTTGTGTGTCTGTGAGTGTATTTGTGTGTCTGAGTGTGTGTGTGTATGTGTGTGTCTGAATGTGGGTGTGTCTATGAGTGTATGTTTGTATGTATGTGTCTGAATGTGTGAGTGTTTGTGTGTGTCTGAATGTGTGAGTGTGTGTCTGTGAGTGTATGTGTGTGTCTGTGAGTATGTGTGTGTGTCTTGGAGTGAGTGTGTGTATTTGTGAGTGGGTGGGTGTGTTTGTCTGAGTGCATGTGTGTGTGTGTCTGTGAGTATGTGTGTGTTTCTGTGTTTGTCTGTGAGTGTATGTGTGTGTGTCTCTGAGTGTATGTGTGTATATGTCTGTGAGAGTGTGTATATGAGTGTATGTGGGTGTCTGTTAGTGCATGTGTGTGTATGTCTGTATGTAAGTGTGTGTATGTGTGTGTGTCTCTACATGCCTGTGTTTGTGTATCTATGTGTGTGTGTGTGTATGTGTGTGTCTACATGTATGTGTCAGTGTGTGTGTGTCTGCATGTGTATCTGTTTGTCTGCATGTGTGGGGGGACGCTGTCGTATGGGGTGGGAGGTAGGTGTATGGGTGGCCCCAGGGCAATTTTCACACTGGGGCCCTGCGGTTTCTAGTTACGCCTCTGAGTCAGACATAGTACAGACATTGTAAATTGTTTATTAGTGGTTTAGGGAATTTCCCGTTCCAAATGTGATTTTTCTTATGTTTCTCGTGCCCTGTGATGTGATGCATATGTACATTTTTATGCTAATTAGCATTGTTGGATTTTTTTTCTTTAAAGGTGGCAACCCTAATGGAAAGATAGATCAATAGATAGATCTTATTAGTTTTAATGCTACACCATTGCTACCCAACATTTTAAAAGAGCGAATTGTAATCTGTTCTACTCATATTTAATTACCTCTCTCAATACTATCACTGTCTCCCACAACTGGCCCAACACGCATGCGTCATACTTCCACCCTGTCTCTTCCCATTCTCCAATTTCTCATCTCACTCTCCTCATCCTGCATCTCTCTTTCTTCAATTTATTACTTTATCTCTTCCTATATTCTCACTTCTCGTTCTGCTCCCCATGACTCGCCTAGGGTCAATCCCATGTACCCCATTTCCATGCTCCCACTTGTCTCTTTGACCAACTCCATACCATTTCTTATTTGATGTCTAACACTTTTAGAATAAAAATTTTTGTTTAATACACGTATTGCAGTGGTTGATTAACCCATTAAGGACGGAGCCAAATGTACACGTTGTGAACGAAACAAAATGTAAACAAAACCTGGCATTTGTGCTACATGTCTGTCCAACCATAATTCGCCTCTTTCATATTAAATGCACCCACCCTTATTATATATCATTTTGTTCAGGGGAAACAGGGCTTTCATTTAATATCAAATATTTAGCTATGAAACATAATTTAATATGAAATAAAATGGGAGAAAATAAGATATTTTTTTTGTTTTTTTTTAGTTCTACATGACTGTTTTCTTTTACTGCAATAAAATACACATATTTGTATTCAGCAAAGTCTCACGTGTAAAACAGTACCCCCTATGTACAGGTTTTATGGCATTTTGGGAAGTTACAGGGTCAAATATAGCACATTACATTTGAAATTGAAATTCGCCAGATTGGTTACGCTGCCTTTGAGACTGTATAGTAGCCCAAGAATGAAAATTACCCCTATGATGGCATGCCATTTGCAATAGAAGACAACCTAAGGTATTGCAAATGGGGTATGTCCAGTCTTTTTTAGTAGCCATTTGGTCACAAACACTGGCCAAAGTTAGCGTTAGTATTTGTTTGTGTGAAAAATGCAAAAAACACCAATTTTGGCCAGTGTTTTTGACTAAGTGGCTACTAAAAAAGACTGGACATACCCCGTTTGCAATACCTTGGGTTGTCTTCTATTGCAAATGGGCTCCCTGGGAGTCCCCCCAACCACGATCACTGGCGTGGGATCGCCGGCGACCGGGTAAGTACAGAAAGACCGGAGGGCGTACTATTACGCCCGGTGGCGTTTAGAGCCACTTAAAAGAGGGCGTAATAGTACGCCCTCCGGTCTTAAGGGGTTAATTCCTTGGCTAATAGGTCTTTTATGTTCTTGCCTTAGTACACAAGAGTACTGAATACTCTATCCCAGTGTTTCCCAAACCAGTCCTCAAGACTCACCAGCAGTCCAGGTTTTGTCAGTATCTTTATTGGAATAAAAGAAGGTAATAAATAAATCCTGGGTTGTTGGTGGGGCATGAGGACTGGTTTGGGAAACACCACGATATTGAAAATAAATGTCATGAGACAAAGCTATTTTATGTCAGATAATTTGTCAGAAATATGTAAGTAGCAGTTCCAATGAACATAAAGTAAATACAAACAGCATTGCCAGGAAAGAATCTCACCAAGCAGAGTACACTTCAGTGGGGAGGTCTGTGTGAAGACGAGAGTAATCTAGACCTCCCCAAGTAGACCTTAGAGGTGGATTACCATTTCAATAAACTGAAATTGCTATAGTATTGAGTGTCCCTGTAATCACAGGATGCTGTTCTCAACTTTGGTACCTAGATCTAGTATCTAGAGCGACTAAATAAATCTGAACAGAGACCAGACTTCTGGTGGGTTTTCATCTGTCCAAGTTTTTACTTGAATTTACAGAATTTTTTTCAGTTATGTTGAACAGAAAAGTGCTAACAGTTTGGATACTTTGCCATTTTTGTACAAGCTGAAAATTTGCAGTGAAATCCATTTCATTTAAAAACCGTTAAAGGAACACTTCTAACGCCATAATCACTACATGGTGCTGTAGTGGTTCCTGGCATGCAACCACCCCCAGTAAAAGTCATTTTACTGGTTGCAAACGGTTTGACTTTTTACATGGTATCCACCGGGCATTGCTCCCTGTGTCTCCAAGAACCAGAAATTACTGCAAGGAGCTTCTGTTAGCATCTGAATGGGCCTTCTTATTGGCGTAAGAGTGTTTGCTTGTAGCCCTTAACCAATGAGCTAAGCATTGATTTTAGGAACCAAAATCTGCATGTTGGGGGAGGCTGTGATCCTTTTCTGCAGATATCTACAGGCAAATTATAGATTATCACTACAGAGTTTATTGGTAGAATGGGATAACCTACTCTTTTAACATATAGTTATAGTATTCCAAGTATACCCGGTTTTCTGTGGGGATTCATCCCCTCATGCCCTGAGATTTCATGGAACCTTGCACTTCCTGTCTTAGCTCAGCGAAGAGAGCATTGAGGCTGAAGAGAGGCTGAGTGCTTGGCAGATCCCAGGTAACAAGTCAAACCACTAGAAAATGGTTTACCTACTTACATTTTGGGTGTCAACAGAGAACTCTTGACTCCATAGCTACTATTAATTAACTTTTTTTTGTGTTCTTTAAAAACATTTTCAAAGCATTGTTTTACCAAGTTGATGATATTATTTCTCGATACATGAAGTTACATTTACTCTAGTGAGCCTACTCGTGTACACATCTGAAATAACTCTCTAGAATAAATTGTTTTATAAGACACTTCCAACAATAACTTACCATCTGTTGTCATCTCATGTGAGATAGTACTTGCCGTGAATTGTAATATTACCCATGACACTAAGAGGTTTGAGTGGCCACCTTGTCATATTGAGGTGCGGCTGCTACATGCTTCCAGACACACTTTCTCAGTGACGCTATTGTTAGCAGAAGGAAGTAATTGTCAGGTAAGCATACACGTTACATACGCTTTCTGGTGATATTGTCATCACAATGTATAGGCGGGGGTGGCCAAACCTAATGTCTGTAAGAGCCTAATGTTAACATTTAGAAATATTCAAGAGCACCATTAAATTTATTGGAGTATTCAACAGAACCAAATAACTGAATTATAATTTTTATTAATATGATTTATTAAATATACAAAAATCAAGAGAATACAAATTAACAAGCGAGAACAAAATACAATAAAAAGTATTATTTTTTTCTATTGTCAATCTTTCAAATACAATACAGGAAAAAAGAAGTCGTAGCAAAAGTAGATATGTCACTAATGCAGGTGGTGTGCTCCTGCATAAACAGCCTCATGTTTATAATAAACAGGTTAAGCAAACATGTCTAAGCATAATACAAAACAATAATTAATTGTGTCTCATTCCGCCCCGTACCTCCATTCATGTGTCCCATTCTCCCAGCACCTTTATTAATGTGTCTCACTCACTCAGTGTCCCCTTGTGTCTCATTCCCCCCAGCACCTTCATTCATCTTATTCCCCAAGGCTCACTATTATCACATTCCCCAACCCCCCCAGTGTCTCATTCCTCTAGCCCACTCATTTTTACCCCCCCCCCCATGTGTCTAATTTCCATCCTAACCCCCATGTACCCACTCAAGCACTTGTTTCCCTCTCACCGGTCTGACAGGAAGGAAGTAGTTCTGCATGCTCAGTGTGCGACTTCCTGTCAGTCTGGGGAGAGGGAAACAAGGTTCTCTACTCCAGTCAGTGGCTCGGCCACACTACATACAGAGACCGGAGGGAGGGGAGCTCTGTGAAATGCGCTCCCCTCCTGACAGTCAGCCAGATACTGCATCCCCTGGGCCTTATGGTAGAGCTGGCCCAGAAAAGTGCAGCGAGCCACATTGGGTGGTTTGAAGAGGCGCATGCGGCTTTCTAGCCACAGTTTGGCCATGACTGATAAAAAGTATGCCTAATGGAAATTTGTGACTTACAAGATTTGTGAATGATGGTCTCACCAACAGTTATGAAACTATAGAAATGGGAGGTAAATGTATGTATTCTGAATACAAATCATCAAATAAAATATAATAAACATATAAAAAACAGATCACTTTGTGATCCTTGTAACGTAAAGCTGACTTGCAGTACACTGAGCGTTCGTTTATGACAGGTGACATGTAGTGAGATTTTGGTCGCATACTAGCTAATTCCAACCCAAAATCACTGAAAAGGGCTGTATATGCTGAAAAACTGGTGGGAAGTGACTGAGACAATATCTTATCAACTTTTATAGAGATCAGTAATCATTAATGGAAAACCAAGCTACTCAGTAATAAGTAGATATTGGTATTTTCGACTAAATTTGAAATACCGTATATACTCGAGTATAAGCCGACCCGAATATAAGCCGAGGCCCCTAATTTTACCCCAAAAAACTGGGAAAACTTATTGACTCGAGTATAAGACTAGGGTGGGAAATGCAGCTACTGGTAAATTTCTAATTAAAATTAGATCCTAAAAAAATTATATTAATTGAATATTTATTTACGGTGTGTGTATATAATGAATGCAGTGTGTGTGTGTGTGAGTGCAGTGTGTGTGTGAGTGCAGTGTGGGTGTGTGAGTGCAGTGTGTGTGTGTATGAATGCAGTGTGTGTGAGAGTGCAGTGTGTGTGTGTGTATGAGTGCAGTGTGTGTGTGAATGAGTGCAGTGTGTGTGTGTATGAGTGCAGTGTGTGAGTGCAGTGTGTGTGTGTATAAGTGCAGTGTGTGTGTGTGTGTTGCAGAGCCTTGGTGGGGGGTGGGCATTTTTATTATTATTTTTATTAAATTATTTTAATAATTTTTTTGTTTTATAAATATTTTGTTATTATTTTATTATGATTTTTCTTAAATTATTTTAATAATTTTTTTGTTTTATTAATATTTTGTTATTATTATTTTTTATGTTATTATTATTTTTAATATTATTTTATTATTTATTTATTTTTTCGTCCCCCCTCCCTGCTTGTTAGCTGGCTGGGGAGGGGGGCTCTCAATCCCTGGTGGTCCAGTGGCATTGGCAGTTCAGTGGGTGGAGGAGGGGGCTGGCAGAGCTGTTACTTACCTCTCCTGCAGCTCCTGTCAGCTCCCTTCTCCTCCGCGCTGGTCCGTTCAGCTCCTCTCTCAGCTCACACTGTATGTCTCGCGAGAGCTGCACTATGACCCCGCGGCTCTCGCGAGACTTACACTGGGAGCTGACCGAGGTGCTGCACGGACCGGCGCGGAGGAGGAGAGAGCTGACAGGAGCTGCAGGAGAGGTAAGTTACAGCTCTGCCAGCCCCCAGTCTGTATTATGGCAATGTAAATTGCCATAATACAGACAGTGACTCGAGTATAAGCCGAGTTGGGGTTTTTCAGCACAAAAAATGTGCCGAAAAACTCGGCTTATACTCGAGTATATACGGTAGATATAATAGTAGAAATTAGTAAGTAATATCTCCAAAAATAGTGTGATAGTTTTCAGAAATTCCTGCTTAATTGATTAATGTCAGGGTTTAGTAAATAAATTTAAATGTTTAAGTGAGAGACATAAATAAGAAAACCTTTCATTTTAAAAACCTTTAAATTAAAAATTATATAATGTAAAGAAACTTTTTAGCGGTTTTGTGAACAGAAAGGAATATGAGGTCAAATGTTACAAAAATATAAAAAAATTTCTGAAAGCTAGTTTTCTGATCCTTTTGAAAGATGCTCAGATGGAGATCTGTCAGTAATAACTCTATAGATAGAATTTTCCAGATGGATGTCAATTTGTAGCGTGTAGGAAGTGCATTAGATTAGAAACGGAGGCATACTTCTACAGTATGTGAAACCAGATTATAAATTTCCTCTTGTGTTTATGGAGAGCATGAACATGCTCTATGCTTTATAATATAAACAGTGGGATCTAATGAGTTGAAAACCATTTTTTTTTACATTAAAGCAGCACTGTCACCCTCCCCTCCATGAAAAATTGGTATTTTATAAAGATATAATCTCTATGAAATACATTGACTGTGTGGGAATTTCACTGAAAAACCAACCCAGTCAATAAATATACAGAGACAAAGTAGGGACTATTTTGTCTTACATATTTCTCCTATGGAACTACCTTTATTTACATGTGTCGATCGCCTCAGCCGTCACCAGTGAACACTGTAGGGAAACTGGCTCTGTCTATGAATGATCTCGCAGGATCCTCCATAGACCTCAATGCTATATAGCAGTGATGTTGGCTCCTGGCAGCTGAAGTGCCAGGAGTAAAAGAGGATCTGCTGGAAGAGAACGGCGACGACCATTAGGGACTGGTTCAGGTAAGTAAAACCCACTTTTGACGGACACCCAGTGGCGATGTCATCATCAGTGGTCCCCAGACGGTGACCATGATGCTTTAAAGGGACTCTCCAGTGCCAGGAAAACAATCTGTTTTCCTGGCACTGCAGGTCCCCTCTCCCTCCCACCACCCATCCCCGGTTGCTGAAGGGGTGAAAACCCCTTCAGTGACTTACCTGAGACCCCCGCCGATGTCCCTCTGCGGTGGTTTTGGGTCCCCACCGTTCCTCCCCTTCATCACGTCAGCCGGCGGGGGCATTAGAGCTCTCCATAGGAAATCATTGAAAATGCTTTTCAATGCTTTCTTATGGGCAATTGAGCGATGCTGGGGGTCCTCACACAGCATGAGGACATCCAGCGACGCTCTAGCACAGAAAACCTGTGCTATGAAGCAGGAAGTGCCGTCTAGTGGCTGTCTAGTAGACAGCCACTAGAGGAGGAGTTAAACCTGCAAGGTAATTATTGCAGTTTATGAAACCTGCAATAATTACAGTTGCAGGGTTAAGGGTAGTGGGAGTTGGCACCCAGACCACTCCAATGGGCAGAAGTGGTCTGGGTGCCTGGAGTGTCCCTTTAAGGTGCAAATAGATGAGTATCAAATTTTTCCAACTCACGTCGACTTTCCTCAGCCCCTTGTTTATCAAATAAGCTCAAGGATAATGTTTATTCTATGTATATCTATGTACAAATGTATATCTGGCAGAGTACCTTAAAATACACCATCTGCATTATTTTGTCAGGAGTAAACGTTATTGATTTGTGGTAAAGCTATAAATTATGTGTCAAAACTTTACTCTTGTATTGTATTCCATCACAAAACATTTTCAGGCATAAATGATGTCACTGACAGAGGAATCCTCATGCACAGCTATATGCACATTGAAATGCACAGAAAGTTGGGATACACATAGTTTTTAGATGCTCTATATTACCAATGCAGTAGCTGGTATACCTTAAATAATGGATCTTCTATTGGTAGTGATTAACGAGCATTAGGGACAATGCATCCTCAAGGTTTAAATAAGTAAGGAGAGGGTAGATTTGCTACATACCTGCAGAGTTTCCCAGTTGTTATTACTGATTATCTAGGAATCCTGCAAGGCTATGAAATATTCTATATAACAATTCTAGAGCTGCATTTCTTTGCATCTCCTAGCCCAGTATGTGTAGGAATAAGCAGTTCAATGATTGGCCAGAAGACTGAGCATCTTCTGGCCCAATACGTTTAGCTGTTGGATCCTTATTGGGTTAATCCATTTCAACACCAGAGTCTGGGGATCCTTTAATCCATTGGTTCCTACCAGTCCAGGATTTAGAGATTACCCAGTTGTGTCTAAGGTGTTTTTAGAAAAAGAATAAAAACACCTTTGCACAACTGGGTAATCCCTAAATCTTGAACTGGTAGGGGAGCCTTGAGGACTGATTTGAAAACCACTGCTCTGACCCATTGTTTTTAAGGAGTATAAAACACTTGTTGGGCCCCAAGAAACATTATCTTTTAAAAAAAAAAAATTAATGATTTATTTTCATTAGAGAGATGCAGCCTATGGTCACTAATTACATGCTGGGGTCTTATAGATCCCATCATGTATGGCTTTATAAATTTCACTTTCACTGCTGCTCTCAACTGCACAGAGATAATTGCTTGCTTAGTGAGAGCCTATTTACACCACAAAATATTGTTTTTAGCCTATAAAAGTGTGACACCATTTAGTAAATAGCAATTGACCTTGCAGTTTCTATGGTTTCCTATGGCGTGTTCAAGTTGGAACATTTGATACATCTGCATCACAGGAAGGTTATGCCATTTGGAAAGTTGCAATTAGCACAGCATCAGTAGTAAATTGAGGTGTATATCTGTATGTGAGCATAATACCGGCATGCATTAAGTACACTTATAAAGCGTCTCTTAAGAAGATGTATCTTCTTGTAGAGCATTACAGGCAGCAGAGAATAATTGTAGTGTGCTCAGAGTCCTTCTTCCCACCTCCCTAGCTACTAGAATCCAGCCATAAAGTTTGACCTATAAATGTTGCTTTGCATTATGTGTGATAGAAAGAGGGTAGTCTTTTACAGTCCCTCTGCAGAGATGTTAAGGGACAGAATGGAGTCCTGGCAGATAAATTACTTTCTTTGCAGGGTGAAAACCAGCACTAAACTAACTGTGAGAGTAAGTGTAAAAGTAAGGGCTAATTTTCACTTTCTTGGTTTGCAACAAAAACACATAAGTAACGGCATGTACACACATTGTTGCAATGCTGTAAAATATATACAATATATAGTAACTATATTAACCATGTTTGATATCAGTACTGCATAATGTAGTATGTATCTCGCCAAGTTCCAAAGAATGAATGGATATATGGATATAGATTAGAGTAGATATGTTAGTCCAGTTATTTAGAATTGCAATATATGAGTCACAAGAATGATGCTATGTATGTTACCTATTTCCTATAATACACAGAGATAGCATCATCCTGGTAACTATAGGTATTAAAATACTCCCAGTGGAGACTCCAGTTGCCCACAGGAGTTTACGCTCTCCCTCTTTCTCAAAGTCCACTCAGTTGTTGGGTCTGTTTTAGTTGTGGGAGGACTTGTTGATATATGAAGGGGATAAGAGTGCATTCTTCAACTCACTTGACAAGCCAAGATTTTAACTGTTAATGAGAAATCAGAATACATAGTCATAACTGCTACCCACAGGGCACACCCCATAGTCTTCCGACAAGGATGCAGTTAATGTGTGTGGACGCAATGTGTGTATAGTAGATGCAGAGTGTGTAGAGTGAATGTAGTACCTGTGTGTACAGGACGGGCGCTACCGCAAGACAAACTAGGTAGCCACCTATGGCGCACCACACAATGTCTGGGTGACCAGCAGAAGTAAAGCGCACAGAACTCAACTACATCTTCTTTATCCTCTACCTGGCTGGGAGCAACAAACAGCTTCCTGTCAGAATAGGAAGAGGATACAGAAGATCCTGTACTCGCAGTCTGCTCGGCCATACTACAAAGGAAAGATGAGCTGCCATGCTAGGGGGAAGAGAAAAAGACACATAGAAGGACCTGGTGATGAGGACAATGACACACCCAGAGGGATTGGGGAAGAGTACAATGATGTGTCATTGGAGATGAACACCGACATACAGAGGGGCTGTGAAAGGGGTAAAAGAGACAGGCAAAGATTGAGAGATAGAGACACACAAAGGGGCCGGGGAGAGGTAGAAAAAGGGCTTGGAGAGAAATAGACACACACAGAGGGGCTGGGGAAGTGAAAAGAAGACATACAAATGGATTGAGGGAGAAAGAGAAACAAAGTTTGCAAGTTTTTTGGTTTTTTTTGAGAGGGGGAGGTTGCAAGTAGTTGGTCTTGCCTAGGGTGCAAAATAGTTTAGCACCGGCAGTTGTGTACTAATAGGGGGACGGGGAGGGCAGCCCGCACGAAGTGCCACTCAATAGGCACTTCCAGTGTCATGAGTCACCCTTAATCCATTCTTATAACGCAGGCCCCGGCAGTATTATGGAGGAGCAGGGGGAGGAGTGTTGTGGAGGGCAGACGCGCGCAATATGATGCCGACGTCATGCCACCGCTGCCTGTCTGCCCTCACAGATTCCAGGCTGTGAGGGTGGCACCGCGGGGGCAGTAGTGTTCGGAGCCGGAGCAGGGCAGCAGAGCATTTACACAATTCATCATCAGTTGTGAGTAGAGAATGCAAGGGGTGTATGAACTTTATGTGTAGGGGGTGCAGGGTTTTTATGTGAAAGGGGGGTATTAGTTTGATGTATAGGGGGTGTGCACGGTTTTTATGTTTAGGGGGTGTATGAACTTTATGTGTATGGGTGGGTGAAAGGTTTTTATGTGAAAGGGAGGTATTGATTTGATGTATAAGGGGTGTGCAGGGTTCTTATGTGTAGGAGGGTGCATTCTTTTTATGTGTAAGGGGGTGCAGGGTTTTTATGTTAAGGAGGTGTATGAACTTTGTGTAAAGGGGGTGCAGGGTTTTTTATTTATTTATTTTTTAAATTGTTTATTTTTGTAGTGCACGTATATAATACAGGCATGCTTGAGGTGCCCCGAAAGCAATCCTCAGGCTTTTCCCACGCTTAAAATGCGGGGTGTACGAATAACTGGCACAATTTTTATGCTTTATCAGGCTCAATTAACATAACATTAAATAATCGATTTACAGGTAAGTATATATGTTTTACAAACAGTGTTGGTTCGTGCGTTAGCTGTAGTAGTACCAATATATATAGTACAGGTAGTGCGGTACAGCGCTAGCGATTTCGTTTAGCTAATGCCCATGTACCTGTTTGATGTGAAACGGTTTGCTTATATAGTAAGACCTGCTAGGGTAGGGTCGCTTATAGTATTAGTCACGCTTCAGGTTATACATATGTATTTTGCAATTAGTGCGCCATTTTCGCCTCAGAAGCATAACGGTGAGATTAACAAGTTGAGAGGCTAGCATAGATAGCTTCATGTGATGCAGTTCAAACCAGTGTTTTAGAGTACATGCCAATCTTGCGCCTTAAGCAAAAATTAATTAGTAGAATAAACATAACAAAACATAACATAATTAGTAAGGTGTATGCTGTGCCAAGAAGCTCAGGGTGGAAGGATTACTCTGTTTAAATCCCTACACCCAGCCTACAGCCAGTCCAGAGTACACATGAGTGTCCAGAGAGAGAAGGGTCAACAAGGTAATGTACTGCGGCGTACCGAGAGTCTGTGTTGTTGTGTAGGAGCCTTTCAGTGCCTGGTAGAGGTGTCTAGGCCTCAGTCTGCAGAGTCTTCCGCTGTCAGCCGATGCCTTTTCTGCTAGGCCGTTGGCGCGTTATGTAGGCCTCCTGGATCAGCATTCTTCCTTTCATGTGCTGTGGAGGGGCTCCCTGCCTGCGTCTCCCGCTGGTATCAAGCCTCACTGCCTCCCGGTCATCGTTACTGCCGATGCCACAAGTTTTCAGGTGCAGAGTTGCGCCTTGCTGGGTGAGGGTTGTTGGGGCTGCTGAGGTGCTGGTGAGTCGAGCATGTTGGCAGGTCCCTCTCTGAGGCGCGAGGACGCGCTTTCTGGGGCACCAGTTACCTTGAGCTGTTTCCCGCCATGCTGTTCTCCGGCGTCAGCGCCATCCGAGAGAAGCTCTGGAGGTGTTCAGGGATTCCCGCTTAGCTATCGCTGGGTTGCTTGGGAGGCTTAATTTGCAAGCGCTTTGTGGTAGGCCGTGTCTGTGCCGCCATCTTGTCTGGGCCCAGACAGGCCCTTCTTGCTTTGGGTGCCATCGCTTGGTTATGCGTTGTTGCTGGGGTATTCGCCCCCATCGAGGACCGGGATATAACCCGCCGGGATATCCCACGCCAGAGGGGGTGGAGGGGCAGCAGGGCTATACTGCATGTGTGCAGGCCCCGTGCCGGGAGATCGGCCGTCTCCCCCGGTCCTCAGGCTCTGCTCCAATGCAGGCCGCATGGTCGGTACGGGCCGTTCCGCTTCGCATCGGTGCTGGACCGATATCATTCTGTTCCTCATGTCTTCATAAGATGGATTCCGGTCACTGTGCGCTGCCTACGTTAACGGGCTGGTCGGTAGTTGCGTGTATGTGCTCTATATTGCTGGAGCTCTTAGAATGTGCGACCCGCCATCTTGGCTGTCAGGCACTGCCCGTGGGTGCAGGGTTTTTATGTGAAGGGGATGTATGAACTTTATGTAAAGGGGTGCAGGGTTTTTATATGAAGGGGGTATGAATTTGATGTGTAAGGGGGGTTCAGGGTTTTTATATGTAGGGGTGGTGCAGGGTTTTTATGTGAAAGGGGGATGTGTAAGGGGGTGCAGGGTTTTTATGTGAAGGAGGTGTATGAACTTTGTGTAAAGGGGTGCAGTGTTTTTATATGAAGGGGGTATGAATTTGATGTGTAAGGGGGTGTGATAAAGTGAAGGCAGATAGGCTTTTTAACCCCAGGGGAAGTACGTGTAGTTTGTGTGTTGCACAACACAAAGCATTGTTTAGTTATGGGCCCCTGGGGTGGAGCATTTGGAGAGAAGGGTGGGCCAATGCTCCACTCCACAGTTTAGTGGTTTTCTGGGGAGACATAGATCCAAGCCAGGGTTTTTTGGACCGTCTCCAACCCACTGCTCAGCTGCAGTTAATGAGCTGTTGCAGTGGGAATAAACCCCTCCCGGCTAGACAGGAAAAGGAGAGGGATTGCTGGCTTCCTCCCAGGAAGCAGGTAGGAGAGAGGCTGTTCTCTCCAGATAGAGAGCCAAGGCTGGCTTGGAGCACTAGGAGTGCAGAAAGGAAAGCCGTCAGGGCAAGGCTGGCTTGGAGCACTGGGAGTGCATGAGGAAGCAGTCAAGGCTGGCTTGGAGCACTGGGAGTGCAGAAAGGAAAGCAACAGGCTAGCTAGCAGAGTGTTGCTATCTAATAAGGTTGGTGCAATATGTTTTGTTAGTTTAACCCTGATAGAGAGGGATATACAAAGTGAGTCAGTGCTCAGACGAGCTAGGTTTTTGTTTAAAGGGAAACCTGTTATATTTATGTTTTCATTTGCTGCTGCCTCATATGTAAACTTACAAATAAAGTGCCTGGAATGAAATTGCATTGAAAGACTGTGCATGTTTTTGCCCTAGAGGACCGTGCTACCTGCAGACAAAGATCACAGGGGTTGCAGGGTTTTTATGTGTGGGGCGTGCAGGGTTTTTATATGTAGGGGTGGTGCAGGGTTTTTATATGTAGGGGTGGTGCAGGGTTTTTTTATGTAGGGGGGTGCAGGGATTTTATATGTAGGGGGTGCAGGGATTTTATATGTAGGGGGGTGCAGGGATTTTATATGTAGGGGGTGCAGGGATTTTATATGGGGGGTGCAGGGTTTTATATGTAGGGGGGTGCAGGGTTTTATGTGTGGGGGGGATGCAGAGTTTATGTGTAGGGGGTACAAAAAAACTTGTGGATGTTTTTTACATTTTGAAGAGGGGGTGTGTGCCAAACACAGGGTCCGCCACGGGTGCCGAATGCTCAAGGTACGTCCCTGAGCACCGGCCCTGTGTGTGCATAAGTGTGGATGCAGTGTGTGTAGTGGATGCAGTGTGTGTGTGTGTGTGTGTGTGTGTGTGTACATTTGTAGGTCAGGATAAGGGCTGCGTTTTATGGGCTGTGAGCAGGGTTTTTTTAGCGTTATCCCTCCTCCGTTCTGGTGGGGGGGAGCACTACATTCGCTGGTGGTCTGGTGGCACTGCTTGCTGCTTATATAGTAAAGAGAGGCAGGTCCTCTCTTGCGAGCCCTGGCATTGTGCCACACAAGAGCATTGTCGTCGTAACACTCTTGACAGCCAGGACTCATAAGACAGGGCCCCGGGCCCCACATTCGCTATTCAAGCCAGTCCACGGGTGCATATATTTATAGTGATATATATAATATGTAGTGCTATATATATTCACCAGTGGGAGCCCAGGCCACTAATATATATATATATATATATATATATATATATATATATATGTGATACAGGGCCTGCTTTCTCTCTCTATGTGGCCTGGGCCCTGTACAGCCGCATAGTAGCAAAGAGGTCAACACACAAAGCAAGGAAGTGGACTTGTACTTAAGAGTGGACCTGTATAAACAGGTAAAATGTGCAATTTTTGTGCCGCAAAGGATCTGGGACCCAGCTGCTGATACACCGAATGAGAACATTACTACAATGCCAATTAGAGATGTGGTTGTGTTATATTATTGTGATCTTTGCTACATGTAGCTTCTTCATTGTCCTTTCTACAAAAACAAATAATGTATTAGTTGTGTTTTTCTGTTTTCTTTTCAGCATATTCAACAAAACTGAACAGGTTTCCAATTTTTCATTTCCATGACGATTTGAAAGATCTGTGCATCAGTGCTGTGAGCTCCAACACTACCAAGGCAACTTTGTACGCACTAAATGTTTGGCGCTACTGGTGCATGACCAGAGGGTTGAAAGATTGTATGGACTTCACCAAGGTGAGCTGTAATGGTCCTTTCTTTTATTTCTCCACTCATTTAGTTCTACATAAACAACTTTAAAATACTAATGTAATATAATAAATATGCAATATTTAATGTATTACTGAAGTAGGTTCCCATTAAAAGTATAGTGCATTTTTGTTTCCTTTAAGATTCTATGCTTCAAATATGTAGAATCTGGTGTAAGTAAGAGGCGTTGTGCTTTCATTTAGGACTAGTTTATGGTGTTTTTCCACCATACCTACCAGTTGACATCAATATATATGCCATTTTAAGCTGCTATAGCCCTGTGTAGATTTTTTTATTGAGGGAATACCCAAACAAATTAACCATTTGTCAAGCAAGTTCAGGGGTCCCAGACCTTCCAGATATTAGTGAAAAAAAAATAACAACCACTAACAGAACCATGGAGCAGATTGCCGCATAAAGCAAATATCATGAAACATCTCTAAAATGAATGACCTCAAAAGCCAACACTGAGTTCTTGCACAAAGAGCAACACTGCAACAGCAGCTTCAAAAACCACACATCTCCCTCAAATCTTTGCTCTCCGGGCATATCAGGAGTGCTGGAGTTGGGCTGGAGTTGGGGCCCAGAGCTCTCCATGGGCCCAGAGCTTTGTACATCCTTGGGTGCAAACTTTCACACCTAGCCAAAGGATCAGAATTGAACGTTTTGCTTAAGAAGAAGGAACCTAATTGTTAAACGTTTCCTGTGATCTGACAAATGGCACATCCCTCTAGCAGGGCAGTTACATTAACCCTTCCAGTGCTAATCATCCATACCTCTATTTGGGTAACCATTCCCTGTATCCACTACACACATCTGTTGAGTTACGACATTTTCCCCCCATAAAACAATGGGTCATGTTCGCTGGGCATGACAAGCAGTACATCACAACATAGAGATTAGACATTTATTGTATTGTATTGTGTGGGTCTGGAACTTTAGTATCAATTAGCCCTATGGAAATCCAGCTAGGGCCTATTCAATTGTGTCTACCTTCAGCTTTAGCTTCAATAATCCCTTTATTTACCTGACCCTGTATACTGGAGCATCATTCTGAAATGGGTTGGGTTTGAATAAAAAAAGAAAGTGCATACACTTTTGCATCCATACAGTTGCAAGAAAAAGTATGTGAACCCTTTGGAATGATATGGATTTCTGCACAAATTGGTCATAAAATGTGATCTGATCGTCATCTAAGTCACAACAATAGATAATCACAGTTTGCTTAAACTAATAACACACAAAGAATGAAATGTTGCCATGTTTTTATTGAACACACCATTTCATTCTTTGTGTGTTATTAGTTTAAGCAGACTGTGATTGTCTATTGTTGTGACTTAGATGATGATCAGATCACATTTTATGACCAATTTGTGCAGAAATCCATATCATTCCAAAGGGTTCACATACTTTTTCTTGCAACTGTATATGCTCCCAATCTGAACCAATCCTTATTCCTCCACAAGACCGTTTCTTCTTTTGTGGAGGACACCCTGACTGAAGGAGAAGACTTTAACATCCCCCCAAATCCTGTATTGAATTAATTTGCTATGCGAAGCTGCATTCCTCAGCACAGGATAACAGTGATTAAGAGAGCACTTCAGGATTTGCATCTAGTGGATTGTTGGAAAACATTAAATCCTACCAGCAATGTTTACACACACTGTACTGCTCTCCACAGACGCCAGACCCAAACTGACTACATATTTGTCCAACAGGAACAACTCCCATGTCTCCATTCTGCAGCAAATCTGGCCTCTACTTAGAAGGCCTATAATCTGGTCCAGTATTCCTGTGAATCCTCATTGCTTAGAGCGAAGGAGGGGACCTGGGAAATTAAATTGTACTCGATGACCGAGAGGTGGTCTCACAGACACATTGGACCTTTAATATTTACTTTTCTAGAAAATTATTCCAAGATGACATCTCTGATGTCACTATGGGAGGCACACAAATGTTACAAAACATTTTAAGTGATTTATTATATCTGTCAGATTTTTTTATCTATTGCATCTTTTGCGTTATAACTTTTTGTTTGAATGCCATGTTTTTAGACAATGCAAAGGATTTATCAATCTTTCTGTCATTATTTTCAGGCAGAAAAGTGTTCTATCTTACTATAATTTTGGTGGTTTACTGAAGTGCATATTTCTGGGAAAACTGGCAGAGTTTTTAAAGCTATTTTTTTTTTTTTAAATCTGTGCTTTGTATTTGTGTTCTCATGGGTTTGTGTGGTCATGAATGGGCTAAATTCCAGGCAAATGAGGGATTTTGTTGTTAAAATGTGTGATGCATAATTCCACTTATTTGGTAACATTAAAACACTCATGAGCATATGAAACAGGTTTCAAATCTTATTTGTGGAAGTAGCTCGCTTTAAATGTATAGTTTAAAATGTAGATATATAGAAATAACCAAAGGGGTTTCAAAATACATTGTATCTGGTAAAATTGCTGAAATAACAGTTTATTGCTAGGACTAACAAATACTTCAGCATACAGGCTGGCCCATAAGTCCCTACCCATCCAGCACACAGATACACTGGATACATAAGATATATGGATGGGTAGGGACTTACGGGCCACCCGGTAGTATCTAGTTTTATAACTTTTGAAATTTGTAGGACGTTCTATATGTTCAAATGTTCTGATATCAATATACTGCTGTAGATATCATACATTATGGTGAAACCCAGTTCTTAAAGGGTAACTCCAAGCACCACGGCTTAAATGATTTGAAGTAGTTATGGTGTCGAGAGTTTGTATGTGCAGTGTTCTCGCTATGACAAAACAGAGATTACCCCATCTGCTGCTGGCAGTTTAACTGTTTTGGCAGCCTCATGGAACGTCATAAGCTAGCCCAGAACTAGTTTTTGGGCTGACTAATGTCAGAATTATAGTCTTTGGCTGTGAGTGGTCCAATGAAGCTCTTCAAGCCATTGAATGAAAGGATCAGCATCTGCAGAAGCTGGATGCATGTCACAACCAGCAATAGAAGAGATTCAGTGCCTAACAAGCCCAGGTAAGAGGGCCACATTTACCACATTCAGGGCCGCCATCAGGGGGTGACAACCATAACGGTCCTGGCCCCACAATTACTCTCTGCACCTATATATAGCGATGATCGCTATATATAGGTGCAGCCGCGGGACTCCCCCCCGGCTCCCTATACTTGCATAGGGGGCCCAGCAGACTGCAGCTGTACTTTACAACATTTCCCTCGCTCTAACTCCCGCGAGACGTGCGGCTGTTAGAGCGCTGCCATGGATTACCATGGCAACGTTCCGAGCGGCACGCACACCACATCTCGCGGGATTGAGAGCGAGGGAAATGCTGTAAAGTACAGCTGCTGGGCCCCCTATGCAAGTATAGGGAGCCATGGAATCTCCCCCCTCCCTGAACCAGGTAAGAAACAGTGAGGGGGGAATAACAGTTATTACATTTACATGCATACACTACTAAACACACACGCACACTGCATCCACTGCACAAACACACACACTGCATCCACTGCACAAACACACACACTGCATCCACTGCACTAACACACACACTGCATTCACTAACACACACACTGCATTCACTGCACTAACACACACTCTGCATCCACTGCACTAACACACACTGCATCCACTGCACTAACACACACTCTGCATTCACTACACTGACACACACTGCATTCATTACACTAACACACACACTACATCCACAACACTAACACACACACTGCATTCATTACACTAACACACACACTGCATTCATTACACTGACACACACTCTGCATTCATTACACTGACACATACTCTGCAATCATTGCACTGACACACACTGCATTCATTGCACTGACACAGTCTGCATTCATTGCACTGACACACAGTCTGCATTCATTGCACTGACACACACACTGCACTGACACACACACTGCATTCATTACACTAACACACACTGCATTCATTGCGGGGGGAGGCCAGGCATGGGGGTGGGGGGCGTGGGGCGTGGGGGGCCCAGACCTTGTGCTTTGTCAGGGGCCCCAAAATTTCTGGTGGCGGCCCTGACCACATTACCGGGAAATGGGGCCAAGGTACGCCAAGCATCATAACCACAACAACAGGCTGTTGTATTGTTATCGCTATAGTAACCCTTTAAATTACTGTAATTGGTTACACATTTTATTTGTGAATAAGGACACTTCACTATTTTTGAAATTGTTGTCCCAGTCTCATATCTCACTTACTTTTTTTAAATCTTCTTCAAGGTTCCAGCTGTTAAACTGAATGAACTTTTGGAAGACTTTTATGTCACTGTGAAGAAAACCGATGGGTCAGATTTTCTTGCTACCTCCCTTCATGCTATCCGTCGGGGGTTGGACCGCATCCTGAAAAATGCTGGAGCTGGTTTCTCTATAACCAGCAGTGTCTTCAATTCCTCTTCCCAAAAGCTGAAGGAAAAGCTAAGATTGCTCAACAAAGCTGGCATGTCAGGTTCTCGATCACGCAATATTGTCTATTTCTCACTGGCAGATGAAGAAGAAATGTGGAGAATTGGTTGTCTGGGGGACGATGGTCCGGTACCATTGTTGTCTTCTGTGGTAAAATATAATAGTCAATTTCTAAATATGAGGACTTTACAGGAGCATGCAGATCTGATGTTTGGTGACATTGAACTTCTGAAGGATGCAAATAACAGACCATTCTTCGCTAGAACAGACAGTGTGAAGAGGGACAAGCAGGCTAACCCTAACAAAATGTGTTATGGACAGGTATACCATGAGCATTCAAAGGGGCACAGAAGATGTCCATATTGTCTCTTATATAAGTACATGTATACTTACCGTCCACCTACACAGATGGAAGTAAATGCACCCTTTTACCTCACTGCTCGAAAAGAGGTTGGTTCAACGGATAATATCTGGTATGAAGAACAGAGAATGGGACTCAGATCTTTGCGAGGTGTTGTCCCAAAATTGGCAAAACGTGTGAAGCTTGATCAATGTGATAATTACACATTTGTTTCTTTTACTCAGACATTCAGAAAGTTTGGCCCTCTTAGCAACTATTAACATGTCTAATGCCCAAGTAAATGGTAAAAAATAATTACTTGCACAAATTTAACCAGCAGGATGCCTAAAGGGAGATTAAAACTATCAGTGCTAGAGATTCAGATGTTTTTTGTTTTTTTTTGTGTGTTTTGGGCTTAGTATATCTTAGTCTCAGGATTGACTTCATTGGTTCCACCGGGCTGTTTTTGTAAAACCCTAACTTGATCAGAACTAGGTAATTGGTGATTATTAAGAGCTGAGAAGGATTGATTTAGCATATATTTTCCAAGAATGCACAGTAAACAGTGCCTTTTAGTAAGTGAAGTTTAACAAGTATAATGCTAAATATACTTAAATTGTAATGCAATGTAATATCCACAAGCAGTCATAAACATAAGCACACAAAAGGTCGGTTAACCAGCAAACATCCATAAACCAGCAGGTTCTACACCTAAGATGAACAGAATTTATTTACATAGCACATCCTGGGTCCCCAAGAAGTAAACCTCCGTTAAAGAAAATGTTAGATATAGGCTTAACGGGACAAGTAACTGGATAGAGCATATGTGCAGAGCAAGGGCAGAATTAGGCACTGCTATAAGTTAGTCAAAATTTTGAGGTACTATTTAAAATGGTAGTCTAGAGCAGGTGTAGACAACCTTCAGCACTCCAGATGTTGTGGACCACATCTCCCCTTTGCTAGCATTATGACTGTAAAATATGGTCCACAACATCTGGAATGCTGATGGTTGCCTACTCAAGGTCTAGATTTTTGGTTACCAACTCCAGCCACAAGGAAATCCAACTTTCCAAGTTTTGTCAGAACTGAAGAATTGCTAAATCTTGCATTGTTGGTGTGTCTCAAGGACTGGGGTTGGTAACCACTGGTGCAGGCAACTATTTATTTTGTCATAAGGAGATTTGCCATTGCATCTCCCTGGGAAAACATAATTCTAAATTGCATTTAATATAAACTATTTCAATGGAAATCCACCTTTTTCAAGTGGTTTAATTTAGCAATATTTAATTTCAGATAGTTGTTTTTACAGTGACATGCTGGTATTTTAATGTTTGCTTTTTCTTAGCGCTGGGGTGATATCGGCAAAAACATTTTGTTAAAAAAGACTATCGGCTGGCTAGAGCAGCTATTTACCTCCTAATTTCAGCTGTCTGGACCTGTTACCCAAGCCAAATAGAAATTCTCAAATGTGAACTGTTCATTTAGCCCTATGACTGCTGTTGACATGAAAAAAAGCATTTCAGTGCACCTCAGTAAGTGCATAAAATGTATATGGTCATTCAAACTCATAAAAAATTATTTTGAAAAACCCTGAAATTTAGCCCTCATGCACTGGTCAGCCCCTGTCACAAAGACTATCATAACTGCCAAATTGCTTAAAGGAACGCTGTAGTGTCAAAAATACAAACGTGCATTCCTGACGCTATAGTTCTATTACAAATATTTAGGTGATTTACTCACCTTTTTTCGTCTCCGCGCTAGTTCCGCCCCATTGGCTGAGATCATTAAAACAATAAAAGATATGATTTTAGTGGGCTGCACCTATCTCCATGTCCACTTTAGTTATAGCGAAGGATTTGATAAATGTATTTAAGAATAATTATGTATTTTTGTGTATCTATAGCACCCATGAAGATATATTAACAGGGTTATTCAGTAAAGTGAGAATTCAAACTGAATTTCAAATTTAAAGATAAACGTTAGGGTCAGGAACACAAACATGTATGCCAGACCCCATAGTGTTAAAACCACCAGTTAGGTGGCTTACCCCCACCCTTAGCCCTCGTAGAAAAGGTTAAAACATACCTTATTTTCAGCACAGCGCGTGTCCAGCCACGCTGGCCCCGTCACCGATCCGCCTCCTAGGTGACATCATCATAATTTAACATTTTTAGCCAATCCAATGCTTTACCTATGGGGGAGCTTTGGATTGGCTGAAATTGACAAGGAGGTGGGATGGGGACGGGACCAAACGCAGTTTTGGAAATTCAGCACCTCTATGGAGAACGATCAGCGCCTCCATGCAAAGCGTGGAGACGCTGATGGTCAGTGTTGCACATTGTGAAGCACTGACCCAGGAAGCACCTCTAGTGGCCGTTTGAGGAGTGGCCACTGGAGGTGTTACTAGGCAGTAGTGTAAATATTGCCCTTTCTCTGAACACAAGATGGGACTTGCTAATGGTCAGAATGACCAATGATCTGAACTCAACACCCAGAGAGACCAGGCACTCAATGCTTGTGTAGAGGTACTCATTTACCATTATGCCTATCTCGACCCCATTTAGATTTTAAGTTGCTTGCACGTGCATAAAGCATAAAAATATTTTATTACATAAAATTAGACATTTCCTGTAAGGAACATTCCAAAGTGCATCTAAAACATTCTGGGAAATAATACTTCCAGAGCTCTTGTGGACTTTACAATTTCAATTTTACTGAAGATTACAGGTTACATTCCCACCATTACATTGACATTCCCACTGTTACTATACTTGAATATAAAAAAAACAACACAGTAATGCCTGTTTTCATTATGCAGCAGTTCAGTCATTTAAATCTTAAGCAGAAATGTCTTAAACAAACAATCATTCACATTTATAACTTCACCATTCTTTTAACAGTAAGATAATAACCAACAAGATGAAAGAATGTAACAAGCTATCCATTAGGATTGAAGGTTATAGAGATGCAATAAACAATAAGACTGGAGTTTTATATGTACAAGTTATCCTTTAAACCGAGAATTGGTGGAAATTTACTCAATAAATTGAAATTTTAGGACAAAATAGCCAAGCTCAAAGAGTAGTAATGGAGAGTTTTTCCAATTCAGTTACTATTGGTGTAAATTGGTTAAAATTGTTCAATTCCCTGGTCAATTCACAGTTTGCTGGATAACCTTGTTTATGTTAATATGGTTGTGGTTGGTTATACATTGAGATTTCAGCCACCAACTTATTGCATAGAAAGTCTTTTTTCCCCATTTTTTTTTCCAAAACCGTTTTTATTGTCAATGTATGGTACACAAATATAACACAAGTGACATCATCATTTATGCTTTTAGGTGGTTATTCGGTAAGGTACATTCACTATTTTGCGATTTTTCAACGTAAACAAAACAGTTCCCCATTTTTATAACCATTGCTCGAAGCAAGTTATAATTTAACGAAGTCTGATTTCTAATATTATTAAATGCTATGTTGGGGCACAAAAAAATTGTCCTTTTGTTTTTCCTGTGATTACATGTTAGTGCTTAAAACTTACTGAATTTTACTTCACTGTTAAACAAAAATAAGAAAAAAGTTTTCAAATAAAAAATAGAATAATCTTGTCTCCTAACAGTAGGCACAATAGCTTTACTTTCTGATGGAATTTTTGAATTATATTTACATGTTGGGCTAATCAGTCTAATTGACTTATCAAAGATAGAAGCAGAAGTGCCTCAGTTATGTGTTTATAACTTTGAGGATGTTAAAATGGCGTGAACCATTGTCTGTCACTTGTTTCTTGTTTGAAAGACAACTTATTATGTGAGTTATATACACTGGATCTGCACACACTGCTAAATACTATGTTTTTCACATAATAAAATCATTCTGTTATTGAGTTTGTTGTTTTTTTACAATCATTTATTCAGAACGTTGTCTTTATATATAGTTCAATATTTAATTTGTGTGATGTTTAAAGTAACTTTACATAAGATCTTGCTGGGCCTCTTGTCACACCTCTCTTCTTCAGGAAGGCCTGAGAGAGTGGTGAGTAACTATTTTCTATCGCAGACTCCATCCTCAAGCAGGATCATTTTGACCAATCTTTCCCCTCTTTGGTTGACACCACACTTTTTCATGACCGTGATCAACAATTTGGAATTACAGACATAACCAAATATATTTTGAGATACTGCTCAGTTTCATCGTCATTTTATTTATATTGCTGTGTTATTTTGCTTTATGATGGAGGTAAATCAACCGAGAAAAACTGTAAAAAAAAAAATGGAAAATCTAATTTGAATCCAAAAAACAGGTAAGAACCAACAAACTTACATTACTCCTGGGTCCTTCAGCAAAAATCCTCAGTAACTAACCCCTTCAACCTTTTTGTCTCCCTTCATCCTTCTCCCCTTTCTGTGTGTAATTAGCCAATTTTAATTTTGTTTTGCATCTTTACTATATTTGTGCCTCGTAACACCTCTACTCCCTTATGTGTACCTTTTCCCTCTTTTCCACAATTTGTGATTCTGTAGCACTCGTCTTCCAAATTTGCACCCTCACTCTTCCCAGTGTGCCTCCACAATTTGCACCTCACCAAAATTTGTTCCACTCTTTTTTGTGACAACTCACTCCTCTTCTCCCCATTTCTGGGGGCTCCTTACACCTTTTCTTCCCTTTTTAGGGGTTTCTACCATCTGGAAATAAATATTTTTTTCTAAATTCTCATAAAAAATTTAAAACATTATAAATAGCAGCCCGTTAGCCTCTGAAATTCCCAAAAGGTAATCCTCTGCCTAGTGGGATGTTTGCATTAACACTCTTGATTGTTACTGAAAGCTGCTACAATTCACTGCCTTCTGGGATAAATCACAAAGTCCATTTTTACAACTTGACACTTGAAGAACTCTAAAGAGGTACACGTTAATAATTCTGATAAATAGCAAAATAAAAAAGTAATGCATTCTCCTCAACAGATCTCTGATCTACTCTACTCTTTCAGTCTTTCATTGTTCGGGTACTAGATAATTATAGGATACCTAAATGCAGGCATAGGAAAGTGATAGAAAGAGCATTATCAGACCTTAGAGTGGCTAGGCTTAACATGAAGGAAGGACACCAACTAAGGAAAACCAGTAAACGTGTTGAGATCAGAATTTCGAAAAAGCCAGTATTTGGACAAGCCATGGCCAAGGTCAGTGAGCAGGGAATATCAACGAGCAAGCTGTGTCAAGGTCAACATATAGGAACACAGTATACGCCAAACTCAGAACCAAACGAACTGCACAGTAAGGACCACGAACTGGCAATGGGCCTGACAGGCAGACCTTGTAAACTCCTAGTTTATGAGGACACAGGGACAGGCCCCTGCGTGAAAATGATGTGCCTTAATGCCGTCAATAAATGACGTCGCCGTATGTCTGGCGTCTTAACTTTTAACAGCAGAGAGAAGCATCAAAGAAAAGATGCTGGGTCATGTCAAATAATGACACAGACTCACGACCTTGCATCAACAATTTTGCAGCTTTAGTTGTAAAATAAAAAAAAAAAAGGACATTAAAGAAGCATCCAGCAGTAACCAAGTTAGTGACACAAGGATACCTAACCGTTATACAATTACTACCTTATATTTCTATGTCCTTTGCTTTTTATTGCATTCTTTTTGCATTTTTAATATAACCCAAAAATATGAAAAAGTGATATTCATGTATCGCATAGCTGCCTGTAAGCAAGAAACATCTGTGTAAAAATGGCACCAATAGAACCACTGTATAAAAATAGCAATGCAATTTTTGTTAGATTTTAAGTTGCTTGCACGTGCATAAAGCATAAAAATATTTTATTAAATAAAATTAGACATTTCCTGTAAGGAACATTCCAAAGTGCATCTAAAACATTCTGGGAAATAATACTTCCAGAGCTCTTGTGGACTTTACAATTTCAATTTTACTGAAGATTACAGGTTACATTCCCACCATTACATTGACATTCCCACTGTTACTATACTTGAATATAAAAAAAACAACACAGTAATGCCTGTTTTCATTATGCAACAGTTCAGTCGTTTAAATCTTACGCAGAAATGTCTTAAACAAACAATCATTCACATTTATAACTTCACCATTCTTTTAACAGTAAGATAATAACCAACAAGATGAAAGAATGTAACAAGCTATCCAGTAGGATTGAAGGTTATAGAGATGCAATAAACAATAAGACTGGAGTTTTATATGTACAAGTTATCCTTTAAACCGAGAATTGGTGGAAATTTACTCAATAAATTGAAATTTTAGGACAAAATAGCCAAGCTCAAAGAGTAGTAATGGAGAGTTTTTCCAATTCAGTTACTATTGGTGTAAATTGGTTAAAATTGTTCAATTCCCTGGTCAATTCACAGTTTGCTGGATAACCTTGTTTATGTTAATATGGTTGTGGTTGGTTATACATTGAGATTTCAGCCACCAACTTATTGCATAGAAAGTCTTTTTTCCCCATTTTTTTTTCCAAAACCGTTTTTATTGTCAATGTATGGTACACAAATATAACACAAGTGACATCATCATTTATGCTTTTAGGTGGTTATAGAACCACTGTATAAAACTAGCAATGCAATTTTTGTTTGTATTCTTTTTATTCCATTGATTGAACTTGTATCATACAGTGCAGCAATAATGCATCTCTTAAAAGCCTATATATACGTAAATATATACATACTAAGAAAACGAGTAGTGTCACTTGACACTCTGTACCATCCACATTCGAGTCATAAAACTTCAGGGGTTTTTAATTCAATTTTTTTAAATTGTTGTTTAGAGAGATCATAAAAAGATATACGCTTTATGTGTATCCCTACATACATTACACATGCATACAGTATAACATTAAAGGTATGCGATTTGATGTACAGGCTTGGATTTGTATTAATTACAGATGAATTATACATGAAATATTTATATTACAAATCAACCATGCAGATTAGTGTCTGATTTTCCAAACTGAATTTCTTAAGGCTCAACGAAATCCCTTGGGAATTAAAGGAACCATCTTCCAATCAGAGATTGTTCCAGTTCTTCAAACATTTAGCTGCACAGACTACAAAGCAGATATGAGACCGGATGTCTTGAATCTCCCTCTTCATTCCACCTACGAAGAGAACAGTATAACCCAAAAGTAAAAACTCTTCTATCACAGTATATCTATTACACATAAGGATAGTAAAGGCATCAGGGCAAATTCAGATATCCCTCATCCAGGATGTCCACACGGTGTTTAAATAGCATCTCTCCTAACCAGCCATCCTTGAGAACCATTACTTATCGTTGTACTAGCTACTCTACTCAGAGCAATTATAGAAGTTTATGTAGAAAAAGTACTTGTCAAAACGTTCTCTCTACACAAAAGTATCCCTCTTTGTTTATTTAAATTTTTGGGAATCTCATTATCAGTTCAAATGTAAATGTAAGGATATTTAGAACACAACTGTCCAAAAAGTAAGTACCAATTTTCTTAGAACTGTAAAGCTCATGATGCTTTACCAGCTTAGGATCCATGACCAAAATCCAGCGGTTTTTGTATTAAATAAAAATCAAAAACAATAAATTGACTCTAAGATTGGATATACTAAAGTCTTAAAGGAAGACTCTAAACACCTAAAACAAACTCTGGTAATAGTGAGAATGACACAAAAATACTGTAAACAAAAAAAAAATCTTGCAAGAAGAAAAAAAGCGAATAACATTTTTAAAACTTACTATTAGAAATTTAATTTCTTCAATCTTTCGCCCCACAGAGGCCAAATACAAATCCATTAGATCCTGCGGAAAGTGTTACTCTCTAAAGTTAGCAACAGCAGCTTTTATCTATAATGGCTGGACGGTGAGATTTACAGGTAACGTTGCAAACAAGCCCTAATTATTGTCATGTTTCATTTTTTGTCCATAGCAGCAGCTCTACTTTTAGAACGTTAAGCTAGAAAGGTTTTTTATACTTACTTTTTTATGCTCATTGTTTCTCTTTTTCCACTTACTCTGTTCCTTCCTGACAATGAGCTACCGGTGTCTCTACAATATTTGATGCAAGTTGTAGGGAGGTGTTTTTTTTTTTTAAATAATAGGTGAGAGCAGATATTCTAACAATGATTTACAGGACACCAAGTTACTCTGCTCCAGAATAGAGCTAAAAACAGCTGTTTTAATTTCTACATTTAAATGTTGTTTTCAGACCTCACAAACACATATTTGTTAAATATGGTAGATAACTAAACGAATTAAAAATCCTGGAAAGTGATAGTTTCCCTTTAAAGTAAAATACTGTTGCACTGGCTGAAGTCACTAGTTGGTGCACATTGCCCTATATTTTCTTTTCCTAGACCATATCCCTGAGTTAAACTATTTTCTTATTTTTAAACGATTAAAATGTTAATTTCTCCCTAAAGTGTTTAATACCTTCACATGGTTGCGTTCTCAAAAAGATAGATTTTCTTAAAATCAAACATTAGTTTTGTTATGTAATATTTTCATCTGGAAGTTTGTACCTATCTGTTGGTATGTGTTTCTTGTGATGATATCGGTGCATTCTTCGGGACATGACAGACACAAGGAGTTGAGACTATCTGTGAAAACAGTATGTAAATATAAATGTATGTAAATTTAAAAACATACATGCACAATCAAATTACTTACTGCATATCGGTGACGGGCCTTGATTAAATATTTTTGGACAAATCTTTGGAAAGATTGCTGGCTTACAATTAAACTGCACGTTGTTGACAAAAATATAAATTGTGCTCATTTGGATGTACATATAACTTACTATATTGTGTATTTTCAGCATAAACTGGAGGAAACGACCGCTTTGAAAAGAATGCTAAAAGAGAGTGAAAGGAAATGGATACATTTGATTAATAGGGCTATAGTGACATACTAATCTAGGTTAAAAAAAATACTCAAGTTATCAAGTTCAAAATTTAACAAATCTGTTTCTGCTCTTGATCCAAAAGTAGGCAAAAAAAATAGTAACACAAAACAGTTTGAAAATAATATAAATTGTGCCACAAACAAGGTAACAAATGTCCTTCTCAATTTCAAAATGGCAATCAAATACTTAAGTGGACCAACACATTATCACCTACATTCAATATTGCACTCTGTAATACCATGTTTCCTCCAGTTGTACAGTCCTGTTAATGAACGGATTGCAGACAGTTCTTTGCATTGACCCTGTATATATTTGTATAGGGCGGCTATCACTTCCCCTCTGGGCTGTCTGTATTCTAAAGTAAATCATTTCAGGTTTTCTAACCTTCTTCGTTCCCCATTTGTTAATTGTGTAGCCTGCTTTGCACTATATCTAATCTCCCTCATGTCCTTTATTTATAACTGGTGGCCAAAATGTCCCTGTGTATTGAAAATGAGGTCTTAATCGTGTAAATTTATACCCTTATTATATACCTTTCAGGCCTGTGCAACTTTATTGCATATGCCTCAATACCCTCTGTCCCTGTGCTTCAAACTCATCTTGTTGCAATTACATCTGTTAGCAGGACTTGCAATTTTTTTTATTTTTGTCATTCTTTATTTTTGCGGTGCTTTCATTACACAACAAGCGAGTTATAACATGTCAATGATATCAAGATGGTCACAGGCAGCTACCAGCATATATGGAGGGGATAGCACCATTTTTTGCATTAAAGAAAGAAACGCGTACTGAGAATACCACAGTATTAACAATGGTCAGGTCAGTGGTAGAAGATTTTGAAATTAGATCAGCTGACATCACAAGAAACAAGTCATTGAGGGCATTGATGGCATTGATATCCACTAAGATGCTAGGGCTCAACAAATTTTCTTTGAATCTAGGAGCAAGCTAAAAAAGTTAGGAGGCAGGATTTTTTAGTCTTAGAAAGCTTTATTTTTAATGACAAAAAATAATGTTTTAAAGGGACACTGTAGTCACCAGGACCCTACAGGCTTTTCAATGTAAACACTGCCTTTTCAGGGAAAAAAGCAGTGTTTACATTGCTCCCTAGTGACACCTCTAGTGGCAGTCACTCAGTCGGCTACCAGAGGTGCTTCCTATATCAGTGCTGCATAGTGTGCAGCACCTACATTTAGCATTTCCACGCTGTGTAAGGAGGTGCTGAACATTCCTCATTGAGATGCATTGATTCAATGCATCTCTATATGGAGATGCTGATTGGCACAGTGTTTTGCAGTGCATGCACAACACCTTTCCAATACTTTTCTATGGAAAATCATTGGATCGGCTGAGATATTATATGTTTTATTTTAATTTAAGTCCATTCAGCCCCTCTACCTTTGGGAGAGCTGGAGTGAATCGGCTTTCCCTGGGGCCCAGTGGGCGGCCTAGGGAGAGGGGAGGTGGGTGGCCGGCTGTGCATACTGTAGGCGGCGAGGGAGCTGTGATCTTCTTGTTCTGCTCCCTTGCGCTTAGTGATGCCAGGGCCAGAGTGACATCATAGCTCCCTCGCTACCCACCTTGTAGGGAACATGCCCACAAATCCCAGGTGCCAGGACAAAAAACCTGGGATTTGTCAAGGCCTGTGTTAGTCCTCCTATTGTACTGTGCTACAGAATTTGTTGGCGCTTTATAAATAATAATGATAATAATAATATTGTTGTCTAGTCTATTGTCTATAGTTACTCAAGTCTCTCATTATCAGTCTTGCCCATTAAATGAATCAAATGCACTTCTTTGTCAAAGAAGTTTGTAAAAGAAAAAGAGGCATGTAGATGTTAAAAGGTATAGAAACATACATACAAAGTAGCGAACTACAAATAAAAAAGCAATGAAAAACGTCTGACATTGTAGTGCTATACATGCGGTATTGTATTCGTCATTATTGAATGTGCATGTAATGTTCTAAAGCTAGCATAAAATGCATTTTTACTTGGTACTTACAGTTGCCTTGCACTGTGTATTTAGTATCTGTTCTGTACAAAGAATTTCTGTGTATCAGATTGATGTAGTGCCAATGATAAAGAAAGCTGCTTTGTACATAGGATATATATATATTCACCCATCACACAATGCCACATTGCTTTGGCTAAGTTTAACAAACAGATTCATTGTGCATATAAATGTAAAATAATATAAACCGTATGTAAACAGTAGTTTATTTGTGTAGAAATGAAAACCTATTAATGCAGTATGCTAAGAGATCCTCATTACTGTATTCTTATTTATTATTATAGTTTAATTGCCAGCTGTCTACAATATACCTAATGTTATTTTTATAGTACTTTTATAACAAATATTATAATATTATTAAACTGTTTGCAAGACAGTAATTCATATGGTAATTTATATATTTAAACGAAATCAATAAATTTAAAATATATATATATATATTATTTTTTTTGCAGTGCATATGAGTATAACAAACGCTCATGGGCTACCCCAATGGCAATCCTCATGCTTTTTTCAAACATCTGTAACATTGAGGTATACGTTAGTACTTGCACAATTTTATAGTTAGGGAAAGGTTTAGTAAGATCATCATAGGCTAGTTATGATATAAAGCAGGACACATAAGTTGCAAGGCATGCGATTAAATCAAACTGCACCATAGTTAAACAGAATGTAGAGTACAGGCTAATTAGTGCATGTCTCTGCGTGTTTTGCATGGTTAAGACCCTTTTAGCCAAATGCATTTACGGTCATATTTTCTACGTTAATTAGACGTTTAATGGTGTCCAGTGTAATCAGTGTGGTTAGTTTAACTGACATTGCTTCAATTTTTCATGCAGCAAATCAATCATGTAACGCATTAATGCTAGACTTTACATTAGAGGGCCCATGTGGGTCTGCTCGGCTAATGCCATTTTCTGGCATGCTGTCAACACTGGACAAACTAGCGGCATGGTGATAGCTGGGATAGTGATATCAACGTGTATGAGAGCTGGGCATATGCATTAGAGTGCAAAAAGAGGAGTACTATATCTGCAACGCTTATTAAACAAACATATGTGTAGTAGTAGTTGGAGGCTAGATCAACATGTCACACCTGAAATATAAACTAATCGTTAGACTAGTCAGACATGGTGATTGCTACTAAAAACATGCAAGAGAAAGAAAAAAAAAGAATGATTAAAAAGACAGGCCTGGGGGCGGGGCCTGACATCCAAGATGGCCGGACGTGCTCTCTGAAAGCTCCAGCACCAGCAAGCGCAAAAATCCTGACCAAACAAATGAAGCCAGCAGCACAAGGTGCTCAGAAAATGACACAGAACCTCGCAGGGACAGAATGATATCTGTCCCGCGCCGAAACCCAACTCGAGAGCCTGAACCAGCCATGCGGCCTAAACCGGAGCGGAGCCTGAGGTCTGGGGGAGGCGGCCGATCACCTGGCACGGGACCCCGCTCGCAAGCGAGAATCAAACACTGCCCTGCCAACCCCCCCTCTGGTGGGGGATATCCCGGTCCTCACTGGGGACGAATACTCCCGAACAAGCGACAAAGCCTGCAGTCAAACAAAAGTGCCAGGGCCCAATTGGATTGGCACTGCAACCCAGCGCCACTTATGTAGGCACCCGCCCAGAGCCTCCAGAGCAGCCTCCCTTCGGAGGCAATGCCGAGGACCCGGATGGCGGAAAACATCGCCATATCCCCCGGGCGCCAGCACCCGTTCCTATACACACCAATGGGGGACCGCCCGGTATGCACAATCCGCTTACCACTCAGCGGCACCTGAAACCTCCGTCCATCAGGCAGAACTCACCACCTCCCAGGCTCACACTCGTGAAGGTGAGACTAACCGGAGCGGTGAACACCCCACATGGGCTTTAAAAAGGGTCCGGCGAGACGAAGCAGGCAAGGTTACTACCCCCCCACACACGCCAGGAGGCTACTGGGACTCACTCTTCATGTGACACAGCGAGAACCAGCATGGGCATCGGGACTTTATACACAATGGGCTTGTGCTTCCCGGCCCGAGCGGATTACCCACAACCCCTGCGTCTCCATAGAGCGGGCGTCGGCTAAATACGGGCCACCCTGAGGACTGAGACCTAAAAGCTTCACCCAAGCATGGAGAAAAGTTTTCTATGCTGCAACACGAACTCTCAGTCTGTTAATTTATGCGGATCTGCTGTCTCCTTCTAATTACTCTCACACTGATTTAATGTTATAGGCCAAACGATTAGTAACTTTATTTATTGTGAATGTTATTCCTAGCTTATTCCAACCCATATCACTATAGCCTTAAGAAGTACTCATATCATCGTTAATATGTAAAGCATAAATGTGATAGCGTGGATCGGGGGGAGCGACGGGCCGTGACGGCCTTGTGATGTGATGCACAAAATAACTGTTAACTTTGGCGCCTCTGGGGCCTGGTCAGACTGGGGCTCTCCCCCCCCCGAGGACCGCCGTGGTATTCCGGCCTGGCTCCGGCGCGCCCCGGCCTGCGCCAACTCCCATCAGGGCGCTCCGGCTCGGGGTCGGCACACATGGCAAAACCCGGTTAGGCCACAACCAGGGTTCTGGGGTCGGAGATCGGGCTGGGGACGCGGGACTTGGGGTCCTGGCTGCCCTCTTGCCTCCCTTCGACAATAGCACGTGAAAATAGGCCACAAGGCACATCTCCACAGATCTGCCATAGCCATATATGGGACACATAGACCCCTCCGAGGGCCGAACCTTGGCTTAACAATAAAAGGCTTGGGCACCCCCCCTCCCCTTCCTGCCCTTCCTGCCCACCACGATGCGTAAAGAAACAATCCCTGCCTACAGACACCCTGCTCCAGCTATTGGCGGAGTGATGGGATGCTTATAACACAAAAAAAGCACACAAATCTCCATTTTATATATTTATCTATTCATACTTACGTTAATATTTACCACTGTATTGTTGCCTTTCTGACTGTACCTGCTATATGTATGTATCCAAAAACAAAGACACGCAACAAAACCCCGAAACCCAACTGAGTAACTTATCCTGCCTGTGTTTGGGGCGGTGGCCTCGCAACCCAACACCACCTAGCCAAGCCAATGCTCCCAGAACCGAACAGCTGTGTGCCCCCCACACCTCACCCAGGCATGAGCACTGCGGGCCCCGCCTCTAGGGTACCTACCCGTCAGCCTAAGCTCTCCCAACCTGTAAGAAGAGAACTACTATCTGAAACCAAACATCTGCTTAACAACATATAACAACCCCAGGTGTGCAATCTGTTACCTGCAGAACCCAAACATATCACCAAATAGACTGATTCCGACAGGGTCAGTCCCCAAAATAATGGCCCCCCAACTCAAATGGCACACCAATCAAGACGCGCACCCACATCACCTAACCACCTAGGCAGAACGCGACACATCACAAAGAGTGACAGCTTGTACATAGTTCACACGAAACTCCCATGCCTTCCCCCCAGGGGTGACCCTGTGGCCCCAACGTGCCCCTTCCCCTCAGGCTGGGGTGGGGCATGGGGGCGCTGGGGGAACACCAGTCGCATCCCAGACCCCAGTTAAACAGGTTCTGTAATCAGCAAACACACCCACTCCCTACAGCCCTCCTGCTTGCTCGCCACTCTCTGGCAGCTGATCACTCCCCCACCAACTCTGTATCTTGCCACTGGCCCCTGACCCCAAAGGCTGAGAGACCGCTGGCAACACAGACCACCTTTGCTGGCACTTGAAATAAGACCAGCACCCACCTCCTCTATCCAACCCACACCCCGTTCTCGCTGCCCTTTGGGATCCTCCAGACCTCTCTCCCCCCCTTTCCTCCTGAACAACCACCTTACCCCCACCTCACACCACAACACACAGCCGTACAACCCCAGGCAATGCCACTCAAACTACATTGCATCTCAATAATGCTAAAGGCCTCAACAACCCCAAGAAACGCCACTCCATGCTACGCTGGGCCCACAGCCAGAAAGCAGATATCCTCTTGATCCAAGAAACCCACTTTACCTCTCATAAGCACTTCCAACTCAAGAGTAAACACTACAACCGATCCTTTTCAACACACTCACGGAACACGAAACCCAAGGGCATCTCTGACATAAAGGCATTTCCAGACAAATCAGGGAGATTCCTGACAATGACAGGCAAAATCGGCCCCACAACCTACTCCATCACCTCCCTATACGCACCCACAACCCCAGACCAGACATGCTGGCCCACAATCTCTACTCATCTAACAACACACCGCACAACGTTCACCATAATAGGCGGCGACTGCAACGCAACCAACATGCCAATACTAGACAGCTCTGCTAGACCCACTGGAGGAACCAGACCCTTTACTAACGACACCCTCTTTTCCCATTTCCTAAACACATAACCTCCTGGACATCTGGAGGGCTCAACACCCCTCGACACTCGACTACACATTCTATTCCCACCCCCACAATTCTTACTGCCGTATTGACTACTTCCTAATTTCCCCCAACCTCACCACCAGAGTCACACACACCTCCATAGGCAACATCACATGGTCGGACCACGCCGACATTTCCCTAACCCTCTCAATCCCCAACTTGACCAGACCATGGACCTGGAAACTAAACCCGCAACTCCTTCACGACAAACTAGTGACTACAACCCTTCCAAAAGACCTAGCTGAATATTTCACCCTGAACGAACCCTCCGTCGCCTCGCCGATCACCGTATGGGCCGCCCATAAACCCGTTATCAGAGGTAAACTCATAGCCATAGCGACAGCCCATAAAAAACAACACAACAAGCGGCTAATGGAAACAATAACTGAAATTGGCCGCCTAGAATCTCTTCACAAAAAAACCCCCCACCCCAACACCTAGAACACCAGTTAGAGCTCTACTCAAAAGCCTTTCCCTCTCAGCAACCACTAAAGCACTCACATGGACAATACAAAAATACTATGAAAAAAAACAAGCCAGACTCTATGTTAGCCAAGAAACTCAAAACCCTGACTGAAACAAAACGAATCTCTAAAATCCGCACTTCAGATGGCACAATTAGCGAAATCCCACATAAGATAGGCGAAACCTATCAGCAATACTTCATAAAACTATACAATCACACACTCGACCCCCCCTCAGAACTCATCCACTCACTTACAGACGACTTTCTCCAAAAACTCTCCCTCCCCTCACTTACCAATGAAGCCAGAGCCCTCATCTCTGCAGAAATCGAGCCGGAAGAACTAATAGCAGCAATAAAAACCCTAAATCCCAAGAAATGCCCGGGACCAGATGGACTTACAGCCATCTACTACAAATCCTTTAGCGACATACTCATCCCCAGACTCAGTAGGGTCTTCAACACCATGCTGCGTGGTGAACCGCTACCCCCAGACATGACCCAAGCCAACATCACTCTACTACCAAAACCAGGAAAAACACATGATGACCTAGGCCACTATCGCCCTATCTCCCTACTAAACGTGGACTTAAAAATAATGACTAAAGTCATGACCAATATACTGAACCCCCTTCTACGACAACTAATCAACTCAGACCAAGTAGGCTTCATCCCACACAGACAAGCACCAGACAACACAAGAAGAACAATAGACCTAATATGGTACGCCAACCACAGACGCCTCCCAACAATAATACTCTCCCTGGACGCAGGGAGGCCAATTTTTACAAGCAATGTACCACAAACCCACCGCTCAACCACTAATTCCCAACACAACCCCACCTCCTTCCCAATCCTAAACGGCACACGTCATGGGTGCCCTCTCTCCCCTCTCTTATTCGCCCTATCCCTGGAGCCCCTTCTAGAGACCATACGAAAGAACCCACTTATTGAAGGGTTACAGGTCAGGGACGAAACATTCAAAGTCACAGCATATGCAGACGACATACTCCTAACCTTAACCAACCCCGGACCATCCATAATAGCTCTCCTGACGACACTACAAGAATACTCAACAATCTCGGGATACCTCCTTAATGCAACCAAATCTGACTTATTACCCCTCAACCTCCCCGACAATGTCCTTAACGCCCTAAAAAGCAAATTCCCCTTCCACATCAACCCAACAGCCATCACATATCTAGGCATTCAACTGACCAACGACACTGCCTCCCTATACACGGCCAACTACCCCCCCTTATTACGTAAAGCACACAAAGACACACAAAGACCTCCACCGCTGGAAAACCATGAACATCTACTGGCTAGGGAGAGTGGCCTCTGTAAAAATGAACCTCCTTCCCAAATTCTTATACGCCTTCCAAGCTTTACCCATTCCCTGCAAGAAATCCGACCTCAAACACCTACAGACTGCTATAGATCAATTTATATGGAATGGCCAAAAACCCCGGGTATGACGCTCAACCCTATATGTACCCAAGCCCTCAGGTGGCCTGGGCCTTCCCAACTTTTTGCTTTACCAACACGCAACCCACCTTGCACAAATCCAATACTGGCACCTCCAACTCACAAACGATGGGTGGACCTAGAACACCTAATTTTTGGCAGAGACCATCCCTCCCAATATATGTGGCTCCCCAAACAGTACAGACCACTGCCACCCCCCACCTCACCTGCCATCACCTACTCCCTAGACCTCTGGGACCGACTCAGCAATAAATTCGACCTATACACAGGTCTCTCACCGCTCACCCCTACCGCTCACCCCGCAACCAGCTGTTCCCACCAGGCCTAACCCCACAACACTACGCACACTATGAGGAAAGAGACATAGTCAGGCTAGGACATCTGTACCCCAACAGCAAACTGCTACAATACACTGAAATCCCCAACTCTGACACCCTAAACTCCTTTGACCATTTCCGATTCCTCCAACTCTGGAGCTTCGCCGCGTCAGACACAATCCGCTTGGCAGCTACCTCACCTCTCACCGAGTTCGAACGGGACTGCCTTAGAACTCCATCTCGAAAAAGCCAGATATCCAATCTATACATAACACTAACCACACACCACTCCCAAGTCATTCTGCCATACATCTCAGCCTGGGAAAAGGACCTTGGACGACCCCACGGACATCATTCAAATCAATATCGATCTGTGTCACCCATAAAGAACAAGCATACAAAATGCTTTTCAGGTGGTACCTCACCCCCCACGCCTTATGGCAATGAAATGCACTTCCTCTAACCTCTGCTGGAAACAATGCAGTGAAACCGGCACCTTTCTCCACTGCTGGTCAACCTGCCCGAAGCTAGTCCCCCTATGGAAAACCATAACGTCCCTCCTAACCAGACTACTAAACAGACCAGTCCCCCTAGACCCCTGGGCTCTCCTACTCTCAAAACCCATTGAACCCTTCACCCACAACGAAAACAAACTCATCGCCTGAATAGCCCTATCCACTCGCAGGGCGATAGCCAAAACATGGTCCACCCCACACATACCCACCACAAAATATTGGACAGTATTGACATGTACAAACTAACGGCACAAATGCATGACACACCGAACTCCTTCCATAAAATTTGGGACCCTTGGATAGAAGGACATGCCTCCCTACTGTGGTAACACTACACAATCCCACGCCACCGCAACCACAACTCCACCCCAGAACAAACCCCCACAACAAAGTATGCTCCAATCGATAGATACTAGACACGGAGTAAACGAGATATATGAGGGTTTTACTATGCTATAAAGTGCAGCAATGCAAGCTAGAACATGGCATGTTTAATAACATACTACAACCGGATATGATATAGCCCTCTGCCATATGTTTCACTCTCCCCTCTTACGTTTAGTGCACAACATGCCTGATATTTAGCCTTGCTCCCACTGAGTTACTGAGGGCACTAGCATATTACTTATTAGTACCTACAACATACAATATGAGATAAGCTTTACCATACTGTTTAATCATAAAAGCTGGTTTAACTCTTAACATGTTCTCTATCCTGACTATAAAAAAAACAACAACTGTGCAATGTCCTTCAATGCCATACAAATGTTAATATATGTTTCCATAACTGCTTGTACCAGCTATCATGGCAGTGCAAACATGATTGTTCACACTATGCACAAAAAAAAAAAAAGACAGGCTGGATTTACATTGGTCAGCACTGCAGGACTTATGGAGTTTACTACTCGGCATCAGCGAGCCCCAAAAAGCATACCGAGGTTACCATTATATAGCAATGCTGCCCGCTAGGCTATGGATGCCTGTGAGGGTGCAGTGTAACTGACTAAGACAGCTAATGAAGAGTATGCTACCTAACAGGCATAACTTGCAGGAGGTAGTGCTATGAAACATACTGAACTAAGATTATGCAATAATAACATGGCATGGTTAAAGATGAGGTTGGTGCTTGTGGGTTGCCGGGGTCCGTAACCAGTCATCTGTGTCAAGGCTACAGAGCCGAATGAAGGCGCAATAGCCACTTTGCGGACCCTCACCAGAGGTGCAAGAGGGGACAGTCACCCAATACCTGCGTTGTGCAAGTGTTGCGGTCCGTGGCTTTTTCTGATGGAGGAGTGGTCACCGCTTGTATATGGGCTCAGTCCACTCAGGGGAGCAATGCAGCATTGTGGAGGTGAGGTGCCTCTCCGGCCCTGGAGCTGTGCAAGAGCTGGTACCCTCTGGCCACGAGCCTGGAGTCCTTCAAGGTCTTCCCCGTCGGTCTTCCCCGTCGGGAGGGCGGTGTGGGCCCTGTGTGGGTCAGGTGTGCGTTGTCGTGTGCGTCTTGCGGCCCTCCGCTTGTGTGGCCGGTACCTGTGGGTCTGGACCTGTTGTGCCCTCAGTCCAGGTGGGCATCTTTTGCAAAGTGTAGGAGTGGGGGACAACATAAGACGTTTCCCGGGCCTCCTCGTACTGCGAACTTGATCCCCGGTAGGTGGTGCATGAATAGCCACAGCAGGTCTTGTGCGGGCCAGCAGTTGAGCCCAGAATCTGTCAAAAATATCATCGAGGGAGTCCCTGACATTGAGAGTGGTGCTGGGCATTTCAGGCTGCTGCAGCTGCTTGCCTTGTGTAGCCGAGTTAATTAGGACCACCATCTTGGAGATCTTCACCTCTGTTCTGTCGGCCTCTTTGTCAGGTATGAGGCTAAGCTATCTCCGTTCGGTGGGGACCGGGATATCCTCACCAGTCCACAGGGGGGAGAGGGAGTGTATGATTAGTGTTTGTGTGCGGCTTAGGTCAGGGAGCGGAAAGCAGCCACCTTCCCACTCCACCTGCTCCTGTAGGCCTCAACCCGCTGTCACAGTTCCTGGGTACTGCAGGCGTCAGATTTGGTATCTACAGGTGTGCGCCGGCTTCTCCAATCTGTAGGGTTTCTTCAAGAAAATTTTCCAGCACTTTAGCCCAAGATATCATGCAGATATTGTCCATGTAGCAGGAGCAAGTGGTCGTCTGTGCTCAACAAAAAAAAACGGTAAAAATTTAGATTGAAAAAAAAACTTACAAATTATTATAGGATTGTGACCACTGTCCAAGCTGACAACCACGGCACTGCTGCTATCAACTTAGCAATTGCTAAGAAAGCTGTGCGAAAAAGAAACTCACATAGACATTAAAAAGGATAGTTTCATCGTTAGAGGGGTCAACTAGAATGGAACAAAAATGTCTATCATAAGCTTATCTTGGCAGCTAGATGGGATATGGCCCAAGCCTGGCTTAAACCTACTATTCCTTCTATTTCAGTAGTAACAGACAAAATAAAAAATAACTGTCTAATGGAGAAATTGACGGCTCAGGTGAGGAACTCACAGCATAAGTTTGCGAACATCTTGGAGCCCTGGAGTGCTAGTGAGTTTGTGGACTAATTGAAGGGGCCTGCCTTTTTAAAGATATTTTGGGCTGGACCGCATGGTCAATAATATGGTCGGGATTGGTGGCATCAATAGCAACCTCCTTTCTTCCCTGTATGCTTTTTCTTACTGTTCCTTTCTGTCACCTCTTACCCTTTGAAGTGATTTAGATTGAAAAAAAAACGTAAAAATTATTATAGGATTGTGACCACTGTCCAAGCTGACAACCACGGCACTGCTGCTATTAACTTAGCAATTGCTAAGAAAGCTGTGCAAAAAAGAAACTCACATAGCCAAATAGGTGGAACGCCACGTCCAAGACCTCCATTGCAAGGAAGAAAACGTAAATTCTACAGTGTTTGATGTTGTGTTTGATGGGATATGGCCCAAGCCTGGCTTAAACCTACTATTCCTTCTATTTCAGTAGTAACAGACAAAATAAAAGATAACTGTCTAATGGAGAAATTGACGGCTCAGGTGAGGAACTCACAGCATAAGTTTGCGAAGATCTTGGAGCCCTGGAGTGCTAGTGAGTTTGTGGACTAATTGAAGGGGCCTGCCTTTTTAAAGATATTTTGGGCTGGACCGCATGGTCAATAATATGGTCGGGATTGGTGGCACCAACAGCAACCTCCTTTCTTCCCTGTATGCTTTTTCTTACTGTTCCTTTCTGTCACCTCTTACCCTTTGAAGTGATAATAGGACATGACGTTAACGGCTGTGCTGTTCCTGTACCCTTCTTACTTTTAATAATAAGAAAAAATACTTGACGTATAAGGGTGCACTCTAGGGTATATCTCAAAACAATTGCCTTCACATAAAATCACGTATATTCTCATCTATTATGATTACCTCGAAGTACTGGATTTTTGCTAACTGTATTTTTTGTGCTAACAGTCAGTCAAAAATAAAGAATCAAAAAACAAAAATAAAGAATGGATAGTTTCCTCCTGCAGGCTATCCAAGGGAGGGAATGGACTAGTAGTTGCACTGGGTTTGCAACTTGCATCTGTCTTGAGTAAACATAGAGAGACAAGGACATAACTTATGCATGAAGCATAATTTGTTAGGTTTGGTTGTTTAAAGCCTGAGAAATAGTTTTTTTTAGAAATGTAAGAAATCCTCCTGATGCTCTCTTCTGAATAGATCTGCATACATTTCATTTACTAAATAGAGAATCACACGAGTTTCACAGACTGCCTTGCATGCATTCTAATAGCAGTGTTTACAGAATCTGGTATTTAAACTGTGTCCTAAATACATGTCATTAAGCTAAATTTTGACCTTGCTTTAAAAAAGAAAAACTATTATGATTTCAGTGTGAGATGGTCGTCAATACATCATGCACATGTTCACCCTGTTTACAAGTACTGAGAGATAGGTAGATTTAATTCAATGGATTTAATTCAATGGATTAACAAAGAATGAACAGATGTTTTATAGAGAGGAAAAATCATTACGTTAGCACAGCCCTAAAATGGGAAAATTTCAATAAGGTAATGTCATAGTACCTATCCAATCGGCACAGCATTCTGACGTTTTCATCTGCATGGCACGCCCCGATCTGGTAGACAATTACTCTTTGGGCAGCATGGAAGGAGGTGCCTGCTCGCGGCATGTACCTTTATCTAATGAAAGGACGTGATACGGCATATCCGTTCGTAACCATCCACATCATCCCTTGGACCTCGTTCACACATGTTTTGGGATCACGGGGGTGATGTGGACCAATCATTGAGTCCTGAATTATATCAATATTTCCTGGCCCACAGTCAGTGCCCTGTCGTGGTTTCCTCTTGGTACCGAAACAGCGAGTTTTTATTGCATTTTTTACTCTTGATCTTGGTTTGTTTGACCTTATGAATCTGTGGCAGGTTTGTACATTAACATCAGAGGTTTACTGGTTTTATGGGCAAGGCACTTGCTTCATGGGCAAGGCATTTTAATGCTAAAAATGCAGAAGAATCTCCCAAAAAATGTTGCCACAATATTGGATGCCCCAAATCACCTAGAACCATCAATGTCATTGCATGCTGTAATGGTGATGTAATTTCACTGAAACTATGGGGCCTAATCGGTACCATGAAAATATCCCCATACCATTAGGAAAGGAGTAGAAAAGGAAAAAAACAAACAAACAATAATAAATAGAAAAACGTGGGAATTACAGAGAGAAAAAAGTATTGTCATACCCTCTTTTCTCTATTTATTAATGTTTTGTTTTCTCGTATTGTCAACACTTGGGAAGATTAAGGCTCTACTCCACCCAACAGGTTGAGTCAAGTTTCTTTACCGTGTTGACCTGTTGTAGCACATTAGTGGATATATTTGGTACGGTAATCACGATTGGTAACATACTTTATAGCACATTATCACTCCAATTGTTATTATGATATAATATTGCTTGTATTTTTAATGCAAACCTATTTGCTTGACTTGCACAAATTATTTTGTTGGATTATTTTTGATAATAATCATCTTATTGATATGTATCATTGTGCATATGTTCTATTTTATATTACATTTAAAAATTCAATAAGAAATATTTGAAAGAAAAGTATTGTTACAAGTGTCACAGCTGTCAGTACGGCAGCACTGAGCCTCTGACTTCTATCTACGTAGCTATGAGATACTACAGATGAGTCCAAACAGGGTTACAGTAGGGCAAACAACTGATAGAAATTAAAAACATTTTCAGCTTTGTGAGGTGATATCTGCTAACAGCAGAATGCTTTTGGGCATTTTCAAAAAGGGACCAAAGTATGCTAAATTGAATAGTCAAATGGACTGAATGATCATGTTCTGCTGATGCAATATTTGTAGAATTAGCCTTAGAATCAGATTTTTTTAGCACATAGGAGTGCAAAAAGCTACTACTAATTACATTAATTATCACAGCAAAAACAGTTGAATAAGATGCAATTAACACTGAAATCCCTAGAATAAATCATAACATAAAAAGCATTTATATAGTGGTGTATCGTTTAATACTCCATTTATCTGTTTATCTTTTTATGGTATTCTAGGGAAATAGAAAGGAAACTGGATGACATTATAAGGTTATATATCCTGGAATATTCACAGATTTAATCTTATTATTCAAATCATCACGTTTCTAATATCCATAATGAAGAAATATATTCATTAGAAAGATAAAAGCGACATTAATAACCATACCTCGCCTTGGTTTTGATCCTTTGATGGAAGTGAATCCTTCATTACCGTCTGCAATAATTTCAAAGCATAGTAATGTTAATCTGCTATATTTCTATACATATTTAATGTAATTATGCACACACGCACACATATATACATCAACTACATTAATATACTGCAATATGAATATGATATTTTGTATATCATTTTCCTACTACTCAACTGTAGTCACTGGTGTAATAAGAGTGCTATCCCTGGTCACTCAGTGTCTACTGTACAGTGGTCAATGATAATATACAATTAATTAGTGCTATTATAAGTATAAAAGGTTTGGTACAAAATGTGAAGAAAGCTAGGCTTAGATGAGTGTACACACTAAAAGGGACAATTATAATAAGGTACTGGGTCCATAGTAAGGGGAAAATGCAATGTACATCAATATATTGCGCTATTGAGCAATATATGCTACTCTACATCATGGAAAGGAGGGGACACACACAATGCTTATTAGAAGCCTATATTACTGGGAATTACCGTACTACTGGATTGAGCTAGTATTTGTTTTTCTGCAGGTTCTGCAAGACTGGTACTGGAATAGGGTGAATGGTAAATGGGTTCCAGTTCTGGACTAACGGGAGACAGGGTGGAAGAGGTCCATTCAAGGTGACAGCTTGGAGAAGGTTGGACATAGTACACAGCAGGACGGCCAAGCTGGATCACATTATAGGATCTGCATGTTCCTCTGCCTGGTTTTTCACTGAAACTCAGAGTGGTGTGCAATGTGAGTAAAGGGAAATAGAGATATAAGTGAACATTATATCCTGGGTTTTTCCCCTTACTCAATGAAGCAGAGAAACCTGCAGATTCTATGCCACCTGTCTGCACTTCAATATTAGCACGTGCGGTATGGAATCGAACCGAGGGGGTTGGGTGGAAGATGTGGAGACACACAGTGGGTAAGGAGATGGTCCGAAGAGACACAAAATGAGTAGGGCTGGGGTAGGCAACCTATGGCACTACAGATGTTGTGGACTACATCTCCCATAATGCTTTTACACCCATAATGCTAGCAAGGCATCAGAGGAGCCTACACTGCAACAACATCTGGAGTGCCAAAGGTTGCCAACAACTGGAACAGGAAGTGCTTTTGGAGAGATACACAAGGGATAGGTAGGTGGAGCTAGGGAGAGACAGACATTTTTGGGAGGCAGACTGAAGAGGCACACAAGGTGTAGGAGGTGGTTTTAGAGAGACATACAAGGGTTGGGGGCTAGAGGGGCTGGTGAGAAACACAGGGGGTTGGAGTGAGTTCGAGAAATGTACAAGGTAGTGCCCTAGAAACACATTTATTCTGATTGTATTCACCAAAATCCATTTCATTACTTTGCCATGCAATGGCAAAATATGTTGAGGTAGTAAAAGTTAAAAGATATCTCACTGAAGACATTTGCTTGAGCAGAAAAAGAAATATTGTTCTTCATATATACATATACACACATATATTCATATATATCACAGATCTGCACATTACTCAGCTATAGAACAAATTATCTGTCCTACTTAGAACACATTGGAAATCTCTGTGTTCACACAAAATAATAATTTTTTGCTTGGAAAAGAAAAAAAGATTTGTTTTGCAAATGATTCTGGTCAAGATGAAAGCTAATCAAATACACCTAGAGATCGTTAGTGATGAGTAGGCAATTCACCGGATGAACATAGGCTAAAATTAGCCTAATCTGAGATGCTGATGGCTTTTCTGATCTTCTACAACACAATACATTTTTTTCCCAAAGTTTTATTTTATTCAATATTATACAGTGTTTCTTTTAAATAAATTAATTCTTAAAAAATTTATTATGCTATAGTGGAATTTACTTTGATCTGATGCTCAATTGAAAACAGCATTTGCAGATTACATTGCTATGTTATATGTTATTGATTGGAAAATAAATATATTGTAAATAGTCTCTCTTTATACATAAAACTGAATTACAAAAACATTTTTCCTTTGGGAGATAAAGGAATAGGTGATGTTACCTAATGCTGGTTTAAATTTTTCTCTGAATTTAATGTATTACTTTCCCATATGAAAAGCAATTTTGAAAATATGTCATTGATTGAACAGTAAGTTAGCTTACTAAGCTTGATCGGCTGCCATACATGATATTATAGTAGTTTGTCGCCCATAAAATAACTGTTTAATCTATTTAAAATACATACTTAACAGCCCTCATGTTGTTGTGACATTTGCCTGTCGCTGCTCATCAAAGGAAGATTTGGGGGATGTAAGTTTTGCCCATTCTCTATTTTTTAAATTAGGTTTTTGTTTTGTTTTTTACCATAATTTTTCATTGTAACAACAATTTATCAAATCCACTTTAACAACAAATCCTATTCCTTATGAACAAGACCTTCAGTATAAATGGCTATAGATATACTATAAATATATTTGATCAATTTATTCCATTTATTTCATGTTATTTGTGTTTTGATAGTGAAGATGAGCAGTATAATGCTTATCCTCAAGATATTAAAACATTTTAGCAGAATTTTAATTTAAACTATGTCTGATGTAAAAGTGTATCACGTATAAGATAAGAACCTTGTGTGCATCCACAACATTGTGCAAATATAATTACTGCTACAGCATTATAACACACAGAATCTCTGATAACACATTCACTCTTAAAGAACCGGTTTTACTTGTTATACCAATGCAAAACATGCTTAAATAAATGCTCCCTCTGTATTAAAGATAATTATTTGTGAAAAACTTCTATTTTGTGTGAATGTGTGTGTGTATACAAAGAATAAAAAATGGCCACACGCAGGTTTGCATGTTTACCTTACTTTTACCAATGAAGCATCACTGAGCTAAACATGTTTAGATTTTAAATTGCATTGAAAAATCCATTGTTTACGCTAATCGAGAACCTAAACTGTTGCAATTTTGTTATCTTTAACTAAAAAATGTGCCTGATAATCGATTACCACAACCTGTAATGCAAATGTTTATTAACGTACCCTGATGTCGCTGTTGTGGCACACCAAGGCTTAATGTTACTTTTGTGCACACCAAAAATAAAGAATTAAAAATTTTTTTAAAAATGGCAAAGCGTGTAATAATACCACTAAATGTCTGGAATTGTCAAGTCTTAGTCATCAACAAATGAATCTTAAATTTTTTTATATTAACATGAATTTCCGTCTTTCAAGGCATGTTTTGCCAACTGATGGTTATGCTATGCTTGTATGGAAGTGTGATTGCTCTTCATGATCGTACTATCTGTAGTGTAATTGTGTTCAAAGCAGAGAGATATATTAAAGCCTGATAAGATAACGCTTTCTTTGCAGTTAATCTAATATCTCCAGTGCCTCCTTTCTTCACACTGTGTGAAAACAAAATTGCTTCCCTATAGATTGGATGCTGAAAAAGACAGACATTGCGAAGATTTCTATTTTATTAAACTAAAAACTCTTCTGCAGATCAATAAACCTGTTTAACTGATAAAGTTTTCAAACATTAAATTCACGAGGCATTACAAAAATGTGATCTCTGATATCAGTTCTACATATATACTTTTGTGCATGAGTGTGTATATGTACGGTATATATTATATATTCACAATAACTTGGCACTCTTCTGAAAGTAGATCTAAAAAAAACTTGCCTGGGTGCAAACCACGGTAAACATAAATTATAAAAAGTAGGGTGCACTCACAGGTCTTAAAATACGTGGTTTTAATGGTAATAATTATTGCAAAAACATCTTGATCGGGGTTTCAAGTTGTTCAGGTAGAAGTGTATAAGTATATATTAGCCTGGCACACTTCCTTACACTTGTTAAATCAAAAAAATGCCTGGTTACAAAGAAAGGGGTGCACTCACAAGTTTTGCGAATTTGTTATTTATTTATTTATATCATGTTACCTTCCAACAATTAACGTTTCAACCGCCAGGGTCTTTTTCAAGATCCTGAGACTGATGGAAGATAACTATAGGGCTGCAGATGTGATTTCTACCTGTCACAATTAATTATGTTCCGCTCCCAAAATTGAGACAGTGCATATCAGTTAAAATGCAGGAGCAAAGTTTAAATGCAAGAGCAAAAATTAATTCCCTTAAATGTCAGGCAGCCAAAGATATTTATGTCACAGTGCGGCACTGATTTAAGTACACTGCAATTCAGAGTGTCACAGCACAATAGACTGCCACTGGAAAATGATCATTCACAGGAGGAACAGGTACTGCCGGACCAAGAGATAGAGTGTGTCTTTTAGAACATTAAAGTCAGACATATAAAGTGAAATATTTACCCATTTTCAAAAATGTTGTCTATTCCAAATAAATAAAAAGAACCATTGCCGATAGCATATAGTAACAGAATAAAAACCAATATGTCTATTTAAAACAATTGCAAAGAAAGGTAGCTAATTACATTTCAAAGTTACCACTAGCACATTTTAATAATTTGCTATGTATTCTTGGATATTCACAGACATATAATAAATTACATTTATAATTACCTGTAATCCAGGAAAGAGACATGAGAACCGCTGTGATTATTATTAAAGTTTTCATTCTATTATGAATTTCTGTCCTCGTTCACTGTATTTTGTCTGTCTGTTTCTCTATGGTGCTCCATTAGCTTTTTAAGGACTAAAAGTGCTATTTATAAGAAGAGTGCTACCTACATCACTCTAGATGGTTTTAATGGAACATCACCATTGGTGCTCAAAAAGGATATATATGGATCCATAAGGGGATTGGCATAATCGTTAAAGAATGTGTGCTTAATAGATAAAAGTAGGAGCTCACGGTGTTGTTTCTTCTCAGAAGAGAAGAGGGTGCATTAAAAGAACAAAGTGTCCTGAGCATCTCTTATAAGAAGTATATTAAGATATAGAAAGAGAAATAGGGGATAGATAAATAGACAGACAGACATCCTCCTAACCAGCTATTTTTTACTGAAAGGAACACCCCAAGCACTGTAACCCCCCCAATCTAAGTACTGCAACCATTTTAGAAAGCTTTCTGCTGGGTGCTGCTCCCCACTTCTCTGTAGCCTCCAGGAGACAGCTGTTACATCAAAAGGGAGTGGGATCCCTCCAATGAGTGAAGCCCTGCACTGCCAGGCTTAGAAGCTACAACAGACAACTTCTGGCTCATATACAAGCTATAAAAACCCCAGCTAAAAAAAGTCAAACGGTTTTAAAACGGTTTGACTAATTACACAGCGGTAGGCTACCAGGGTGCTGTTGTGTTTCTTTAAAAAATTGCAAACATAAAAACCAAGACACAAAATAGCAAATAAATATACTAATGTTAATGTTGTTTACATGTGGCGAGCAAACAAAATGTATTCAACAATGTAGATGGGGATTTAAATGCCAGGACAAATGTGTCCCCTATTAGGGTCTGACTGCGCACACCCTGCACTCGCCTTACACATGTGTACATATGTTAACACATGCAATGGAAATGTCATCATGAATATATATGATATCATAAAGTGAGTGCTACTGAATTAATAGAAATCTTATCAAAGCATTAAATCAGAAAGGACATGTTTAGCTTATTTATGTAATTTCCTCCTCTCCAGTCTTTATTGACCAGTTTTATTGCACAGAAGAACAGACCTTTAGGGTCTTGGTTATGAATCGTTTTAAAATGTTTGGAGACAGACTGTGTTTCTAGGCCTTTTTTAATATTGCGGACGTGTTCTGCAATTCTTACGTGAAGGGGCCGTATTGTTCTCCCTATATAGAGGAATTTGCAAGGGCATTTTAAGGCGTAAATGACTCCTTTAGAGTGACACGTGAGATGCTCTCTTATTTTGTATGGTTGTCCTATCAATTCACTTATATCTGAAAGATGTCTTTTTTTGCTTTTAGTTTTTCTACACAGTAAACAGTCTCCACAGCTGTAAAAACCTATAAGGTTATTGATAAAATGATCTGGTTTGGCAATTTCTAAGTTACTTTTAACTAAAATATTCTCTATATATGATTTTCGGTTTTAAGGGTAAGATATCTTTTAAAATGGGGTCATCTCTTAGGATGTTCCAGTGTTTTTGTATGGCCTGTTGAATTTTTTTAGTACTTCCATTATATTTACATATCAAAGGAATTTCATTGTATTTTTGGGAGGTTTTTGCAATTTCTTCTGTACACCCTTCGATATACAAATGAGGACTGACATACAATAGATGCACACTATATGGACAATTAAGCAGATATGAATAATAAAGTTTTTTTATCAAGTGGAACGCATATGCGTTCCAACAACGAGTGAACAGAAGAACCGGAAGCATGTCATCAGTATGAAGCCGCAAATGAGGGCGGTACACGAAAGACAGGAAGTGGACATGAACTACTGAGTCTTTGTCACAAATGGAACGCATATGCGTTCCAACAACGAGGGAATCTGCAAACCGGAAGTACTTCATCAATAGGAAGCCGCGAATGAAGCCGTCATACATCGAACAGGTGAATGAAATTAAACAACTATAGGGGGATATAAATGATTACTAATGGACAGATAACAACAACAGTAACTGAGGAAGCTCTACAATATAGGCGTACGCCCAGGGCCGTGCAAGGGATTTTTTGCCAGCTTCTAGGCAAAAAGAAGGATTTGCCGCCACCCTCACCCCCGAACACGCAGTAATGCCCCCACCTATATGAACTACTGCTGCTCTGCACACAGTGTGTGTTTACATTTAAAAGCCTGCAGGGACCAGCTATAGACACCAGAACCACTTCATTAAGCTATAGTGTCCCTTTAATGTGAGGTAAATTATAGATTAGTGTCACTAATAATATACTATATTGCCTACTTACAAGCAGATGAGGATGATGATGGGCTGCAGTTTGGCTCCACTGGTCTGGTGTAGAACAGGATTTCTGGAGGCTGTTTGCAACTGTGGTCACAAAATTCAATGTTCTGGGAGAATTGGAAGCAGCTCAATTTTGGGGCTCTCTACATAGCTTCGCTGTCTGGGCCTCTAGGGACCTGATTGTAGTAGTGCCTATAAAGCTTCACTCTTATAAGTCTACTCTACATGTTTCCACCTAAGGAACTCGCTACAGGGAGTAGAGTGTGTAGGGGATGTTAGTGTGTTACTGTAGAGGATCTAATGTGTGTGCTACGAATGTAGTGTATAGGGATACCAGTTTGTAGGTGATGCAGTGTAAGCTTGTGTAGTGGAAGCAGTGTGTGTGTGTGTATAAGGGATGTATTGTGTGTTTTGGTTGTGTGTGTGTGTGGGTGATGGTTGTGTGTGAATACCTGTGTTTGTATGCATAAGGGATGCAGTGTTTTGTATGGGTGGATGGTGTGTGTGTCTGTAAGGGGTGCGTTGAGTGTGTGTAAGAGATGTATTGTGTTTCTGTGTGTGTGTAAGAGAAGCAGTGTGTGTTTGCATGTGTGTGTAAGGGATGCATTGTGTGTTTCTGTGTATATGTGCAAAGGATGCATTGTCTTTATGTGTAAGGGTTGCATTGTGTGTTTCTCTGTGTGCAAGGGAAGCATGTTGTGTGTGTGTGTGTGTGTGTATGCGCGTGGTGTGAAAGAGCTCCCTGTCCCCCTGTCCTATAGAGCTCTCCCTTCCATTCCTTAGAGATCTCCCCTGCCCTTAGTGGTCTCTCCTCTCCCCCCCCACCTCCCTTAGTGGTCTCCTTTTCTCCCCGACTTTCCATTAGTGGTCTCTCCTCTCCCCCCACCCTCCCCTAGTGGTCTATCCTCCACCCTCCTCCCTTAGCGGTCTCTCCTCACCCCCCTCCCCTAGTGGTCTCTCCACCACCCTCTCCCTCCTTTAGTGGTCTCTCCCTCCCTACGTTTCATCTTCCCACTGTGTTCTCTTCTTCTTTTCCCTGTTTTTCCTTCTTATTCTCCCTGTGTTTCTCTCTCTTTTCTCACTTCTGTAATCTTTCTCCTCCTGTAATTTTCCCTTCCTCCTTTGTAATCGCTTTTTCTCCTGTATCTTTTCTCTACCCACCATCTTCCCTTCTCCTATCATCATTCCCTCCTCCTATCAATCTTTTCCCTCTATCATCTCCCCACCTCCTCCTATCACCTTTCCCCTATCATTCCCCACCTCCTCCTATCAATCTTTCCCCCTTTCCTCTACCTTTCTCCCTCTCCTATCATTCCCCTCTCTCTCTCCTATCATCTTCCTCCTCCTATCAAATGATCTTCCCCTCCTCCTATCATTCCCTGCATCAAATGATTTCTCTATCCTATCAAATGATTCTCTCTCCTGCAATCAAATGATCTCCCCCCAGCATCTCCTCACCTCACCTCCCTTGCCCTGTAGCGTGGCCGAGCTCCTTTCCAGTCCCGCGACCCGGCGGGACTGACAGGAAGTGCACACTGAGTGTGCACTTCCTGTCAGTCCGGCCGCGTCGCGGACCGGAAAGGAGCTCGGCCACGCTACAGGGCAGGGGAGGTGAGGCACTGTGGCAGCCGCCTGAGCGCTCTCTATAGAGCGCTCAGGCGGCTGCAGAATTTAAAGGGCCGGCGATGGGTGCGTAGGGCGCCCCCTCCTATATGGCGCCCTATGCGGCTGCCTGGTTCGCCTTATAGGAAGTGCCGGCCCTGAACACGTCTTGCTATCCAGAAAGGAGACTTTTTATTTTACCACCCGGAGTGATTTTACACAAGAAATAATTTGCTTTTTATTTTAAAGTTTTATCTGTATTTTATATTCTTTTTATTAAAGGAAGTTTTTGTCTTCCATACATTTTGGTGTGGACACTCTTCCTTTTTGAGACCACTAAAGAACACAGATACAGCTGTTACATCAAAAGGGAGTGGGATCCCTCCAAACTATCCCACAGGCGTCCAGACTGAGCCATTATTCTCTGGCTCCCCACTTGTGAGTACTAAATCACACAACTTACATTGAGCTACCTATGTAGCTTATGATATTGCACTAGGTGCTTGTCAATATTTTTGTCTTTTCAGCTATCCCATTGTATTATTGCCATTATCCCAGATCTTGTACCCAGGAACCAAGGTTTTCAAACACAGCCTGTGTTATTGATTTTTATATAACTGAATGGTACTTTTTGTATGACCTTTTATTAAGGCTGAGCTGACACTGCCTGAAAACTAAATGGAAGTTTGAGAGATGCTGCAGTTGGAGCGTCTATCACTAATCACTATTTATCTTGATGAGCAAATGTTACACTCGGTCATTGAATCAGCACTCATTCACTGTTTAACAGGTTTTAATGTCTGACTGTTTAACAGGTTTTAATGTCTGAGCAAAACTCCTATTTACAATAAAAGATATGATTTCAGTGGGCTGCACCCATCTCCAAGTCCACTTTAGTTATAGCGAAGGATTTGATAAATGTATTTGAGAATAATTATGTCTTTTTGTGTATCTATAGCACCCATGAAGATATTAACAGGGTTATTCAGTAAAGTGAGAATTCAAACTGAATTTCGAATTTAAAGATAAACGTTAGGGTCAGGAACACAAACATGTAGTCCTGACCCCATAGTGTTAAAACCACCAGTTAGGTGGCTTAACCCCACCCTTAGCCCTCGTAGAAAAGGTTCAAACATACCTTATTTCCAGCATGAAAATGCCTGAAAGGAATGATTATTCTCACCAGAACAACTACATTAAGCTGTAGTTGTTCTGGTGACTATAGTGTCCCTTTGAGACCAATGTAGCTGAACTCCAATTAGCAGACTTCGAGAATATTTCTAATTTGGCCATTTTTGCCTTGAATTTTATTTTAATTTTTTCAATTCTTTATTTTTGTTGTGAATCAAATTAACAAACAGCCTCAGTACGCCACAATAGCAGTATCGAGGTATAGAGGAGTATGATATGCATAACCAATTGTGACATTTGGAAATCAGGCACATTTTTGTTAATAGATAAAAAAAAATAGCTGAGTCAAGATAGTAAGTTCAAGGGTGTTTGTTAAAATATGTTAATCTGACGTTTAGTGCTAGTTAGTAAAATCATGGGTAAACAAATACGTGTATTATGTAGCGTACACATTGAGTGTGAGAACTGCGAGCAAAGTGAGGTCCGTTGTTAGGTAAGATAAATACTTGGTTTCTTTATAGTAAGATAAGTACTAAATTTTGGAGTTCTGCAACCACAGTGCATGCTAGGGACTGTCATCAAGGTTTGGGACTGCCTAAGGGACTCAACACTGGGTATATCCTCTAGATATCTTCTACGTGTTAGTTAGGTTATACAAATTGTTAGGATAGACAACTGTTATTGCAGGCCCATAAGCATGGCCAAATAGTAGGCATTCCCCTGCGGTGTGTGGACTAGCAAGGCAGATGAGAACTCTGGTGTATGTTGCTTTATCAAAGTAAGTCTGCCTGTGATAGTGTGAGTACCCATCTACCCAATCTATTGCTGGGGAGTGACCACACGGCTAATATTAGAAAACATTTAAGCTTTTATCGTGTTGGCACATGCTTGTGGTGTGTGTAAGTTGCTTAGGTTGGCTTTCAATACAGCGTGTTGTGTCCACTTGTTTTGTGGAGATGGGAACTCCATACAGCCTGCCGGTAGTTTAGGTGGGTAAATAGCCGGCAGCCGGTGGACCAGCTCCTAGCGGGCATATTGGGTCCAGTGTGTGCTTTATGTGCATTGCTACCTTAAAGCCTGATAGATATAGGTGTAGGTATGGGATGATACGCCACTCTCTTGTCCATAAAGTGAACAGAGGTCTGAAGTAAATGGTTCTATTGTGGAGGGGGGTGGGTTGCGGCAGTGCGGGAGCTATACCTGTGGGTAGGCATATAGTGCCCGGTGTGATGTGCAGTAAAAAAAACAAAGAAAACAAGGAACATAAAACATAAAACAGTGGTAATAGGGAAACGGTCCCAATCACAGCCAGTCTGGTTCATAAAGCCTCATAGGGCTTCATGTAGTGGCAGTTGCATACAATTGCATCGTGGGGTGAACTGAGTGACTTTGGTTGGGTCCCAGTTGTGTGGGGGCCTATTAGCGGCTTAGGCCTGTGGTGGGCCTAAGTCCCTAAAGAGTACAACTGCATCTTGCAGGTCCTGGAGAGAGTACGTAGCATCCCCATGTGTCACCAGAAGTGTGCGGGACCAGCGCCAGCAGTACCCGATGGTTCGCTGTTGGAGAAGTGTGGTAAGAGGCTTGAGTGACCGCTGCCAGGCCATTGGGCTGCCAGATAGGTCGCTTTAAAACTCTAGGGCTATGCTTTCGAATTGATAGTGGGGTTTTCCCCGAAGTGTCTTCAGGACTGCTGTCTTATCTGCCCCGTTCCGAAATTGGATGATCAAGTCCCTTGGGACAGTTGCTGGAGCTTTGGCCGGTTTGGGGATATGAAAGAGCCCATCCAGGGGCACCGCTTTGGCCTGTCTAGGTGGCAGTAAGTCTCCCAACATTCTCCTCGTCAGGGACCCCCCTTGATTTTCAGGTTGTTCCGGCTGTGTAGTTCTTCCTGAGCCGCAAAGCAGCGTTCATGGGCTTGGTTTTGCCGCTGTAAGTTCCGGCACCTCTATCCATTGGGAACCTTGGTGAGTGTTTTTTTCGAGCGTTCCAATGCGGCCTGTCAGGCCCTTTAGACCCCTGCGTATTGTGGCAATGTCGGCTTGTAGGGTGGTCTGCAGTTCCGCTAGGAGCCCCTTCACGGCAGAAATCATAACGGGGGATGTGTCCGGTTCAATCAGGTTTGGTGGGGGTCTCGTCTGTGTTGGTAGGAGGGCCTCTTCCCCTTCAAAGGACAAGTTGTCCGAGAAATCAGAGCAGCCTCTCGAGAGTGCAGCTATCTTGGGTCTGCTTGCGCCATGTGCTTGCCTCCATAAGTCGCCAATGTTCATCCCCAGATTGGGTCGATCGGGTTTAGGTTTTTTCGTCTTTCGTCCCATGTTGTTTGAGTATGCGAGCGAGGTCTCTGAGGGCCCGGTATGGCAGGTAAAAGCCCATGAAAGATGATTTTTATTTGTTTTGTGCCCAGAGCTTCAGTAGCTTGCGACCGTCCGCTTTGGTAGCTCATGTCAGTTTCTTGCCTTGAATTTTAAATTCACTTTGAATGTTCATTTTCCTGAATAACCCTGTTATTCTCATGCATTAGGAGTACTTCTGACCATTTCTTATCCTTTACCAGCATTGCTACAGTATAATCTGAAACAGAAATGCAAAGATTCCATAAGTCACTGTTTCGCTTTAAGGAGCCAATAATTCCTATAACTTTAAAGAGCGATAACATGTCTCATATTGCTTTAAGAAGCTATACTGTATTGTGTTTTTATCTAATGACTTAATCCCTGCTATCATTAGTCCTGTGTTTAAATTAATTTTCAGTTAATAAAATACCCAGAATTGTGGCAGGCAAAACACAAATTATTACTCAATCTACAGTTATAAAAATGTCTTAATTTTTTTTTCAGTTTATTTCAATACTAAACATTTCTATTTGTACACAGCATGGAACTGCAGTTATATGAGTAATGTGCATTTGTTCATGAACTGTTATAGGTATCTTGTGGAATTCAGAGAGTTGGCTTTATGTGGGAGGCTTAGTTCTTAACAGTGGGAAATATAGCTTGCAATAACATAATTATTACACTCAACAGTGCATTGATGAATGTTAAAACTCTTATTTGTGTCCTGCTGCATTCTACTAATGACATGATGTGCTTCATTGGTTGGTTTTCTTCTCGGCCACAATGACTTCCATCCCAATTCTTTTGCCTATGGATGTTTTTTCTCAACTCATATTGCATTAAGCTCAGTCAGTTTCAAAGAATATTCTTAACTGATTAATATTTAAGCTATGAAAAAATTAGAAATAATCAGCACTTCCATATCTGACAGTTTGTCAGTGTGAAGGTGGCCATCTTGGAACAAAAGGTTATCGATCTTAAACACAAAAGGTTATCGATAATGTATATTAAAATAAAATAGTCTAATAATCACCATCCCTAAATGTCTTTATCCCTTAAAAACTTCACCTACACTCCTATCTAAACAGGATTATATTCAGAAACTATCTGGCAGATTTCTTGGGAAGGCTACAAATACCAAAATTGCCCTCTCAACTCACAGTAGACATCCAGTGTAGACCTTAATTTACCTAATGTTTTTAACTAATCTTCTAACCTTTTTTTTAGTTACAACTCAGAGGTTTATTACTGCTGCAATTTACACGTAAAACCTGACAAAATTTTGGAACACCCTTCAACTTATTTACAATACTATACTCCTCCGTCTTGTATGGTCCCATTACGCAGACAATAGCAATTCCTTCACTCCACCTGTTGGAGGACAATTCCTACAACTCTTAAATTACATAAACTGATAGCCATATCATATTACTTTTGCCCAGCTAAGCTGATTCGATTACATGTCTACGATACATCTCAAAGTCCAAAGTGTGGTGCAGACCAGGCGGTTCTCCACCCACGTTAATAGTTATGTAGAGTGATCCAGCAGTTCTAGAAGAATATATCAAATGACTGCTACAAAGCTACCCCAAAACGCAGAGTCCGCAACTAAAATGGCGGAGACCACATGGCGAGCTACCCAAGCATGAAGTAAGAAACACGTCCCCACTGTACGCCGCCGGCAAGCCAACATGGGAAGCAAAGAAACAGGCAGGCACCCTGGGACAAGCTGAACCGTGGTGGAGAAGCAGGAGCCGCTTTGTACCTCCGCAGGCATCATCACAAACAGCGGGTGGAGACCGGCGCCTGCAAGCGACCACCCGCACACAGCCAGGCACACTCACGGTGAGAGACGGAGCCTCGGCGACGGAGCCACATACGCTGACCCTCTCGGACAGCCGCGCAGAAGCGGGAACACGCGACCGACAGCACACGACCACAAGATCGCACTGGAAAACAACATGGCAGCGGGGAGCTGTCTCCTGCCCGAGGCAGGCGCTGGATTGCACCGCAGGCACACCACAGGGGGACTAGCACACTGACACTCGGCTGGACTGCAACTGACACGGCGGTTCCCGGGTTCCTGTGCCTTTGTACTGCATGGACGGGTCTCAAGCCACACAGCCAAGGACTTTCATCTTGCTGAAGTGGGCCTGGGGGGGTAAAAATAAATTAAACACTCACGCATTTTTGATGGTTTAATCCGTGCATATGTAACCCATTGACATGCTCACTATGTTGCATAAGTTTACCTACTTTAAAATTTACTCTGTTGTCTAGACAGCTAATCCTCTAATATTTAAAAATGTGACACGCCAGAATAGCCTGTAACTCTAGCACAGCCTATTCACTACTATGTGCCTAGCTTGTTGCCTGTATCCTAGTATAGGCCTATGCAGAACCAGTAAGAATGCCACATAGAATGATATTCCAGAATGCATACCTTACTAAGCAAAGTGCCCTACTAGACTCAGGGAATGAAAAGCGTCTACTATACTCATGTTAAATTGTATGTACTGTTGATTTCTACAACTATGTACCGTCTGGTAGAGCTGCATTTGGATGCCCTTCTGGATTAATTTGTCAAGCAACCTCTATGTCTTAAATTGTTTTAGATTACTGTCACGGCAATATTACTACAATCTGATGTGCAATTAGTTGAAGTTAAACGCAATTTTAACCAAGCATGTTATACCATAAAGTGACACCTATTAGCTTGTTATCTTAACGTAACAAAAAAAAAAAAAAAGTGCATGGTCTATCTACCCCCCACTGTAACTAATGCCTAGATATCAGCATATGGAATGCCGTTGGGGTACCATATGTATGCCTGTAACCACTATACGCACTGCAAAAATAAAGAATTAAAAAAAAAAAAAAATATATATATCAAATGACTAAACGTAAGGTGCACCTATGGTAAATAGACTTGGGGTGGAAATGCTTGTGGGCACCCCAAGAATGAATTGTTTTTCTGTTGCTCACTCATCTTTTTTTTTTTTTTGATCAGCCACATAAATCTTAAATATAATAAACACAAATAATAGTGCAATATAGCCAATTAGTGGAGGTAGGCCCAAGTACATAAGAGAACTAACACTTTTAAGTACAATCCCTGTCTAAGCATATAAGTTGATCACAGTGGCATACACACAATCCATGGGGCTCCGGTTGGCCCCCCCTTCACTCCCTCCCCCTGACAGACACACACACGCACACATACATACATAGAGACACACACACACACACAGACATACAGACACACACACACACAAGACATACATACATACATACAAACAGACAGGTACACATACATACAGACAGACAGACACACACACAATACACATACAAAGACACTTACATACATACAAAGAGACAGGCACACAGAAATACAGACACACACAGGCACACACACATACAAAGACACATACATACAAACAGACAGGCACACATACATACACACACAGACATACAGACACACACACACACAAGACATACATACATACATACAAACAGACAGGTACACATACATACAGACAGACAGACACACACACAATACACATACAAAGACACTTACATACATACAAAGAGACAGGCACACAGAAATACAGACACACACAGGCACACACACATACAAAGACACATACATACAAACAGACAGGCACACATACATACACACACAGACAGACACATACATACATACAGACATACAGATACGATATTTTAGTCACCCTCCTGTTTCCTACCTTTTAGGTGCAGGATGGTGACTTTCCCTGGGGTCCAGTGGTGGCTCAGGTTGATGAAAGTCAGAGTTCGTTCTCTGACTCCCTCTGCTTCCTCCCACGCGGGCTGTGTGTGTTAGCTGGGAGGATTGACCGGCGCAGTCACATCCTCCCAGTGTGTGATGTCATCACAGGGGGCCCAGTCGCGCTGTTAAAGCGCTGCAGCGCTGACTGGGCCCCCTGACAATCCATCTCCATCGGGTGGCCCTAATGGCATGGGCCACCTGATGGACCCCTTGGATGGCAGCCCCGGCTGTTTGCCGCGCAGGCCAGGGCTTCAAAAGATGGCGGCGGGTCCGCAGGGTGGCCAGGCCCAGTAACGGGCCCTGGAGTAACGGGCCCAGTCGCAGCTGCGACCCCTGCAACCGCGGTATGTACGCCACTGGTTGATCAGTAGTGATGAGTGGTCTAAACTCCTAGTGTAGTTGTAATATGAAAATACATAAAACAGGAAATCCAATGGTGCTTAAACTTTTTAGAGCAAAGTACCTGCTCTGGTGGTATTATCCCATTTAAGATATGCAGTTTTTGAAGAGAGAGAGCAAGCCTCAAGAACAGATAAGAAAACACAATTTTAGCTGACCTCAATAAATGCCCGGGGGCTCAACACACCATGTAAATGGTCTGTAAAAAAGTACAAATGTGTGCCCTGCAAGAAACCCACTGGATAAGATCCAATGAAAATATAATCAACTCATCAAAATACCCCACTATTATAAGTGCGGCTCTAGAAAACAATAAAAACAAACAAAAAAGAGCATTTAGGTTTGCAAAAAATATGTTTCCGGGGGCGGGGCGGGGCCTAACAGCTGAAGCAAGAGAACACTAATCTGTACAGCTCCTGCTTTACAATGCGATTTAAGTGGATTCCAGCCAAAAAAGGGACCTAATCGGCTCAAAAAGGCCACCAGGCGGAAGGTGACAAGGAGAGGCACATGATGGTGCCACACAAGCAACCTTTTCAGTGCAACTCACCCGTTCCTTCTGCAGGGCCTACACGCATGATTGGCGTGAGGGAGACGGCAGCTCCCCTGCTGACATCTGTGGCGGACAAACCGAAACGAGGCCCACGTTCCCCCCTCTCTGGACCGGTGGGGGTCATCCCGGTCCGGTCTCAGGAGACCCGGGCACAACCTGGCAAAAGCTCTACGGCGATCAAGGGACATGAACCAAGCAGTAGCACCACACACAAAATTGCGGAGAGAATGTGCTCAACCAGCACTCGAAGCGAGCAGATGGAGGAAGAGAACTGACTGACTGGGGGGTGCTGTGTCTGGGTGCTGTATGTGTGAGTGAATTTATTTTTTATTTAAATTTAAATATATTTTTTTTACTAATAAAAAAAAAAAAAATATTTCCCCCCTTCCCTTCTTACCTTTATCCTGGGAGGGGGGGGAGGAGGAGATCTGTTCTGCCTGGGGGGTGGGAGCCATGCTGCCTTCCCTGGTGGTCCAGTGGTGAGAGTGAACTCTAACCTATAGGTTAGAGTTCACTCTCGCGAGATCTGAGCGTTGCCGCGGCAACGCTCAGAATCCCGCGAGAGGACCCGGCGGAGCTGCTTGTTAGAGCTCCGCCGGGTCCTCTCTCCTCCCTCCCTCCTTCACCCAGCCAGCGGCCGCATCACCCTGCCTCTGGGCCGGTGAGGGAGATCTTTGATCTCCCCACCGGCCCACGGAGGCACACAGCAGGGCCGGTGCTCGGATAGCGCTGGCCCTGCAGGGGCAGCAGGGGAGATCCCCTGCCGGCCTCGGCCCCACGGCCATCGCGGCCCACCTGGCATTTGCCCGGTATGCCCGATGGCCAGTCCGGGCCTGGTTATGGGTTTATTTTATTCATGTTACTTAAAGTGTATCCAGCACATATTTACTGCCCCTCACTTTAGCACTACCCAGCCTCTACACGCACATACTAATGGTTAGGATACTATAATGCATTACGTGTATCTAGGCTGTGTCCCGTTCTTATGCCTGTCTGCACGCTGCAGACCATGACCGCTTACCATTACTAAAAACTTGCCTCCGACCTCCCTGGCATTGCTTTTTATTACTTAACTCGTTACTTCTAAAATGTTATTGCGAAGTACATTAATATCCCTAGCCTGTGTGATACTTCTAAGACACTCAGTTATCTTACTTAGCATACTACACGCCACGTCATACATGCTTTGAGTTTTGTTTTAACATTGGTGATACCTTCACCTGTTATATACAGGTGGAGAGACGATAAACCGATAGAACTGATTAATAAATGGGAAAAAGAACTACAAGTACATATAGAAGAAGAAGAGTGGATAAGCTCTCTAAATAAACTAAATAAATATGTACATTGCTTAAACCTTACGGAAACTGTTGTGGTTTAAAATCAGCAGACAGCAATGTTTTCTCTCAGGTATGATGACAAGGAATGGACACAGCAGAAATACAAGCTTGGAGGGCAGTACTCATTCACACAAGTGTATGGCAGAATACTACACCTAATTTTAATGGGGAAAACACAGATCTTATAACAAAATTCTATACACATCCAAAAAGGGGTTGTCTTTACATAATACAGTCATGTCCTGTCAATTGCATAGTCAAAGAACTTAAAGCACATTTGGCATTAGCTGGTTAAAGGGTGTTACTTGATTAAACTAACACTTCCCAACAAGGTGTTAACAGGATATGCAGTGCAGGGGGGGAAACAAGAAGAAGATACAAATCAGGATCAAAGGCCAGCTGTTATAATAGAGCATCCTGACATTACTCCATCAACTGTGTAGTGTGACAGGAAAGGTGCTCATTAATCCATATCAGAAACCAAATTCAAACTCTCAAACAGATGGTACCTAACACCGAAACGTTTAAAGAAAATTTTCCCAGAGTCAGACAGATGCTGGAAATGTAATATTAATGAAGGTAATTTAATCCACAGTTGGTGGCAGTGCATAAATACATTCTGGAACGATGTAATCAAGGCAATATATCAAATAACGGAAATAAAATTAGTTTTGAAGTCAGAAGTGGTCCTGCTAAACTTGAACTGGCCAAAAATGACAAAAAATAAAATATTAATGATAATTCTACATATAATTACAGCAGCGAAATTACTTTTAGCACGAAATTGGAAAACAGGGATAATCCCACGTATCCAAGAATTATTAACACAAGTTATATGACAAGCAAGAATGGAAAGGGGTATCCTGGTGAACCTAGAAGAAATAGAAGACTGAGATACATGGATGTGCAAAATGGAAATGATAACCTAATAATATTCTCCTCCCTTCTGAACTTAGCACGTAATAATTAAAACAGGTATAGCTAAGGTGCAGACACAGTGAGATGAGGGCCAGAAAAGAGGAGGGGAGGAAAAGAAAAGAAGGAAAAGAACTCAACCCCTAAACGGGCAGACAAAACAGAATAATAAAACAAGGATACACCGGGCATAAGAGTCTTGCTCTCTCTCCAAAAGTAAATGGGTAAAGCGAATCTGATAAACGAGAATTTACAATAGAAATTAAACCAAAGACAGCAACATTCATATATTAATCTACTAGTTATATAGAATTGATATAGTTGGCTTTCTGTCAATTAAAAGCATAGTCTTGGTTGCTGCAGGGCATATACAATACCTGGCACAGGACAAGTATTGTTGGATTTATTATCAAACACATATAATGGATTTACTGCACCCTCTGCTGGAGAGCAACTTATGCACACAATGTATCTTCAAAGATAAAATTGGCATTAAGATATATTTTTTAAAAATACATGTATTAAACTGAATTAACTTCTATCTGGATGATAATTGCCCATGGAGGGGCATTATAACATAGAGGGTGAGGCCGCTACCCAGACCCAGAACCAGAACCAAAAACTAACATAAATTCACACTGTCCTTTAAGTTTAATATATCTACACAAGAACTGCCTGTAAATAAAACAGTATTCATAAATGCACAAATTGCAACAAACAATCAAACATAAAGGGTCACTTCAACTACCAACACCAGTGCTTTAAGAAAACATTGTTTTGAATAGAGTAACTCTCCCTGCACCCCAAAAAATCAACAAAAATAAATAAAATAAATCTAAGACTCACTTTCTTTACAGCGCCAAAGCTAAGTTTACCGCAGCCCTATCCTCCTCCGCTGATACCACGGCAATTATCTGGTTACCGCCAGTAGGCTGTGCTTGCTGATGCAAATGGAAAATGGATCAGCGCTGCGTGGTATGGTAAAGGGCTAGAAACAAGTAGAGAGCTGCAACCTATAGGTATGAGGTTCCCTCTAGACTCCTCAAAAGAGAAATGGCACAAATAGAAATAATAGGTCGCGCTACAACAAATATAAAAAGATGAATATAATATATAAGCATACACTAAAAAAGTATAGAAAGAAATGTATAAAAAATAGTCCAAATACTTGGTGTACTTTTGGTAAATTCCAACAGATGAGTGAAGATCTCAGTACTTTATGTTCTTCTCTTCCTGTTATCAGCAAAGGGATAGTATATTCAGTGAAGAGCTGGATCTTCTAATATAAACGTAGTATTGACTTGATGGTGCTCATGGAAAATAGAGGAAACAGAAAAAATCCAATAGTGTAGATTGTCTGTAAATAATGGAGGATATAGAGAATAATAGGGAGGTAATAATCTCACCTATTCCAGAGCATAAACTCGCTCTGGTATATATGGCATTCAGTGGCATTTGTCCCCCACTGGTAGGATGTAGGTGAAGACGATTCCTCAGTATGGGAGAAACAAGGAATAAAAAACAGAATATAGTGCTCACTGGATATCAATAAAATCCAATAAAATAAAAGAATAAAAATACTCACATTCGGATGAGCAGAATAGACTGCTCAATGTAATCGCATAAGTGGTACAATCCCCACCCAGGATTCTTGGCTGTATATAGACTCCAAAATAAAAGCAGGTACCAGGAAATTAATAAAATGAAATAAAAAAGGTATATGGCAAAATTGTAATACAAAAGCCAATATTCCTTTATTAATACAGTTAAAATATAAATAATAGCCAAAACGCGTTTCGCCACACAGGGCTTTATCAACTGGCAATAATAAAAAAGCCTGGTACATAGATACTTATATAAACTTAGATAAAACATATTGATTCAAATTTTGGCGCCAAAATTACGTCATCAGTACAATGGATAAAGTATAAAAACCTTTCAAAACATAAAAAAGGAGATACATAATATTAATAAGACAATGCATATAGTAATCATTAAGTTTTAACATTAAAACGAGTATTGGATATAAAAATAAACATGGTAAAATAAAAAGGGGATAAGAGGTCATGTGATCGCAATCTAATGCGGTCACATGACAAATACTGGTGCAGAATGGGAAATGTAGTATACAGAAGGGTGGTCACGTGGTCGCGGACTTCCGCGATCACGTGGCTAAACCGCACCTATTGGGAAGAGGACAGTAGTCAGACGGAGGTCGGCAGCTCACAGCACGCCTCCGTCTGACGTCAGCAAAGGGGGCGGTAAAAGTGTATGCCGCAAGTGCAGATGGGGAATGTAGTGATCAGACGGAGGCTGACATAAGAAAGCACGCCTCCGTCTGACATCACTAAAGGGGGCAGGGTAAAGTGCCGAAAATGACCAGCAAAGGGGGCGATAAAAGTGTATGCCGCAAGTGCAGATGGGGAATGTAGTGATCAGACGGAGGCTAGCATAAGAAAGCACGCCTCCGTCTGACATCACTAAAGGGGGCAGGGTAAAGTGCCGAAAATGACCTGTATAGATCTACAAAGCAAAGGGCAGAACGCCCAAAAAGACAAAAAAAGCATACATTTAGAAAAAATAAAAATAATAAAAAATTGTGATATATCTGATGTACACAATAAATGCTGACACTAAATAAATAAAAAAAAATATTAAAAGATATCAATGTCTGCATCTTAGCATATAGCTTCTATGGGCAGGAAGCTAATAGTTAAATCGGAAGAAAAAAAAATGTAATAATATTTATATTTGTAAGAAATAATGGTTATAGAAAATTAAAAAGATCAAATTCAGCATTTAAACCCTCAGGAAAGAGAGTTTTAAGTTGAAAAACCCAATACATTTCCCTTTTTCCTAAAGTTTTAATCATATCTCCACCTCTCCATGGGAGAGTAACTTGTTCGATCCCAATTATTTTTAAAAGAGTAGGGTCTTTATTATGTATTAAAAAATGTTTAAAAACTGAGTGGTTTTCATAACCTCTTCTAATGTTACGGCAATGTTCTGCCAATCTTACTTTAAGGCATCTTTTCGTCATGCCCACATATTGGAGTCCACATGGGCATTCCAATAAATATATAACATTTCTGGTATTACAACCTATAAATTCTTTAATTGTGTAAGAAATTTTAGTAATGTTAGAGGAAAAGTGAGTGGTTTTAGAGATTGTGGTTTTTTTTGTGGTTCTGCACACAATGCATTTATTGCACTTAAAACAACCTTTTGGCCTAGATAAAAAGTTTTTATTTTGTTGTGCATTCTCTTTTGTATAATTTTTTGTGAGGAAAGTTCTAAAGTTAGGGGCTCCTCTGAACACAACATTAGGTTTATCTGGGATATAATCTTTTAGAAGGTCATCCTGTTTGAGGATATGCCAATGTTTATTTAAGATTTTTTTTTAAATTTTGTTCTTATTATTAAAATCCAGTATAATAGGTAGTTGAGGAGGGTCTACTTTTTTAACCTTGTATTCAAGAAGCTCCTTTCTTTCCTTCATTTTTACTGCCTCTAGGGCTGTATTTAGCTTATCTGCTTCATAATTTTTTTCTAAAAACATATTTTTCAATGAGGTAGACTGAGCGTTAAAGTCAACTTTTTGAGAACAATTTCGATGAAGGCGGAGAAATTGACTTTTTGGTATACCATCCAACCAAGGTCTATGATGACAACTAGTTTGATCAATAATCATATTGGTGTAGACCTCTTTAAAGAAGGTTTTAGTTTGGATACTGCCATCTTTAATAAAAATATTGAAGTCTAAAAAATTAACTGACGTTTTACTAAAATCTGAGGATAAAACTATACCTCTATCATTGGTATTTAAAAAATCTAAAAACAGCTTTAAAGAGGTTTCAGAACCTTGCCAAATAAAAAACAAATCGTCAATGTAACGGAAATAGGAAACCAAGTTTGCCCGCCAATCATGATCACCCCAAACTGCCGAGGATTCCCAATCGGCCATGAACAGATTGGCATAGCTGGGGGCAAACCTGGTTCCCATAGCCGTACCTTTCTTCTGAATATAAAATGAGTCTAAAAACCAAAAATAATTATTAGTGAGAATTATATCTATACCTTGTATAATAAAATCAATCTGGGAGTCTGAAATGAAACTATTTTGTTTTAAAAACTTCTCTACTGATTGGCATCCGATATCATGAGGAATTATAGTGTACAGTGACTGCACATCACATGTTACCAATATATAATCATGACACCAATTAAAATCATTTTAAAAGGATAAAAGCGTCATAGAGTCTTTCAGATAAGATCTAGTTTGTTTGACCAGGGGCTGAAGCAAGATGTCAATATATTCAGAGAGATTAGATAGAACAGAATTAATACCCGATACAATTGGTCTCCCAGGAGGTTCTCTTGCATTTTTATGAATTTTCGGTAGAAAATAAATAACTGGGATTTTGGGATAAGGGATAGTTTTATCGCCCCCTTTGCTGGTCATTTTCGGCACTTTACCCTGCCCCCTTTAGTGATGTCAGACGGAGGCGTGCTTTCTTATGTCAGCCTCCGTCTTATCACTACATTCCCCATCTGCACTTGCGGCATACACTTTTACCGCCCCCTTTGCTGACGTCAGACGGAGGCGTGCTGTGAGCTGCCGACCTCCGTCTGACTACTGTCCTCTTCCCAATAGGTGCGGTTTAGCCACGTGATCGCGGAAGTCCGCGACCACGTGACCACCCTTCTGTATACTACATTTCCCATTCTGCACCAGTATTTGTCATGTGACCGCATTAGATTGCGATCACATGACCTCTTATCCCCTTTTTATTTTACCATGTTTATTTTTATATCCAATACTCGTTTTAATGTTAAAACTTAATGATTACTATATGCATTGTCTTATTAATATTATGTATCTCCTTTTTTATGTTTTGAAAGGTTTTTATACTTTATCCATTGTACTGATGACGTAATTTTGGCGCCAAAATTTGAATCAATATGTTTTATCTAAGTTTATATAAGTATCTATGTACCAGGCTTTTTTATTATTGCCAGTTGATAAAGCCCTGTGTGGCGAAACGCGTTTTGGCTATTATTTATATTTTAACTGTATTAATAAAGGAATATTGGCTTTTGTATTACAATTTTGCCATATACCTTTTTTATTTCATTTTATTAATTTCCTGGTACCTGCTTTTATTTTGGAGTCTATATACAGCCAAGAATCCTGAGTGGGGATTGTACCACTTATGCGATTACATTGAGCAGTCTATTCTGCTCATCCGAATGTGAGTATTTTTATTCTTTTATTTTATTGGATTTTATTGATATCCAGTGAGCACTATATTCTGTTTTTTATTCCTTGTTTCTCCCATACTGAGGAATCGTCTTCACCTACATCCTACCAGTGGGGGACAAACGCCACTGAATGCCATATATACCAGAGCGAGTTTATGCTCTGGAATAGGTGAGTGTATTACCTCCCTATTATTCTCTATATCCTCCATTATTTACAGACAATCTACACTATTGGATTTTTTCTGTTTCCTCTATTTTCCATGAGCACCATCAAGTCAATACTACGTTTATATTAGAAGATCCAGCTCTTCACTGAATATACTATCCCTTTGCTGATAACAGGAAGAGAAGAACATAAAGTACTGAGATCTTCACTCATCTGTTGGAATTTACCAAAAGTACACCAAGTATTTGGACTATTTTTTATACATTTCTTTCTATACTTTTTTAGTGTATGCTTATATATTATATTCATCTTTTTATATTTGTTGTAGCGCGACCTATTATTTCTATTTGTGCTTGCTGATGGCATCGCACAGAGCTCGCATTAGCCACAAATAGGTCACATTTAGGAGATTTGTGTGGTGAGCATTTAGGTAAGCTTATACAAGGATGTTTGGTGCAAAAGAGTGCTGCTAATACAAGGATGCATTATGCAAAAGAGTGCTGATAATGCAAGGAGGCTTTGTACAAAAGAGTGCTGATAATGCAATGAGACGTGAAAAGTTCTCTAAGCACGCATGGGGGAATACCATCTGGCCCTGGGGATATGTTTACATTAACTGTTGTAGCACTTAATCCTGTGTTAACCAATCACCTGTTTGCTGTAAGGTTTTTGTAACAGAGATTTGCAAATCTTAGATTCTCTAGATTATTCTTGCCTATATACTGAAGAAAATAATTAATTTAGAATTTCTGCCTTACCCTCCCTGATTAACTTACCTATCTCACTTTCCAATGGATGAACATGTTCACTCAACATTTTTGGCATTAACGTACTTAGAAAGCTTTTTAGGATTGGTCTTGCTCTCTTTGGCTATGAGCTTTTCATTTTCAAATTTAGCACATCTAATCACCATTTTGCAAACCCTATTTGCATGCTTATATTTGTTATAGGATGCAATCAACCCCTCAGATTTAAATATTTTGAATGCCCTTTTCTTATCTTTTATCATTTGACAAAACTTTTTACTAAGCCACATTGGTTTTAATTTCCCCATTTCATATGTGTTTCCAATGGTATGTATCGAGAAACATACTTTTTTAGAATTTGTTTAAAGACCTTTTATCCTCTGCGGTTTGCCAGTGAAAAAATCATGCCATTGTTGTAACTTCATATTGTTTTTTTACATTAATCTCAAATGACACCATATTATGTTCACAATTTCCCAATGGCGGTTATGGACACCGGATAAAGTGGGAGTACACTTATTGTCTATAGAGGTTGGTTATTAGAATATTAACATCTGTTATTATTATTTTAGGTCCCATGACTCTTTTTACTCCATATATGTTTTCAGTGCACCCAATCAGTTTTGATTTGATATTACAATGTTACTATTAAAATATTGTGCCAGGACTTGAGGTGATGATGTCACTTCCTGAGCTGGTAATAATTTTGTGCTGATGGCCATCAGCTGTAAGAGGGCTTTATAAGCAGACACATTTGAACATGGATACAGGTACCCTTGATAAAGGCAGCCAGTTGGTGCCAAAACATTGGCGGGGTTTGGTGACTCGTGTTTCTGTCTTGAGGCTTGTGGTAATTTATTATTATTTTATTGTATTTGCCCTTGCTTCTGTCACTTTGTTTATTTTTTCTTATATGTTTTCACTCTGGTACTTTTTTGTACATAATAAAGCTAAGTTTTTTTGAGATTGTTATAGTGTGCATTCTATATTCTATATACATTTGAATATTTAAAGCACTTGAGGGAGTGTTTATATGGTTTGCACCTGGCTGTTCTTATACTATTTTGTCTCTCCATGTGCTGTTGTTTTGAGAATAGTTATTTCCCTTGTACGTGTTGAGAGATAATGTCATTTCAGGATGTTGGTGACATTAGTGACAGAAGGGCAGAAACACGAGTTTATACACAGGCAGAGGTTGATGCCATTATTGCTAGATACAGTGTAAAGCAGTGTAAAGCAGAGTGTTTTCGTTACTGATCAGACTACACTGTACCGGCGGGTTGAATATTTGGAAAAGAAATTGGTGAATTATCAGCTGCATTCAGAGACGCTTGTTGAATACCTTAGGGTAAAGAGAATACCAAGGGGTCTAAGGCTTAATATTAGACCAAATTTTTGTAAAGCTCGTAAGGATTTTTGTGTGAATTGGTACAAAATCCTAAACAAGTGTAGTTTGGATCTCATAGCATTGACAGTAGAAGGATTGCAACAGGATTTGGTTGAAATCAGGGCCGGACTGGGAACAAAAAATTAGGCCCGGGCATTTTTCAATCAGAGCGGCCCCCTAAGAAGGGGGTGGGGCCAGAGAGTGTGTGTTTTGTCATCACTAATGACAAGCACTAATGACCTAAGGTATTCAACAAGCGTCTCTGAATGCAGCTGATAATTCACCAATTTCTTTTCCAAATATTCAACCCGCCGGTACAGTGTAGTCTGATCAGTAACGAAAACACTCTGGGTGGGCATATGCAAATTAGTTTAACAAAGAATCACATTTTTGCCTCATTCCATTTTAAACATGGATTCCTTTTAATTTGTGTTTGCAGTATACAACTGCTTGAAACACAATTTAGGATAAGATGCAAAACCAGTGAACCACTCATGGACAGCTGTTTCGTTGTTAATGCAACTCTTCAGCATGAGGTTGGTTACTGGTTTGCTTAGTGAGGCTTGGTAGTGCTTGGGAAGCAAAATCTAAATAGGTTATGGTGGGGAAAAATTGTGATTGAAAACCCCTTCCACCTGAAGTATGTGGATAGTTAATACAATGCTAAACAAAAATCTGCACACCAGTCAAGCCATAAGACTTGCTTTTCCCACAGAAATCCCAAATCAGCTTGATGTTGCAGATTTTTGTTTAGCATTGTATTAACTATCCACATACTTCAGGTGGAAGGGGTTTTCAATCACAATTTTTCCCCACCATAACCTATTTAGATTTTGCTTCCCAAGCACTACCAAGCCTCACTAAGCAAACCAGTAACCAACCTCATGCTGAAGAGTTGCATTAACAACGAAACAGCTGTCCATGAGTGGTTCACTGGTTTTGCATCTTATCCTAAATTGTGTTCCAAGCAGTTGTATACTGCAAACACAAATTAAAAGGAATCCATGTTTAAAATGGAATGAGGCAAAAATGTGATTCTTTGTTAAACTAATTTGCATATGCCCACCCAGAATCCTTTGCGGTTGTAACATCACTGCTGATTTGGGATTTCTGTGGGAAAAGCAAGTCTTATGGCTTGACTGGTGTGCAGATTTTTGTTTAGCATTGTATTAACTATATATATATATATATATATATATATATATATATATATATATATATATATATATGTGTGTGCTGTATATGTGTGGGAGTGTGCTGTGTGTGTGTGTGTGTGTCTGGGTGCTGTGTGTGTTTGGTGGTGCTGTGTCAGTCTGGGGGTGCTGTGTCGGTCTGGGGGTGCTGTGTCGGTCTGGGGGTGCAGTGTGAGTTTGGGTGCTGTGTCTGGTGTGCTATGTGTGTTTGGGTGCGGTGTGTGTGTGTCTGGGTGCGCTGTGTCTGGGGGTGCTGTGTGTGTCTGGGGGTGCTGTGTGTGTCTGTGTGTGTCTGGATGCTGTGTGTGTCTGGGTGCACTGTGTGTGTGTCTGGATGCTGTGTGTGTGTCAGGGGTGTGTGTGTGTGTCTGATGCTGTGTGTCTGTGGTTGCTGTGTGTGGGGTGCTGTGTGTGGGGGCGCTGTGTGTGTGTGTCTGGGGTGCTGTGTCTGTCTGGGTGTGGTGTGTGTGTCTGGGTGCGGTGTGTGTGTGTCTGGGTGCTGTGTGTGTCTGGGAGTGCTGTGTGTGTCTGGGGGTGCTGTGTGTGTCTGGATGCTGTGTGTGTCTGGGTGCTGTGTGCTGTGTGTCTGTCTCTGGGTGTGCTGGTGTGTCTGGGGGTGCTGTGTGTGCCTGGATGCTGTGTGTGTCAGGGGGTGCTGTGTGTGTCTGTATGCTGTGTGTGTCTGGGGGTGCTGTGTGTGTCTGGGGGGTGCTGTGTGTGTCTGGATGCTGTGTGTGAGAGTGAACTCTCGCGAGATCTGAGCATTGCCGTGGCAACCGCAGCAATGCTCAGAATCCCGCGAGAGTACCCACGGAGCTGCTGGTTAGAGCTCCGCCGGTCCTCTCCTCCCTCCCTTCCTCCCCAGCCTGCAGCCGCATCTCCATGCCTCTGGGCTGGTGAGGGAGATCTTTGATCTCCCCACCGGCCCACGGAGGCACATAGCAGGGCCAGCACTTGGATAGCGCTGGCCCTGCAGGGGCTGGCAGGAGAAATCCCCTGCCGGCCTCGGCCCCACGGCCATCGCGGCCCACCGGGCATTTGCCCGGTATTCCCGATAGCCAGTCCGGGCCTGGATGAATGTGTATCAATACTGCAGAATAAATAACGTAGCTACTCACTAGGGAGATAGAATAAAATAAAGGAAATAAGAAGGTTGCAATTAGATAGGTGGAGAGAGAAAGATAAGAGTATTATTCCATAGCTTTGGGGCCCTCATGGTTAACTGTATTAAGGAAAGATAAAAGTAACTAAGTGTATATGTTCAAATTGGTAGAGATTAACTACAAAGAAAGGGGAAAAAGGAAAAAAAACAAAAACTTCCCTACTATAAAGTATAGTTAATTTAGTATACCTATCCCCTGCTCTGATAAATGCTCTTCACAGAATCACTAGTGATAATGGTTGCACAAATATGTATAAATAGGAATTAGACAAAATGATTAAAGTTGGCACTCTTACAAACTTGATAAAATTTGAAACAGAGTTTGTAAGATTAGATAAGGACGAGAGGGAGTAGACATATGATGAGAGGAATGGGGTACGCATAGGGACTGGAGATAATGGAATAAAATAATTTAGATATTTACAATAAGAGGTAAAATAATGAAATAAAACTTATACAGGATTTTTTTTAATTTTTTTTAAATTGTATAAATATGGAAAGTTTGACTAAGTTAGTTAGAATGGACAAATAATGCAATATCTAAGTAAATATCATAGCTTAAATATAATACTCACAAAAATTTAAATGTTGGGACATATTTACGAACACATTTAATTTTGATATTTACTTATGTTTAATAATGGTGGAATGTGTATCAATATTGTAGAATAAATAATGTCATTATTCACTAGGGGGATAGAATAAAATACTTTTCTTAATACTCTCCCACGAGGGGAGACATATTGATTATTTTCCCTATAAGGATCTTTTTTATTTCCAAAGTCCTTATTATCTCTTCTATAAGACTCTCTCTTGTTTCTAGTTTCCTGATAGTCTCTTCTATACAAATCTTTTCTATTCTTAAGGGTATAGTATGATTCATTCCTATAAGATGTATAGTGAGCATTAGGTCTATATGGATAGTCCTTTCTATTTTCAGAATGATACGGATCTGGTGATTAACTCCGCTGATAAGGGAGGGGGGATTGTTCTAATGACTAGAGATTTTTATAATACAGAAGCAGATAGAATTCTAAATGATTCCAGTACTTATAAGAAATTAAATAGAAATCCTAGTGAAGAAATCAACAAAACATTTCTAAGAGGTTTTGAGGAAGGTATCTTACATAAAAAAGAATTTGATTTCCTTAATATAAAATATCCTAAAAGTCCAGTTTTTTATTTTTTACCTAAAGTACATAAGAATGTAACCCATCCTCCGGGTAGACCCATCATTGCAGGAGTTGATGCAATTTCTAGTAAATTAACACAATATATTGATGTCCTGTTGCAGCCTCTAGTACAAAAGACTCAATCCCACATTAAAGACACCATTTCCATTTTAAAGCTTTTTAATGATTTTAAATGGGAAAAAGAATATACTTTGGTTACGTGCGAGGTAACAGCTTTATATAGCAGTATCCCACATGAATATGGATGTAAAGCGGTGAAACATTTTTTAGATTCTTCTATGGAATTTTTACCTGCTCAGGTGGACTATATTTTGGAAAGTATTGATCTCATTTTAAAGAATAATATCTTTTGGTTTAGGGAAGAATTCTTCCTTCAGATCCATGGAAGCGCCATGGGGACCAAGTTCGCTCCCAGTTACGCCAATCTTTTCATGGCACTGTGGGAGGAGACTTTTGTCTATGGCCACCATAACTGGGAGGGAAGCTTGGTATCCTATAGCAGGTACATTGATGATATCCTATTTATCTGGAAAGGTAGCACAACAGATTTGAAAGAATATCTTAAATTCCTTAATCAGAATACCTGGGGCATAAGACTGACTAGTACATGGAGTAAAAATGAAGTAACTTTTTTAGATTTAAACATTTATATTAAAGATGGGAAAATATTAACAAAAAATCACTTCAAAACTGTGGATTGTAATAATTTTATAGAACATATTAGTTGCCATTATACTCCATGGCTGGAAAATGCCCCTAAAGGACAGTTTCTACGAATTCAGCGGAATTGCACAGACTTTCAAATTCAGTCCTCAAAAATTAAAACAGACTTTTTAGATAAATGTTATGAAGAACAGAAGTTAGAATTATCAAGAATAGAAATAGAAAATAGAGATAGAAAAGAGATGCTAGAATATAAGAAGAAGAACTCCTCAATTAATAGTAATGTTCCTTTTATCTGCAATTTTAACACCAGGAATCATCAAGTACGTAAAATTATAATGAAATACTGGCCTATCTTATTACAAGATCCCCTTTTAAAATCTTTTTTATCAAATAAACCTAAGTTTGTCCACAGAGGTGCTAGAAATGTAAGAAGTTCCCTGGTTAATAGTTTTATCAGGGAAAAAAATAAAAATCTCAGTACCATCTTTAATAATGAGAAGGGATTCTTTGGTTGCGGGCAATGTATAGCTTGTAGAAAATAAGGAAATAATAAGAGAACTATCCACAATATTAAGAATAATCAAAATAAATCTATACGCATAAAGGAATTTATCACTTGTTATTCCAAGAATGTAATCTACCTTTTAAAATGGCCTTGTGATTTGAAATATATAGGTCGAACTACTAGACCTCTACACGTTAGGATTAATGAACACATCCGTAATATCCAGAGAGGATTTGAGAATCACAGCGTTTCAAGCCATTTCAAACAGTTCCATAACCAAGACACTAAAAGCCTATTTTTTATGGGTGTAAAAAAGGTGGCAAAAAATTGGAGAGGGGGGGATTTTAATAAAAGGATAGGCCAGATTGAAATGGAATGGATCTACAATATGAACACCCTAATCCCTTATGGACTAAATGCTGATTTCGAGCTTTGCCAATTCCTATAATCTCTATGCTATTTCCCCTCTTTATATTTTTTGATTCTATATAATAAGAAGTCTCATTTATGTCAAAGAAATATGGAGATGTTATAAAATACAATACTATAGATATATATAAATAAATAAGTTCATCTATATAAGGTCAAAATATGCTTGTATTATTTATGTGTCTTAACATGCATATTTTTAGGTAATTTATTTTGTAAGAGATTTTATCCCTTTGGGTTAATTATATGTATCTATGAGTTACATAAATGAGTTACATTCTATTGAGGATGTGGTTTTAATAATTGATTTTGTAATATATGTCCTTATTATTCGTGCACATAGTACCATCCATTGAATTTGTACAGGTATGTGTTTCTTATGCTTTTTATGGGGAATGTATTACTTCCTTTTTATTGAAATTTTTATTATTTGTATAAGTCACATATTATTATGAACCAGGGACTACACTCCTTTTTCTCTTTTTTATGACGAGTCCTTGTATGTGCAGAGATTGAGATTACAAAGATTGTTACTTTTCTCATATGAACATTTCTACCGGTACCGGTGACGTCACCCTATACTAAGAAGGTTTGACCCGAAATTTGTAATATGAGGCTTGAACCTTGCACGTTTTACTTGTCAGTGTGAATTACGTGGAGGTAACGAGCACTCTTCACCGGAGATATCAGTGACGTCACCTTACACCTAAGAGGCTTGATCCGCACACTATGCCTGCTATACGAGGCTTGCACGTCATTCGTTTTACCTGTTAGTGGTAATTACGTAGAGGTAATGAGCACACCTGACATTTGTTCCCTCATTAAATAAGCTATTTAAACTTGGACCGGCAAACCAGGAAGACACATTCATTTCTTTTACCCAGCTGAGGAAACTACACGTCGTAGTGAAACGCGTCCTGGGATTTTTACACGGACATTGTTCCTTTATTATTGTTTTACTAGATTTTAGTGTATTCAATAAAGTATTCTACTTTTTATCCTACTTTTTATCCTGGTGGCCGGTATCACCTTATATTTGAGGGAGTGTAGTTCCTTACTACACATCACAAGACTGCAGAGCCATAGGGGCTCTAGGTTTGTAAGTACATTTCTTACCATTTCTCTTATTTCAACATCCAACTGTGCTACCCTATTGTGGTTTTCTTCAACCTCCTTAGGACCACACACAGATCTCTCTAGAGGGGTGGGTCACCGTAACGGACCCGAAGCTGATTACACCGGAGCTAGGTTTTTAGCTCTATGTTTGTGAGTGTTCCAGAGATTACTTTTATTATTTATATTGATTAAAGATTTTACACTATGTGGGTATCTCCTTTGTACCATTTCAAAGTGTGATTCCATCTGGTCCACTATACGATATAGACTGTATCTGGATGTAGATTACTATTTTTAAGGTAACTACTATTTAAATTGTTACATATAAGCGCTATACTATTTATCTCTTTTTGTCAATAATATGAATAGGTAATAAGGAAATATCTGAATTGCACAAAAATTAATGAGGAGAATATAGGCATGTTAAATTATTTTAAATAAAGAAGTAAATGCACATGAAATAAAAATAAGAAAGTCTAGAAAAAGTTTATTAAAGTAAGATAGAAGAATGAATGTGTACAAGAAAATGTTTTTTTTTTTTTATAAATTAAGGAAGAGGAAAAAAAAGAAAATATATCTGCTTTGATAGAAGAGCTGACGGAAAAAGGGTCTAGTAAGGCGAAGGGGGTAAGACACACTATTTGGGACAATGGCGCTCGTAAGGGTTTTTTGAGAGTAATTTTTTTTCTTTCTAAAACCCATTGAGGTTTTTTTATGTTATATGGTTGTATTTGTCATATATGTTGAGCGGATTGTGCGTGGCCAACTTGAGAAATTATGTAACACAGGGAGGATTAATGTTAGAGGGGAATAAGATTAGGATTATAACTTTGAACGTTAAGGGTTTGAATACTCCACAGAAACATAAGCTTTTAGTAGATCATTTATGTAAAAAGAAAATTGCTGTTGGATTTATACAAGAAACACACTGGAAAGCCAGAAACTCAAAAATGAAAAGTTTCTATTATCCAATTCTTGTTTCTTCTGATTATAGCTCTAAAAACAGAGGAGTTGCAATTTTTATTTCAAAGAATGTAACTTATAAAGAAATATATAGAGAAGTGGATAAGAATAGCAGATATGTGTTTTTGATCTGTGAATTGCAGGGGAAAATCTACTCACTACTTAATATATATGCTCCAAATAAACAACCTGAAAAATTTATTAACAACATATTAACCAAGTTCGAAAACAAGGTACATAGTTGGAGGAGACCTTAACTGTGTGGTAGATGTATCAATGCATAAAAAGGTTCCACATAAAGGAAACAACAAAATATTATAAAAAAAATTGGTACTGCAGAATGTCATATCTAAATTTAATTTATACGACATGTGGAGAGTGAAACATCCTGATGAAAAGGAGTTCACTTTCTACTCTAAACCTCACTTGTCATACTCTAGAATAGATAACTTTTTAGTTAAAATACAGTTAATTCAACAATGTTACCTAATTAAAATTGAGGATATCACCTGGTCGGACCATTCGGCTGTGATTATGGAAATAGGACTAGATGTTAATGAACCACGATCACAATGGAGGCTGAATGAGAGATTATTTACTGA
>OW240916.1:94603081-94637881 GCA_933207985.1 Pelobates cultripes | reverse complement strand
GTGTGTGTGTTTGGGGGTGCTGTGTGTGTCTGGGGGTGCTGTGTGTGTCTGGGGGTGCTGTGTGTGTGTCTGGGGGGTGCTGTGTGTGTCTGGGGGTGCTGTGTGTGTGAGTGAATGTATTTTTTATTTAAATTTAAATATATATTTTTTTTTATTAATAAAAAAAAATATATATATCCCCCACCCTCCCTTCTTACTTTTATACTGGGATGGGGGGGGGAGGAGATCCGTTCTGCCAGGGGAGCAATGCTGCCTTCCCTGGTGGTCCAGTGGTGAGAGTGAACTCTAACCTGCGGGTTAGAGTTCACTCTTGCGAGATCTGAGCGTTGCCGTGGTAACCGCGGCAACGCTCAGAATCCCGCGAGAGGACCAGCGGAGCTGCTTGTTAGAGCTCCGCCGGTCCTCTCTCCTGCCTCCCTCCCTCACTCAGCCGGTGGCCGCATCTCCGTGCCTGTGGGCCGGTGAGGGAGATCTTTGATCTCCCCACCGGCCCACGGAGGCACACAGCAGGGCCGGCGCTCGGATAGCGCTGGCCCTGCAGGGGCCGGCCGGGGAGATCCCCTGCCGGCCTCGGCCCCACGGCCATCGCGGCCCACCGGGCATTTGCCCGGTATGCCCGATGGCCAGTCCGGGCCTGGTTGAAATAGAAGGTCTGCTTAGTGATACTAAGAAAAAGTTGTTTGAGACTGGTGAGAAAGCAGTGATAGAAGATAAATTGGTTGCGATTTCCTCCCAGTTACCCAAACATAGGGAAGAAGTGCTTGAGAGGAGATTGGATAAGTTTCGTAGGGATACGGTTGACTATTTAGAGGATAAAGTGTATTTTTGGAGACAACAACGTGAGCCACGTAATTTCCAAAGGAGAAATAGACTAGTGTCGTTAGTATTCCTATCTGACCCTGAGGGAACATCGGGTGATTCAGAATCTAGCACCCACGTTCGTTTTTTAGGAAGAGCTCAAGAACGAGACGCGGTAGGAGGAGGAGAAAGAGTAAACAGGAATGTAACAGTGCCTATAATAACCGAACCCAAGAAGAGATATCCAGGGAGGACGAGACAGCAGACAAGACGCTGGTAATCAATATCTCGAGTAAAACCTTGACTCCATCACAATTAAGTGTTTTAGAAAGAGGGTTTGGGTTTGTACCTACTTACTCTGGTGATAAATTATATACCGATATTGAGATGGAGCGTTTTTTCCGGACGGTTCGTTTAAAGGGATTCTTTCATTTACAGGATTACCAGATGGACCAAGATGAGCAGAGGGTGAAAGCCGAGTCTGCTAAATATGATCGAGTGTAGTGCAGATTTCTTCCTCCTATGACTAATGCCAGGATCGAGACTTTCGTCAGATCCTGCCAGATGGATATAGATAAGATCCAATGGAAAGGGAAGCATATATCCAATTTAAATAGCAGTGAGATGTTGACACTTCGTGAGCTGAAAGAGGATAACTCTCTATCGATTAGGCCAGCTGACAAGGGAGGTGCCCCCGTGGTTATGGATACTCAAAAATATATAGCAGAAATGGATCGGCAATTGTCAAATATGCACCATTACAGGATTCTTGATGGTGACCCAGCAGGTGAGCTATGTGCTATAATCGATGGAATTACTAGGAAGGCTTTAGAGGATGGGTTGATTGAGAAGAGAGATTTAAATTTTCTCAATGTGGATAACCCTAAGACCCCTTTCATCTACTTGTTGCCTAAGATCCATAAGGATTTGTGAAATCCACCTGGGCGCCCCATTGTTTCTGGGTGTGGGTCGATTTTGCAGCCCTTATCTAAATTTGTAGATTTACATCTGCAACCATTAGTGAATGAGATCAGGTTTCGTACCTACATGCGGATTCCTTTCACCCGGTATCATTTATTAAGAATTTACCATACGGCCAGTTTGTCAGGGCACGTGGAATAGTGTCTGATGAAGTTAAATATGACATCAGGGCTGAACAATTGGTGAAAGCATTCTCTTCTAGAGGATATGAGACGGATGTGGTTACTGGTTGCAGGGATAGGGCAAAAATGCTTTTTAGGAATACCCTCTTGCAGAAAAGGGCTAGGGATAGCAATAAAGGCATTCCATGTGTGATAACATATTCAACTCACTTCAGTGAGGTTAAACACATCATTAATAAGCACTGGAAAATTTTGCAATCTGATCCTAAGCTTCTCCCCTGTTTTAATGAGAGACCTTTGTTTTCATTCAAGCGACACAAGAGCCTAAGGGACCACTTAATGAAGAACGTCAATCTACAGGGGAAGATGGATACAGCTGAGACCTGGCTTTCTGCGGCACCGGGTATGTACCGCTGTGGGCACTGTATTAACTGCAATGGGGTGATTACGAGAGACCATTTTTCACACCCGAGGACGGGTAGGAGGTACCCGATTCGGGAATTTTGTAATTGCCAGTCGCAGTTTGTGGTATATATGCTCAAATGCACGTGCGGATTAGCGTATGTGGGTGAAACCACGCGTACGCTCACTATAAGGATTAGGGAACACAAGAGTGGCATACGGACGAATAAGATGCAATATCCGGTGGCCAGACACTTCGCTGAAAAAAGACATACAGTTTCCCAATTGCGATACTTGATTTTGGAGGTGATTAAACCCAGTAGAGGAGGCATTTTGCAAGTGGTTAGGCTTAAACAACGTGAGGTATACTGGATTAATGAGCTCCAGACTTTGTATCCTATGGGTTTGAATGAGGATAATGATCTATCACCATTTCTATAATCCTGACAATGTTTTACTCTGCCTGTGTTTTGTCTGTATCTTTATGTTTTGTTTTTATTTCCTTTTATAGATTGAAGCTGCAGTAGCCATTTGGACCATGATGTTTGTGATATTAGAGTGCCGGAAAATACTGAATCAATTAGAATATATCATCATATACGTTGAATGGCTTCATGTTATTGTTATGATGACCCATCATGTGTATATATATATATATATATATATATATATAATTTTGTATTCTATACTATAGCGAATTGTGTTTATATACATTTTAGGATCAGTTATGTACTTAATATACGGATAATATTGAGTGATGATACCCACGACTACGAGAGCTTTTCGCCATGAGTAGTGTTTTCCTGTGGGTGGTATGATGTTATTTATCTATGTGAATCCTATGTGGTTGACATGGGTATGTATAGTGTACAGATTGATGAAGTTGATGTGACAACGATTATTCTAATATGGTATATATTTATAATGAATTCTTTAATAATATTGATATATTTATAGAATGATATATGCTTGTGATGTAATTTCTGAATATGTTGTTGTATCTTTAAATTGATGATGAATAGCCTCTTAATGTGTGGTTTACATTGTATTATATTATCTTGTGTACAATATGAATGATTTTTCTAATTTTTATTTGGTTGTGTAAATAATTATGTTAATGTATTGAATTAATTTTTTGGACAGTTATTACACAGCTAAGTAGTCAGTATTACATGGAGAACTGCTATGTATTATCATTGCCTGTTTGGCATCTGTAGTAATCTATCTATCACACATTGGGTGTTTGTTGAATTAAAATACTTTTCTGCACATCACTTTTTGGTGTCCTTTTTCCTGTGTTTTGCTTTATAATATTGGTGGGAGATATCTCACGTATAGGCTCACCGATTATTTTCTATTTATAAGGTGGATTTATGACTATTTCTTCTTCTTTTTTCTATTATTATTATTAGTCCTCTTTTGCATGTACATATGTAATACATGTTTAGTGTATTTGTATGTGGGGTATTGATATTTACGGAGTATAATTAATATGGATTATTAATGCTCATTGCACTATTTTGATTGTTAGTTGCCGTCCACTGGGCGTTTTTTTAGAACAATGGGGCACTTCAGTTTGTTTTAGTATTGCGCCTGCGCAAATAGGGTGTTGCTATGTGCAGGCAGTTTGCCGTTATGCGCATGCGTGAGCGGGATGTTACTACGCGCACGCGCGGCACTCATTATAGTACGCCTGCGCAAATAGGATGTTGCTATGCGCATGCGCGGCAGTTTGCCGTTATGCGCTTGTGCGAGCGGGATGTTACTACGCGCATGCACGGCACACATAGTACGCCTGCGCAAATAGGATGCTATGCGCATGCGCGGTAGTTTGCCGTTATGCGCATGCGCGAGCAGGATGTTACTATGCGCATGCGCTGCACTCATTACAGAACGCATGCGCGGACTATCGTTGCGCGCAGCAGTGGCTATGATGCCTGTGGCGCATATTTATACAGGTGTGTGTTCTGCCAATAAGTAAGATGGCGGTTATGGACACCGGATAAAGTGGGAGTACACTTATTGTCTATAGAGGTTGGTTAGTAGAATATTAACATCTGTTATTATTATTTTAGGTCCCATGACTCTTTTTACTCCATATATGTTTTCAGTGCACCCAATCAGTTTTGATTTGATATTACAATGTTACTATTAAAATATTGTGCCAGGACTTGAGGTGATGATGTCACTTCCTGAGCTGGTAACAATTTTGTGCTGATGGCCATCAGCTGTAAGAGGGCTTTATAAGCAGACACATTTGAACATGAATACAGGTACCCTTGATAAAGGCAGCCAGTTGGTGCCAAAACATTGGCGGGGTTTGGTGACTCGTGTTTCTGTCTTGAGGCTTGTAAGAATTTTTGTGGTAATTTATTATTATTTTATTGTATTTGCCCTTGCTTCTGTCACTTTGTTTATTTTTTCTTATATGTTTTCACTCTGGTACTTTTTTGTACATAATAAAGCTAAGTTTTTTTGAGATTGTTATAGTGTGCATTCTATATTCTATATACACAATTTCCCAAGTGCCATGTTTAAAAATAAGTCTACCCAATTTTCTCACACAAGGTTTCTGCATTAGCATGCAGACATTTAAAGTTACCATTTGTTTCTTGAACAACATGTACAACATACCACTCACATACATTCCAGACAAACTTACAGATACACACAAGTACCTAGATACAAACTGTCAAACAGCTATATACACACACACACACACACAGGGCTACTCACTGCCAATACACCAAAACACATGTTGACAGCTATGCACAGACTGAGGGGAAAAAAACTAATTTTTAGCCTACCTTTAGTCAATAGGTTGGCTTCCGTGTGATCCAGCAGGGAAAGAGCTCCAAGCTGTGCTGATGGGACCGTTCCTCGTCTCTCGTGTGGCCTCCTTTGAGAGCTTGAAAGATGTGAACATGTATCCCTTCCTCCCAGTGCAACTGTGCTCAAGATGAATAGGATGAGGTTGTACTTTTTTGGGTCTGTGCTGTCACAGATTTACATTTTAAATGGATCATATAGCATTACAGGGTCCTTACAAGTGTAAGGGGTGTACCCTGTGAGGATATTTATGGGGTGGTAAATATAAAATAATATTTTCATAAAACTTATCAAAAATTAATTTAATAATTTTTATTACATCAAAATTGATATTGAGAATTACCCACTATATTTAATTCTCTTAGATCCTAGAGAACGTTCATTTGAGGATTTTTACTTCACACAGTAAATCACAATTCTTTATAAAAATATAATTTATTGTGACAATAATAATAAAATAATAATATGTAACATGCATGATAATAATCAGTGAATATTTAGTATAACATAGGTATACAAAAATGGCAATGGTTTACACAATACAGCGGCTAGTCACCAGTTGTCAAGAATTTACAAGATTTATGACATCTTAGCAATCTCACAGACACAGAACTCCACAGCACAGCAAGAAGTAATAAAACCTTGGCTAATAGTTAGATCAACTGAGTAACCCTTTCAATGCTGGCTGCAATCCTCCGAGGCATATAATATCCTATTCTGTTTTTTTAATTAACGCAACGTTCATACCAGATCATTAATCATTCCTGGAACCATTCAATAAGAATAATCTACCAGATTTTACATTAGCCAAATTTTAATTTCCCTACATAAGATACACTATCTTTTTTTTTTTGTTGGTAAATTACCGTTAATATATTGTTATTTTCTTCCACCTGCAAGAATGGAATTTTTATAACCATATATTCTTTAATTAATCAAGATTTCTAATGATTGAAATCTGACAAGATTTATCCAGATATATTCCTTCTATGTAAATTTTTTATTAATTTAAATTCATTAAATAAAACCAGCATAATTACCAGTTATGTTGTAGATGTTCTTATTAGATGATTAGATAGTCCCAGGAACTTGCATGAATGTGCATGAATAGAGAAAGTGGTGATGGTTTGGAAAGTTGAGTCAAAGAGTGTTAGATGTTGAATCTTGAATGTCCGAATTGAGTGTCAGTCCCAGAGTGTTGAAGGTCTGAATGTGTGTATCTTGAATGTCCCTCTCTTCCCTTTGTTCTTACTTTTTAAAGGGCCAAACTCTCTGCACATCATTAGTTGATCGGAAGAATAGGAAACTGTAGGTGTGTCTACCTTATCTAGTATTATCTAGTTTTTGGTCAGTAGATGGCGCAATTACATCACCAAAATTTCTTGTCCTGGAAAGAGTTAAATTCATTTAAAGATGATTTCGATGTTGTTTTGGCTTATCTATAATGGCCACTATAACTCAAATTTGCTGCCAGTTCAAAGGATTTACCCCAGACAGCGCATCGGGCATATACCTTTGACATAAACCTTAATTTCACCCCTTGCTTACAATGGGACTTTGTAAGATTTAGAAAGTAAAATTAATTACTAAGTGTTATCTGTAACTGGTGTCTGGTTCTTTGGTGAAGCTGTGTGTAAGATTATTCTATTCCACTAACATTTATTAAATAATATGATATTTCTTCATGAATATTTATCCATGAATGGTCTATATTATTAACATGATACTAATTATATATATTTAATATAAAGTGTAAGTGGATAGTATGTATTTGTATATATAATAATGTACTTGTCCCTGGGTTAATATTCCTTCCCCCATCCTTGTGAGACACCATGCCTTATCTTGTTTACATAACGCATTCCTTAGCTCAGACTCGAATGAATAGAGTTACAGAGAGAAATTTTGTGTCTTTCTTAGCCTGGAAATTCCAATATGGAGTCACCTGTGTTCTGAGTGACTCTAGGAATATACACTTTTAATTTCTATCTTAGCACAAAATGTCTTCCGATATAAATATACTGACAACCCCTCCTAATAAAGGCTCTGGTTACAGATAACACTGTAGGAATGTTAACAAAATTAGAATTGATAAAAAGAAGGGAAAGGGAGACACAAAACTTATAGGTGTAGTACAAAGTTCTCCACAAAAGAATATAAATGTGCCTTACACTCTTGAGCAAATCTCACCTAGTGTTCACCAACGTGGGCCATAAAATTACATGTGAAAATAAATGGCATACAATTTGAACTGCGTGGCTGTCAACCTCTTCTCTTTGTAATTTTGCTCTAGTGGTTGCACTTGTGTTGATCTTAAACTGTCATGAGATGATCATAAAAGCATATTTTTATGTTAATTGGCTAGCTACACCTCAGCCGAACCTAAAATGTGATCACAACTAGCTAGAGGTTTCCAAGTATATGCAAGGGCCCATTTCTGAAAACTTGGAGACACTCTTATTAATACTAAACATCTCAAGGAGTGGTCATATATATTTTCTTCCTTGCCCTCTCCAATTTCTATCCTCCCCTATTTCCCCTTCTTCTAAATCCCTGTATGTTTTTCTTTGTGGGTTCAGTGTTTCCCTGGCAGCGTCTCTCCATCTCCAACCTAAAAAAGGAGAATTAGTATTATCATCCTCGATATTTCTTATATGAGTCGAAGCGATTACATGTCAGAGTTTCTCTCCTTTGACGGAAATTAGACACTGCATTTTCGGATTGTTTTTTATTTTACCAATTAACACCATTTTGTATTTTTACCTCAATCCATTCTTGGGTAGGTTTTGTCTTGGTGGTCGGTTTTCTTATTGGTCTATCTATAATAGGTTTATTATAGTTAATCTCTGGTTTTTGGTCAAATCTCCTTTTGAGATAATTTAGTCCATGTTTGGTTTTACTATAATTATTATTCTTATAGGTTATTGTTTTTTTTCCTAACACTCCCTGTGGCATAATCATTAATGTCCCTTTCATATTTTTTCTTTTTTTGATTATTGATAACTGTCTTTAATTTATTTAGTCTATTCGTAATTGTCAAAATCTTCTGATCCAATAAAGAGCTCTAGTTTGCTTTGGATTTCAGTGAACATTTTATCAATATCTTCCAAGTTTTTTACTGTTTGTTCATTTCACGGTTTGGTCATTTTCATCATTTTATTCATAAAGGACTCAAGAGCCCCTTCCCATATTTTCATAAAGTGCATATCTTCACGATCAAATGTGGGATATTTTACAAACTCTCCATGGTGAAGATTTCTCCATGGTGAAGATTTCCCACCTAATTTTTAGTTCCTTAGTTTCTAGAGAGAGAGTAATTTAGAGAGTAATTTCTCTAAAAAAGTGCACATTTCGTCTAAGTTATTATTATTGCCATTTATATAGCGCCAACAGATTCCGTAGCGTATACACAATTTTTTTTAGATCAAACACAGATAAATGTTTTACATAAAGGTTTTTAAATTTGCCCCTATGCGCTATATAAACAAATTGGAAGCATATACAGATCTAAACAGATTTTCATCACTTATAACAACCTCATATTCTAAAATGTGTTGTTTTTAATAGTATTCTCATTTAGTTTTTATTATGTTTACAATAAAGAATGTATGTTTAGCTTTTAAGTATAGATATAAGAGCAACGATCTCTAATAAGGGCACTGTTGCATACAGCAAGTATTGTGTCCCAAAATAAAAATGGTTGCCAATACTTCACATCCCTTTAAGAACTATAGTGAACCCGGAAGTGACCTGAAAGCGGACGGGCTCGAATACTGTGAAAATGGCTCCAATATTCAACACCCCCAGACTACTACTTAAACAAACAAGGGGAATGAGGAACTATGCACCTGAGGAAGACCTACGTGGTTGAATTGCGTTGTGCTCTTATTTTGGACATTTTTAAATTATTTGTCTGCTGCTATATCCTGTTTTGTGTACTTTATTGAAGTAAATCCATTTGAGAAAAAATTTCAGGTTTCCTGAATATTTGTGAGTAACAGAATTCCAGGATTCATTCTAGCAACTTTATCTGCTGATAAGCAATCACAGCCAGAGCCTGCTATACCTGGCTCGGGGAAGACTGAGTGAACCATTACCTCTGTGTACTTAAATATCTGTGTATATATACAGTATTACACTATGTACAATTTTATATTTTACAGATAACCAGAGACAAATTGTAAGGTCCTCCTTGATATAAATATATTACATTGTGTGGTGGTGGTTTTAATTGCACACCCTGTACTTTGTACTTGTTTTTGCACTTTATGTAGTGTTTTCTGAGTTATTATAGATTGCTGCATCTCTCACAATTCAATAAAGCCAATCCTCCTATATCCAATTGTTTTTAACTTTTATTGTTGATCTTTCAACCAACATTCAAGTAGGTGAGCACTTGGGAAATACTGATCACAATATAGTGTTCTTTGAAATAAACTCAAAAAAGCAAAAGCACATGGGGTATACTAAATATATAATTTTAAAAAGGCCAATTTCAATACGTTAAGGGCAGCTTTACAATGTATTGACTGGCATAAACTCTTGAGTGAAAAGAACACAAAGGATAAATTGAATATCTTCAAACAAATATTAGAAATGTACATTTCTCAGTATGTACCATTAGGTGATAAAAATAAAACATACAAATTAAAACCAATGTGGCTTAGTGGGAAAATGAATCAAGAATTTAAAAAAAGAAAGAAAAGGGCATTTAAGGCATTTAAATCGGACAAATTAGAGGCATCCTATAAAATATATAAGAAAGTCAATAATATGTGCAAAGAGGCTATTAGCAGTTCTCTGCACACAGACTCAAATGTTCAGTTTCATAGATATAAATGCTGGGTGCCAGAGAGGTAGTTACAAAACAATTAGTGTTAGAATGTAATAGTCTGCACTCACAGTCTCAGTTTAAAACGTAGCGTTTATTCCTTCGTGGTTAAAACGTGCACATGTTAAAGTGCATACAGTGAAACACAGGTCAACGTTTCAGTCCCAGTGTGGTACTTTCCTCAGGACAGCATGGATGCATACAGCATAAAACCTGTACATGAGGGGGGGGGGAGGACGAGAGGGGTTGTTTTACTTGTGAGACATCACTGAATACAAATGTGTATTATGATTGTCGCAATTAAAATTCCATGCAGAACTAAAAAAAATTTCTTAATTTCTCACATTTTTTTTTTTATATTTTATTCATATTAAATTATGTTTCATAGATAAATATTTGATGTTAAATGAAAGTCTTGTTTTTCCCGAATAAAATAATATATAATAAGTATGGGTACACTTAATATGAAACAGGTGAATTACAGTTGAACAGCCATATGGCACAAATTTCAGGTTTTATTTACATTTAGTTTTGATCACAACTTGTACAATTGGCTCAATCCTTAAGGGGTTAAAGAATCAGCAGCTGTATAGATTAAAAAAAGATATATATATATATATATATATATATATATATACACAGTGGAACCTCGGAACTCGCACGTTCCCGTTCTCGAACAATTCCCCACAAGTGTGGGGAAGCATGGGATGCACCTGTGAGATGAGAAAATATGGGCAGATGGACTATGCAAAGGGATAGAGGGGAATACAGGGTGAGAAAAACCAGAGGGCAGAGGGATACAAATAAAGGGTGAAGGGATATTGACAGAATTATTATGCAAGGAGAAAGAGGACAATATGAGAAGGATACTGTTATGGGCAAATGCAAATATTGTATTCCTAAAACTGTGTATTTTGTCTTTAAGAGATATTGCACACTGACAAGGTGTTAGAACTGGAACATATTGTTTTTCATACGTTTCTTTAAGCAATAACCTCTTATTTACCTCCAGTGCATAATATGTTTACGCCATTTTGTCCCAGACAAATTACAATAACAATAATGCATAAACAAGCTTCAAGTCTATGATCTAACTCTTTCAGTACATAATATACTGAGGTAACCCTAAATAGATAAAGATGTTCAGACTTTAAGATGCCATCTTGACCTAAGTCAGGGAAATATCCATGATGGGAACACCCTTTAGTTAGGGCCTTGTATTTTTGCCAAGTTAATGGAGGTCCTAAAATGAATAAAAGTAAAATAAGTTACTTTTTCAAATATGAACTACGTTGACCCTAAAATGAAGACACCTAAGGTATAAATAGATTTACTTTTAAATGTTAAAGGACCACTCTAGGCACCCAGACCACTTCAGCTTAATGAAGTGGTCTGGGTGCCAGGTCCTTCTAGGGTTAACCCATTTTTTTTATAAACATAGCAGTTTCAGAGAAACTGCTATGTTTATGAATGGGTTAAGCCTTTCCCCTAATCCTCTAGTGGCTGTCTCATTGACAGCCACTAGAGGCGCTTGCGTGCTTCTCACTGTGATTTTCACAGTGAGAGCACGCAAGCGTCCATAGGAAAGCATTGTAAATGCTTTCCTATGCGACGGGCTGAATGCGCGCGCAGCTCTTGCCGCGCGTGCGCATTCAGCCCAAGAAGAGGAACAGAGGAGGAGAGAAGGAGAGAAGGAGGAGAGCTCCCCGCCCAGCACTGGAAAAAGGTAAGTTTTTATCCCTTTCCCCCTTCCAGAGCCGGGCGGGAGGGGGTCCCTGAGGGTGGGGGCGCCCTCAGGGCACTATAGTGCCAGAAAACTAGTATGTTTTCCTGGCACTATAGTGGTCCTTTAAGACAGACAGAGGAGAGATTTGGAGAAGGACACTCCATTTCAAAATGACAGAGAGGCTGACCTGATGACATGTTCAGGAGGGTATGTTAATCTATTATTGATATTTGCAAGCATTTAGTTTAATCTTATAAACTCTGCTATAAATTATTGTAATGGATTTTATATGTCTATATATTTTTATATAATAAATATCTAAAAAGACATTTTATTGCTTCCAAGACAATCCTTATTTTATATTGTATTCTCAATTATTTATGTATTTTAAAAAGAGGATCTCTTACTAACTATATAAAATTATGGCTAAGATATCTGTATGGTTAGCCCTGCTAAGTTCTATGCTTTAAAGGGACACTATAGTCACCAGGACAACTACAGCTTATTGAATTTGTTCTGGTGAGTAGAATCATTATCTTCAGGCTTTTTACAGTAAACACTGTCTTTTCAGAGAAAATGCAGTGTTTACATTACAGCCTAGTGATAACTTCACTGGCCACTCCTCAGATGGCTGTTAGAGATCCTTCCTGAGTCATGGCTGCCTAAAATGCATCCAAACATTCAGTATCTCGTCCCTCTGCATGCAGACACTGAACTTTCCTCATAGGGATTAATTGATTCAATTCATCTCTATGAGGAGATGCTGATTGACCAGGGCTGTGTTTGAATCATGCTGGCTCTGTCCTTAATCTGCCTCTTTGTCAGTCTCAGCCAATCCTATGGGGAAGCATTGTGATTGGATCAGGCTACCCTTCTGATGATGTCAGCAGACTGCTTGTTTTTCTGAATCAAACAGCATGCAGAGTTACAGCTTCAGGCTTTAATATGGTAAGATTTTGCTATATTTATGGAGGCATGAGGGGCCCAGGGGGCTAGATGGTGGTTTTAACACTATCGGGTCAGGAATACATGTTTGTGTTCCTGACCCTATAGTGATCATTTAAGATATTATAGTGGTAAATAAGGGAACCCGCCGCTGTTACAATACCAGAGGGCAAAGAGACACGAATAAGGGAAGAGGGACTATGAACATAAAGATACAAGCAAAGGTATTCGATATTTTGAACCAGATACAGTCATTTTATATGCTTTTGTATGTAATGCAAGAACAGTTACCTATCTCCATCCATGTAATTTGGGGGGTCTGGAACGGATTAAACACATTTACATTAATTCCTATGGGAAATCGCAATTCGAACAGCCTTCTGGGTTGAGTTCCGAGATTCCACTGTATATCTGAAACTTACCACAGCCTTATCTAAAATAGCTAACACAGTTGAGGATTGACCATCTGCCTCATTATAAATACATAAATGGCATCATATTTTACTGGTTGTATGCATATTAAAAAAAATTCACTTTGTTACATAAAATACTGGTGCCTCAGCTGGCATAAATTAGAATTTAAAGGGACACTGTAGCAGAGCTCCAATATTCAGCATAAATATCTCTGCCGTAGACTCCTTGTAGCCGAGGAAGCAATACAATATCCAAGGCACAATCTCCCTAGTAGCTGGACGACACGTAGTTCTGGGAGTCAACTGGTTTTTATTCAGCCACAGCTGGCTTTTATGCAACTCCCCATCCAAGGGATTTCTTAAATTACATTCCAGGCGTTTTCCCACTGGTGGACCTTGTTGGGGACAGGGGACAAAGCAACATTTCCCACACTCCTCCTCTGTACCTGGGAGATAATTGAGTAAGAACAACTCTTTAATATTATCTCCCAGGTACAGAAAATATACAATATTGTAAAACCATATAACATAGTAATATCTCAGAACTCCATGAAAGTTAGTTCACCGAATAGCAGGGATCTGTGCGCCCACTTTTCCAAATATCACTCAGATCCGTTCGGTAGATTAGGAAAGCCATTCGACTGAAGTTTAGACCGGTCGACCACGAGGTGAAGCCCCAGAATAGTTCCAGAAGATTGACTGGTCTTCTTTCTGGAGTTCTTGCACGAATGCCGATGAAGGCTCCCCCTGTCTGCTAGCATAAAAACGTTCTCCTTTTTTGGTAGTTTAGGTCTTACGCTTTTAGCCTACTGGTTCGGGAAGTTGAATGGGCAGTGGTCATAATTTTCTGTGTGTTCGCGGAGGTCAGTAGCCGAAATTAGTTCCAGGCCGTCGATGACCATATACCGCTGCCCACATTCAAGAGACAAGATGGCCACCATTCGAATTACCGAATGCATGTGTGCAAACAAACGGCGTCCATCTTGTCTCTTGAATGTGGGCCACACATGGAAACCTTCCTTTAATGAGCAATTTTGAAGTTAACAGCCAGGGGTGGTCGGTTGTTAAAATAACCGACTCAGGCCCTGTGGATATGAGAGCAGGGAATCTTACTTCCCTTAATGTAACATATACATGAGCAGTGCTGTCATAGAGGCTATAGAGAATCATTGAATACAATGATTCACTATGGAAGAATCGCAGGCATATCGCAGCAAGCACTGCACATGTGCCTACATTCCTCAATGCTCCTTTATGAGGAGCATTGGAATGGCACGCCTTCAGGATGATGCAACCAGAGGAGGTGGTTGCGGCAGCCGGTCTGATGATGTCACTGCATGGTACTGGGAGTGAAGTAGGGAAGACCATAGAGACCATGTAGAGGTTTTCAAACACTGTCTGACCCAAGGTATATGTGTATATGGCTGAAGGATCCTGTCATATACTAAAGGTAGAATGAGTTTTTTATTTTTCACATATTCTTCATATAACAAAGAATCGATTTCCTTTCAAAACTTGATGAAAGAATTGTTACATCAAAAAGTGTTGAGGGGACAGTTGTGCTTTAATGGAATAGTCCTGGTGAATTTCACAGATTTCCTAAGTGATTCTTAGAACCTTTTGAACTTTGGCACAATTTCCTTTAACATATAAGACCTTCAATTTGAAAAAAACATTTTGCTGCTACGGTGTCTGATAGTATGGAAGTTCTCAGCTCACCTAAGTAACTGGCTAGATTCATAGAACACTACAGCATTGCTGTGGTAATTACAAAGTACTTGCACTACAACACATTACGCTGTACTTAAAGCTTAAAGAAACCACTATAGTCACCTAAATTACTTTAGCTAAATAAAGCAGTTTTAGTGTATAGATCATTCCCCTGCAATTTCACTGCTCAATTCACTGTCATTTAGGAGTTAAATCACTTTGTTTCTGTTTATGCAGCCCTAGCCACACCTCCCCTGGCTATGATTGACAGAGCCTGCATGAAAAAAAAACTGGTTTCACTTTCAAACAGATGTAATTTACCTTAAATAATTGTATCTCAATCTCTAAATTGAACTTTAATCACATACAGGAGGCTCTTGCAGGGTCTAGCAAGCTATTAACATAGCAGGGTGGATTGTCCGGAGGACAATCATCCATATATCCCATAAGCCGGGATTGTTCCGCTGTACGCCTGTTATACCTGAGCTGGCTGTAGCTCATTTAAATGTGAGTAGAATATTTATATCTTTAGCTCACATATATTGACCCTTAGACTCTATACGATTGGTCTCTTATCTTGTGTCTTCCATATCACAAGACCAACTGGACTACTATAAACAGAGAAGAGACCCATTCACCAAAAGCACCTTATAAGACATCTATTGCCACAGTGCAACTTCTAAAATCTTTTTGGACTATTTTCGATATTTTATTTTAAACTTTTATAAGTTTTATTTATATGTCTTTTTACTATTTGTAGTCCACATTGATACATTTTGGCGCAGCCTTGCATTACTGTTGTTGTTGTTTTCCATTCTTACTATAGAGGGTTACCCTCTGCTAGGCCGCTGCCCATCCACCTTTTTATTATTAGCGCTAACCTCCTTTCTTGTTTTTCTTTGTATTATGCACCATTTGTAATGCATGCATATGACAAGGCTGTCACTCAAATAAAGTATTTAAAAAAAATAATAATAAGAATTAAAAACTTATTTTACAGTTAAACAACTTCCAACACAAGCAGCTTGGAAACAGTGTGCGTAATAGTTTAATGATTCCTCTCTCTTACTGATGCTTTAATCAGCAGAAGTTCACATTAAACATTTACAGAATGTGTTAAAAAAATAGCAAAATAATATGTAAGGAAGATACAGGACAAGAAGGTTCACTTTTAAATAGCTTCCTTAAGGCAGTATGTACAGCTGGAACAAGGGCACTGTAGTCTATTATTCTGCATCAAGACGCGGTATTACAGGGAGAATCAGGTTTCCAAATGCAGAGTCTTGGGTTATGAAGTATCCAGATGAATGAGCGTGAGCATGCTGTATGAACAAGAGAAAAATATATATATAAATTATATGTTCTATATCCAAAAAGTATTTTCATATGTTATATGGAATTTTCACTACACCTCATTGACCAAAGATTGTTTTTTTGTTTTTGTTTTTTTATAAAATCATTGATGCAGCCAAAGAAGGACACGCATTTTAGGGAGTTGGGTGGAGGCATGTTCTAGCAAAGGGAGTGCTCTTTTGGAACATATTAGGTAACTTCATGACCTACCGATTTACCATTTATGTACATATAAATTAAATTTACAAGATCTAAGTATGTAATGTTAGAGACTTAGTGTAAACACTGAGTAAGGGGTGTCGATGCTATATAGTTAAGTGTGGGGGTTGGTATAGGGTTAGTGTTATCTCAAGGTTTCGTTTTGCTTAAGAACTTGGACAAATTTATCTCTATCCTTAAGGGTTTAATTTAATTGTTGTGGTCCAGCTCTCTGTTGGATAAGAAATGCAACTCTGTTTATGATAACATCAACACCATAGACATATTTAAAAACTAGACAGATAGGCTATCACGATAAAGCATGAGATTGAGATCTAAATTTTATCAGCAGGTAGCAAGGCCACTTCATAATCTACCATGGTTACTGTACCAATTCTAAAGCTTTTCCCCAAAACTTATTTTCATACCCCACAGACTGACATTCAAGGAATAGTGGCATAATGAGACACACTGAGGAAAGAAACACACACAACACAACAAAGTCATAATGTCTATTATTGTTGTACAAATAGCTTACCTGAAGTGCAGCTTTCTGCTGTGCTGCTATGTGTTGCTGCTCGGCATGGTCACGGATATCTTTGTTTACATTAGGCCTTGAAAGTGCGATGCTAAAGACATAAATAGACACAAATATTATAAGGTTTAACTTTTAAATTAGAATGTTCCCGTGTTAGATTTGATTCATGGCCTCACTGTGTTAAAAAAAAAAAAAAAAGGACACTATAGACACCCAGACCATCTTATTGAAGTGGTCTGGGTTCAGTATCGCGGCCCCTTAACCCTGCAAGGTTTACAATGCAGGGTTAAGACTGCCTCTAGTGACAGCCACTAGGACCACTTCCTCGATTCACACAGTTTAATTTTGTGAAACAACTCTGGAGGTCTTCACGCTTTGCATTAGGACGTCCAGCGTCTTGAAAATTTCAATAGAAAGCATTGATTCAAAGTTTTCGTATAGAGAAAAATTAATTTGCCCGCAGCACTTGTGCATTAGATTCTCCCATTGCTGTGATGTCGCAGGAGAAGGAGAGGTATCCAGGCTGGAATCAGGCAAGTGAAAGAAAGGGTGTTAGGATTACAGTGTTCCTTTAAGATATAATTGTTAGAGTGTCCCTATAAATATATCCAGGCTGATGTCCAATATATTCTCTACATACTTCTCCCCTAGATAAGCAAAGGTAAGTTAAAATTATTCACTACCTATAGCAAACAGTGGTAGCGAAAGCACTATAGCTTAAAAGGACCACTATAGTCATCCAGACCACTTCAGCTCAATGAAGTGGTCTGGGTGCCAGGTCCTCCAGGTTTTAACCCTTCAGATGTAAACATTGCAGTTTCAGGGTTTACATTGCAGGGTTAATCCAGCCTTTAGTGGCTGTCTTCCTGAAAATCGCATTGAGCGCACAGAGCGTCCATAGGAAAGCATTGAGAAATACTTTCCTATGGGCATTTTTAATGTGCTTGTGGCTGTGGCCGGGCATGCACATTCGGCTCCACTCGGGAGCTGATGTCGGAGGGGGATGAGAGGTCACCAGCGTCGAGGGAGCCTGGCGCTGGATAAAAGTATGTGGCTGAAGGGGTTTTAACGGGATGGGGGCCCTGAGGAATATATATATATATATATATATATATATATATATATATATATATATACCGTATATACTAGAGTATAAGCCGAGTTTTTCAGCACATTTTTTGTGCTGAAAAACCCCAACTCGGCTTATACTCGAGTCACTGTCTGTATTATGGCAATTTACATTGCCATAATACAGACTGGGGGCTGGCAGCGAGCGCTTACCTCTCCTGCAGCTCCTGTCAGCTCTCTCCTCCTCCGCGCCGGTCCGGTCAGCACCTCGGTCAGCTCCCAGTGTAAGTCTCGCGAGAGCCGCGGGGTCATAGTGCGGCTCTCGCGAGACTTACAGTGTGAGCTGAGAGAAGAGCTGCATGGACCGGCGCGGAGGAGGAGAGAGCTGACAGGAGCTGCAGGAGAGGTAAGTAACAGCTCTGCCAGCCCCCCTCCTCCCCCCCCACTGAACTGCCAATGGACCACCAGGGAAGGAGAGCCCCCCTCCCTGCCATGTATCAAGCATGGAGGGGGGACGAAAAATAAATAGATTAATAATATATAAATAATAATAAAAAAATAATTAAAAAAATATATAACAAAAAAAATTAAAATAATATCAATTAATATATAAATATAAATAATAATAAAAAAATAATTTAAAAAAATATAACCAAAATTTTTTTTTTTTTTTATAAAAATGCCCACCCCCCACCAAGGCTCTGCAACACAAACACACACTGCACTCATATACACACACACTGCATTCATCATATTCAATTAATATAATTTTTTTAGGATCTAATTTTATTTAGAAATTTACCAGTAGCTGCTGCATTTCCCACCCTAGTCTTATACTCAAGTCAATAAGTTTTCCCAGTTTTTTGGGGTAAAATTAGGGGCCTCGGCTTATATTCGGGTCGGCTTATACTCGAGTATGTATATATATATCTGAATGACATACAACATTTTAAGTTTCAAATAAACAATCAAAATAAGCAAACATATTGCAATTCACAGAAAACAGCATTTTTATACCTTGTGTGTCCTACTTAAAGGGACTCTCCAGTGCCAGGAAAACAAACCGTCTCCCTCCCACCTCAAGTTGCTGAGACGGTTAAAACTCCTTCAGTGACTTACCTGTATCCAGCGCCGATGTCCCTCGGCGCTGGGTCAGGGTCCGCCCACGTCATCCGGGGGGGTGGGGGGAGACCTATTAAGCATGCATGCCCGCCGGCGACGGAGACCTAATGCGCAAGCGCGGCAATGCCACGCACACGCATTAGACCTCCCCATAGGAAAGCATTGAAAAATGCTTTCAATGCTTTCCTATGGTGATTTCAGCGACGCTGGAAGTCCTCACATAGCGTGAGGACGTCCAGCGACGCTATAGCACACTTTTCATGTGCTATAAACACAGACGTGCCCTCTAGTGGTTGTCTAGAGAATTACTGCACAATTCTCTGTCATTTAGGAGTTAAATCACTTTTATTTCGGTTTATGCAGCCCTAGCCACACTACCCCTGGCTGTGACTGACACAGACTGCAGGAAAAAAAATGGTTTCAGTTTCAATCAGATTTTAGCTTACTTAAAATATTTTTATCTCGGGGGGCGGGGCCTGACCGCCATGCAGAACAGCCGCATGAAACAACAGCTCCTGCAATCAGGCGAAATTTAAAAAAGTCAAAGCTGAACTGGTACCCTCCTGATGACCAGAGAACGCAGTCCGATACACGAAGGGGCACTGGACCTGGGGAGAGGCTTGCACTCCGTGTTTTAGTCCCTCAGAATGACTCATGTTGTACGCACAAGAGGAGGCCTACTTAGGCGGTGAGCGGGGTAGACGGCTGCTGCCCCGCTCGACTGAATCACTCCCGCCCGACTGAATCACACCAGCCCCCTCAAGGTTGTGGAGCAGGTCCCGTCTCACCCCCTAAGGCTGGAGGGGGTTATACCGGCCCAAGCCCCGAGACCCCTTGCAACAGCGGTGAACCTGCGGCAAAGAAATATCAAACTCCCCACAGAGCCCTGAAGGAGACTGACAGCGTGGCTGGATCAGATAGGGCTCTGAGCTGTGCCCACTCAATACCCACCAGAAGTCGGGACCCACAAGCGGTGACCAAAGGGAGACATCGGCAAACGAGGCTCAGAGGTAGCCCACACCGCTCCCCATCAAAGAACTTACCTTCGGGCCGGCCCGACAAGAGGCGACACTCTATAGAAGGACTCCAGCCAGATACACCTTCACAAGGTCACGGCACCCGACAACAGCATGTCCACAAGGGGGCAACAGCTCATACGAACTCTCTGCCGTGCAGTCGGAATCCCCGAGCAAAGCAACCTACAGCTGGAGAAGGACACGAACGGCAGGTCCCTGGGATATCTGCCACCACGCTGTAACATTTAACATCGTACAGAGTCCTAACCTTTACTCTGGGCTCTCTCCTTTTGATTTATGATTATTGATAACTGCTGTCTGTAATACTCGCATGCTCTCCATCATGAACTATGGATCAGCCTGGGGGGCGGATTTCGTCTGCATACTCAGCTTTAGTGATTTAACTCCTAAATGGCAGGGAATTTAGCAGTAAGACTGCAGGGGTTTGATCTATACACCAAACCTGCTTCATTAAGCTCAAGTTGTTTTGGCAAATCTAGTGTCTCCTTATTTAAACCTCAAAGTCATGTACAAAACCAAATACAAAATCAGGAAATAACTAATGTGTCATAGTCTTACATCCATTCTCACACTAAATAGTTTTCATTTATTTTTTAAATTTTACCATTATTGGATTGGTGAAAAATGGCTCTATACTTTAAGTTACATTTTGGTACTCACAATCCTGAGGAAGAGGGGTTATCAACACAATGTGACCATCAATACCTGAGCAATTTCATCACCTGAAAGGACGATATACCAGTCACCTAAAAGCATTATCAGTACATTTTGCTACCTGCAGCCTCCAACTTGTTAAAAACCAAAAAGATGCAATTTTTTGTTAACCTTACAATATCGGTCTACTGAGCTCAACATCACTAGATTGAAGATGAAATTGTGGTTTAGCTTTAGTTTTTAGACGTTAAAGGTATTCTGACTTTGGAGGCACAACCAGCAGAAATTTGGATTGCAATCGCAATCATACTACCCACTGACAGAAAACATTGATCAGTTAAGGACACCCGATAGTAATGTTGCATTAGATAGCTTGATATTAGCATCCAGTCAAAACACCCATATAGACAATTAATAGTATAGTATTATAAAATACAATAATGTGAACATACCTGGCACCTGGGTTGTTGGTTGAAGACTGGTTTTGCATTAAAAGTTTTTTCTTCTCTTTGTCTAATTCTGCTAAAATCGCAACTCTGTTTCTGTTTGGAAAACCTACAGAATTAAGAATTTATACATTTGTTTAATAAATTCCACTTAAAAAAAAAAAAAAAGCATAAAAACTTATACATTTAAAAACAATGAATGCCAGTCATTAAAGTGACACTGTCACCTGTTTTTTTTCTTAAACATTCCTAAACAAGATTTTTAGCAAAAACTAATGGACAGTTCTGGCAGGTGAAGTTACCAGGAGATGAAGAAGCATGGCAGCGGAAAGAAGGAACAAACTGAGGTAACAATAGCTCTCCGACTACTCCCCTTCAAACACCACCATGAAATGTCACCTTAGGAGATTTTGATAAAAATACAAATACCTCACAAGTGACAGTGCTGCATTAAGAAACCAGTAGATCCGCTCATCATGACAGTTATGAGAATTGCAAAACAAAATCAGCCACTGTACAAATAGCAAAAACCCATTAAAAGACTTGATTGATAAAGAACACAAAAGCTTAAAACAACTTCTTCAATAAGCAAAACAATGAGATTTGGTTTAATTTCATTCCCATTACGAAATATATCTGGTTGGTTATGAAAGAGACACTTCTGGCACCAAAACAACTTAATCTAAATTAAGTTGTAATGGTGCAGGGAGGCCTCTACAGGCACTCTTACCTCAAGGGTTTAAACTGTTTCCGAACTATTTAACCCCAAAGTTGCCTCCCACAGCGAAGTCCACTCCCCCCCGGCTACAAAATATTCAGATTCAGGAGGCGCCGCTGATTGGCTGAGGCCAGTCAGCGGACGCGCTCAGCTTATCAGTGACTCCCCATTCACCAAACTGGCTTGGAAAAGGTACGTTTCTTTCCAAGACAGTTTTGTGAATGGGAAGTAACTGACTGGATGAGAGCATCAGCTGACCACTCTCAGCCAATCTACAGCGACCCTGCCCGGCAGGATTCTGCGCTTCCTGAATCTGAAAATTCTGAATCTGGATGCCGTCGGGGGTAGTGGACATAGCCACTGAGGGCAATTTTGTGGTTAAACCATTCGAGAATGGTTTAACCCCTTGAGGTAGAGTGCCTTCAGGGGTTTCCATGCACCGTAACAACTTCATTAAAGCAAAGTTGTTTTGGTGCAGTAGTGTCCCTGTAACTTAAAACCGAATTGCAGTGCACTGAAAACCAAACTGCAAAATTAGATACTCAAACTGTGATACTGCCCCTAGAGTGTCCTTTTAAGTTGGCTGAATAATGAAAAGATTTCATATGAAAAATTAAAAAGATTTAACCTATCAGTTAATTCGTAAAACCACATTAAAAAAACATGGGTTAAGCTGATTTTAAGGAAACCAAAATAGAAACAAGTCATGTCAGAAATGTCCAACATTTTGTTTGCTGAGAAAAAAAATAAATGAAAAACATGGACAGATGAGAGAATGTAATTTCAATTAACTATAATGCACTGGCTCTACAATGCATAATAATATTTCAAGGGTTTCTGAAAGGTTCTTATGTTGCATCACTGGGTACAAGTGCCTTTTTAAATATGCCTGAAAATGTAGGATGTGCTATTTTAAGGAAGCAAAATGGACATGCTTTTGTGAACCAATTCAAAACATTCACTTATACATTATGTACATTTCTCTTTCTTTACATGGATTAGATACAGATAATATGACTGAAAACACTACGTTAATGGATGGAAGAAAAGGACAGTAATGTACTACATATAAAGTAAAAAACACTTCACCTCCTCCTAAGATATTTAGAAGCTGATGTATTTTGTTGACATTTTGCTAAACCTCCTACATCTTCCTTAGAATAAATACTTGGCATTGCCATTTCCAGTCTTAAAGCACCTGTTAAGATCAAGTTGCACCATTTATTACAATAATTCTAAAGATGAGTAGAGTCAAGCTTGAGTGTTGTACGTTAAATATCCATATCAGCTGCAAGTAATAGGGTGAGTGCATTGTGACTGACACCGTTCAATGCTGGTGCGCAGAACCTGAGATCAGTGGAGTTATACTTCAAGTGCTGATTCATTAGATGCCATTTAGATGTTCAGGAGATATTTATAAATATTAGTTGCATGGTTTATTTTATATATCAGCTGGTTAAGCAGTGGTAAGACACCTAAATATCTCCCTGCCTACTTAAATCCTCATACATTGTAAACTAATTTGAGCAGGCCTTCTTCACCTCTCATATACCTTTTTTTTTCATATAATTGTAAAGCACTGTGAAATGTGTTGGTGCTATATAAATAATAATAATGAATATATTTCCAGCACTGACTGCCATAATACAAAATTGACCCATCATGTTTCATCTATACATTGTATGATCTGATTGCTATTTCATGTTTTCCCATGATTTGTAACATCACGTCAAGCAAAGAAAAACCTACATATTGCATGTTATGACAGACACTCTTTAGTTTGTCATCATGTATGTACCAAGATTGATGGGAATCAAACTCATACACAGCAGGCACTATATGATAATGTCAACAATCATTTTCCCTTCATATACTCCTATAAGCATAGTCTCCTCTGAGACGTCATTTGGATCCAAGCTCATGCAAGACCCATAGGTGCTTAGAACGGGCTCTTAAAGGAACACTATAGTCACCTAAATTACTTTAGCTAAATAAAGCAGTTTTAGTGTATAGATCATTCCACTGCAATTTCACTGCTGAATTCACTGTCATTTAGGAGTTAAATCAATTTGTTTCTGTTTATGCAGCCCTAGCCACACCTCCCCTGGATATGATTGACAGAGCCTGCATGAAAACAAAACTGGTTTCACTTTCAAACAGATGTAATTTACCTTAAATAATTGTATCTCGATCTCTAAATTGAACTTTAATCACATACAGGATGCTCTTGCAGGGTCTAGCAAGCTATTAACATAGCAGGGGATAAGAAAATCTTAATTAAACAGAACTTGCAATAAAGAAAGCCTTAATAGGGCTCTCTTTACAGGAAGTGTTTATGGAAGGCTGTGCAAGTCACATGCAGGGAGGTGTGACTAGGGTTCATAAACAAAGGATTTAACTCCTAAATGGCAGAGGATTGAGCAGTGAGGCTGCAGGGGCATGTTCTATACACCAAAACTGCTTCATTAAGCTAAAGTTGTTCAGGTGACTATAGTGTCCCTTCAAAGGGACACTATAGTCACCTGAACAACTTCAGCTTAATGAGGTTGTTCAGGTGAGAACTATAGCTCCATGCAGCCTCTCATGTAAAAACTGTATTTTCTGAGAAAATACAGTGTTTACATTGGAAGCTAGGAACACCTCCAGTTGCAGTCACTCAGACTGCCACCAGAGGGACTTCCGAGTGGATGAATGCATAATTCGCATTCATCTTCATGTTTGACGTCTTCACGCTTGGGTGAAGACATCAAACATGCTATCAGCATACAGGAGATAGGAGGCACATAACATCTCCTGCACACAGCGTCGGCTCGAGCTGACAGGCTGAAGACCAGAGACCAAGCAGGAGGGGAGGATCCAAACTGTAAGTAATCTTATTTTGTGAACGAGTGTGGGTGGGTAACTGATTGTGTGGGTTGGTGACTGTGGGTGAGTGAGTGTTGGATCCATCCATCCATCCCTCTCAGTCAGCTCAGCTCGCAAACGCGCATATGGAGCGCTGAGTTCATTCATACGGCGGCATTCAATGCCGCTCTATGAAGAACGCGATTGGTGCAGCGTGAACCCGCGCATGCGCCACAGATCGCAATGACGCTTCTGTAAGAGAAGCATCTGATTGAGCCCTGCTACTTCGTCATTTGACGAAAAAGTAGGCGCGCCTGACAGGGATCTCGGCGCTGGAACAGAGGTAAGTTTATATCATAAAAAGGACTAGAAAATTATTTTTAATAAGAGGAAGTTCATATAAAAGCAAGGAAGAAGGTTAGGGAACCTGTCTTTCTTGGGTTTTTTTTGTAGACTATAGTGATCCTTTAAAAGTGGCAAACTCAGATTTAGAATTATTTGTTGCTCAGGGTTCTCTTAGTCCAATGAACAATATTTCATTCATATAGTAAATAATAGTAAAGTGTAATATAAAAAAAAAAAACAAAAAAAAAAAACACCATAAGCACAACAGCGTGATGTAGTGGTTATGGTGCCATGAGTGCCCTGGCACCTCACCCTCCTTACCTGTCCTGGGGGACAAATCTTACAGTGCAGGTAATTGGCTGGAACACTCCAAGCTCCTTAACCAATTAACAGTTTGAAAACTTACCTTGGATCAGCAGGCTATGCTAAGCTAAACTCCGCCGTGCAGAGCCAGCTCGTTGGCTAACAGTGTCAACTGACCGCTCCCAGCCAATTAAAGGGACACTATAAGCACCCAGACCACTTCAGCTCATTCAAGTGGTCTGGGTGCAGTGTCCCATGCCCTTTAACCCTGCAACGGGTAATTATTGCAATTTTCATTAAAGGACCACTATAGTGCCAGGAAAACATACTCGTTTTCCTGGCACTATAGTGCCCTGAGGGTGCCCCCACCCTCAGGGACCCCCTCCCGTCCGGCTCTGGAAGGGGGAAAGGGGTTAAAACTTACCTTTTTCCAGCGCTGGGCGAGGAGCTCTCCTCCTCCGATCCTCCTCTTCTCCTCCCTGTCGGCTGAATGCGCACGCGCGGCAAGAGCTGCGCACGCATTCAGCCGGTCACATAGGAAAGCATTCATAATGCTTTCCTATGGACGCTGGCGTGCTCTCACTGTAAAAATCACAGTGAGAAGCACGCAAGCGCCTCTAGTGGCTGTCAATGAGACAGCCTCTAGAGGATTAGGGGGAAGGCTTAACCCATTCATAAACATAGCAGTTTCTCTGAAACTGCTATGTTTATAAAAAAAATGGGTTAACCCTAGAAGGACCTGGCACCCAGACCACTTCATTAAGCTGAAGTGGTCTGGGTGCCTAGAGTGGTCCTTTAAACTGCAATAAGTACCATTGTATGTTAACTCCACCTCTAGTGGCTGTCTACCAATCTTCTGGGTCGTTAGGTGACTTTTGGTTGCCCGATGCTGGACTTCCTCACGCTATGCATGTGGACATCCAGCGTCACCCGAAACCCCATAGAAAAGCACTGTATAATGCTTTCCTATGTGGGAAGTACTAATGCGAGCACGCCCACTGCCGTGTATGCGCATTAGGTCTCCACCGCTGGCTGGGCAGCAGAGACAGAGGGGGTAGCTATAGTGCCACATACTGTTTTGCTGGCACTATAGTTTCCCTTTAAGCCCTGCACCACTGGGCTTAGCACGATTCCAAAGGCTTCCGGCACTCAGAGTAGGCGCTCTAGTGGTTATGGTGCTTGGAGAGTTCATTTGACCTTTACAGCCTGCTTGATCTATGATATAATATGATGGGGCACACAATGTATTTAACTACAGGACGTAGTGAGTTGTGCTGCCACAGACAGCTCTGTGCTTGTCTGTATGATTAGATTGAGACATCTGAAATGTGTCCACAACATCACACGAGTGAGGAAATGCACGTGTTCGTTAACAGGGCTTACATTGAAATTAATATAATACATTTAATCCATGGACATTAATATAATGCATTTAATATAGGGACAGTAATATAATGCATTTTATATAGGGACAGTAATATAATACATTTTATATAGGGACAGTAATATAATACATTTAATATAGGGACAGTAATATAATACATTTAATATAGGGACAGTAATATAATACATTTAATATAGGGACAGTAATATAATGCATTTTATATAGGGACAGTAATATAATACATTTAATATAGGGACAGTAATATAATGCATTTTATATAGGGACAGTAATATAATACATTTAATATAGGGACAGTAATATAATACATTTAATATAGGGACAGTAATATAATACATTTAATATAGGGACAGTAATATAATACATCTTAGTGTTAGTTTGACTGACTGCCAGGACAACATCCATTGTTCTAAATACAAATGAAACAAAACAGAACCCCGAGGAGACTAACCACCATTATACCAGTATTCAAATACGGGTTTACTTTAACAGATCTTCCAAAGCATCCCCCCTGTGTTATTACCCGCAGCCGGTGGTGGTGGTGGTGGTGGAGCCGCCGCCATGTTGCTCCTCCCCCTGAGAGTGGGGAGTGGGTGGGGGGCTGGTCTTCTTGTTACCAGGTTACCGGGACACTGTGCTCCTTATCGATAACCGAGCTTCCATAGCTATTACAGTCAAATTAACACAAGCGACGGTTATCCCAGTCACCATGCATAAACATGCATTGACTGCTTGGTTTTGCTGCCTTTTGTGGGTGTTTTTAATATATTGGTAACTTTGTGTGTGACCTACTCCAACATGGCGCTTCATGCTTCACTATAAGATATCACGTGATTGTAGCCTTGTTTCCACGCATGCTTCCTGAGCTACAGAGGGAAATGCTCCTCTGTTAGGAAGGAGTAACTTTCTTTCAATCCTAAATGAATATCACAAAGTCCATGTGTTATACAGGGTTATTCACTAAAGTAAATTAAAAGTGAAAGTCAAGTTTAAGGCTACTGTAGCCGAAGTGAAAGCATTGCTAAGAGATCATTTTTCCAGTTTGGCTATTTTGGTCTTGCATTTGAAATCCACTTTGAATTCTCACTGCAAATAACCCTGACAGAGGTCTAAACAAGAATGCTGAAACACCAGGTTTTCAATATGTCAATTTCTTTATTATAGACGTCATTAATGTGAAGAAGCCTTCCTATGGAACCATAAACCTTACAGGGTTAGTCTCCATACCAAGAACTGTACATCGAAGGCTATTGTAGCCGATTAGAAAAAACTACTGACTTAAAATGTGACATTCCAATGTCATTTGCTGATTATTCGTTGTTTGGTGAATAATACTGTTGGTCTATTTCTGAAAATACCAGAGAAAGGTCTCCTATAATGAGCAGTCCTATCATGGTATTAAAGGAAGACTCCAAGCACCATAACAACTAAAATGCTGTAATAGTTACCAGGAGTGCATCTACATCCCAGCAATATAATGAGTCAAACGGTTTAGTAACAGTTTGGCATATTACCTGGGATCCTTTTGGTGCCACCTCACAGCTCCTTTTTGACTGAAACTTTCTTCATTTTCATGTTGGAATTGGGGCATGTTTAAAGTAAAACTATGAGCACCATAACCACTGCAGTGTGGTGCAGGGCTAAGCTAACTGGCTAAGAGCAATCAGCAGACACTTTCAGCCAATGAGCTAACCTTGTACTGCAAGATCCTAAGCAGGAGCTTCCAATGAAGAGACAAGATGCGGCAACCAGCAAACCCCGAATAAGATGTCAAACTGTTATTAAATTGCTTGACTCCTCACATTGGTTGGGCAACCAGGGCACTCCTGGTACCATAACAACTGCGGCACACTTTTAATACTGGAGCTTTTCATTCCAGCATACATAGGAAAGTTTCTGCTGATTGCTCTTAGCCAGTTAGCTTAGCCCTGCACCAAACAGTTTATCCTCCATTACCAACATTCAGTGTGCACTCTGGAACGCCCATTCAATCTGTAGTATTATTAAGTCAACAACCAAACACGACCTTGTCATCTCTAAGTCACTCACTTTATTGGCACTCACTGAAACCTGGCTGTCCCCCTCTGATACCGCTACTCCCGCTTCTTTATGTTTCGGTGGACTACAATTCTACCACACTCCCAGACTCAACGGTAAAGGAGGCGGTGTAGGCATCCTTCTCTCCCCTCAATGTACCTTTCAACCTATCCTCCCTGCCCTTTCCTTTACTTCCTTTGAAGTTCACACTGTCTGCCTTTTTAAGCCCACTCCTTTAAGAATTGTCATCATTTATCGCCCCCCCGGTCATCATAGGCTATTCATTGAACACTTTTCTTCCTGGCTGCCCCACTTTCTATCCTCTAGCACTCCCTCCCTCATTCTTGGGGACTTTAACATCCCAATCAACAACAACTGCCCTGATGCCTCCCGTCTGCTCTCTGTAACCTCCTCCTTTGGCCTCACGCAGTTGTCGACTTCAGCAACTCATACAGCAGGAAACACTCTTGACCTCATCTTCACCAATCTCTGTACCACCTCTAATCTCTCCACTTTTCCATTTCTTTTGTCTGACCACCATCTACTAACTTTTGACATCAGCATACCCCGTACTAAAATTTCACCTCCCTCAACTCTCCAATCTTGCAGAAACCTCAACTGCCTTGATCTCCAGCAGTTCTCCACCAAACTCAATACTCTCCTCTTACCCATCTCAAATCTAACTCGGCTACCTCACTCTACAACTCAATTCTCTCCTCTCAACTCGAAATCATGGCACCTCCTACAATTAAACACAGCAAGCGCCCCAACTACAACCCTGGCACACCAAACTGACCCGTTACCTCCAAAAATGTTCTAGAACTGCTGAATGCTGCTGGAGAAAATCTCACTTTGCATCTGACTTCCTCCACTATAAATTTATGCTGCGCTCCTACAGCCTGGCTCTCTCTGGTGCAAAAGTACATTACTTTAATACCCTCATAAGTACACTGTCCCATCAACACAAACACCTATTTCACACTTTTGATGCTCTTCTTCGCCCTGTTAATCCTCCTCCTTCTACCACCTTGTCCGCCACAAACTTTGCATCTCACTTCACTGAGAAGATCTCTACAATTAGAGAAGAGATCACTAATTTCTCTCCTTCCCCTACCATTACATCACCCAACCCCACTCCCTCCACCACTCTACACTCCTTCACACCTGCTACAGCAGAAGAGGTTTCTGCTCTGCTCTGGTCCTCCCGCCTCACTACCTGTTCCCTCGATCCTATTCCTTCATATCTCATCCGCACTATGTCTCTCTTGCTCTTGCCCTCACTAAAATTTTCAATCTCTCCCTTTCCTCTGGCACATTTTCCTCACCCTTCAAACACGCAACTGTAACCCCAATTCTGAAAAAGGTCAGCCTTGACCTCAACTCCCCATCCAGCTACCGCCCTATCTCGCTACTGCCATTTGCCTCCAAGATCCACGAGAGAGTTGTGTACACCAGACTGACTGACTTTCTCGAAACCAACTCTCTGCTTGACCCCCTTCAGTCTGGATTCTGCGCTGGTCATTCTGTCGAAACAGTTGTGACCAAAGTATCAAACGATTTAATTGCTGCTAAATCTCGTGGCCATTACTCTATCCTAATTCTCCTTGATTGTTCTGCTGCCTTTGACACTGTTGATCATCAACATCTTCTTCGCTTTCTCCGTAATTTTGGTCTACGGGATACTGCTCTCTCCTGGTGCTCCTCCTACCTCTCCCAGCGCTCTTTCTGTGTTTCTTTCTCTGACTCTGCCTCTTCCCCCCAACCACTCTCTGTCGGCGTCCCCCAAGGTTCTGTCCTTGGTCCCCTACTGTTCTCTATCTACACTGCCTCCCTTGGTAAACTCATCAGCTCCTTTGGCTTCCATTATCATTTCTATGCGGATGACACGCAAATCTACCTGTCCTCTCCTGATCTCTCTCCGCCCGTCTTGACTCGTGTCTCTGACTGCCTCTCATCGATTTCCAAATGGATGGCTGCTCACTTCCTTAAACTCAACATGTCCAACCTCTCCTTCACTCCTCATGTTCAATCAATCGTCAACTCCTGTCACTTCCATCTCAAAAACATACCACGCATCCGCCCCTATTTAACCCCAGATGCGGCTAAGGTGCTGGCCCATGCTCTTGTTCTCCCTCGCTGAACTACTGCAATACTCTTCTCAGTGGTCTTACGTGTTCCCAGATTGCACCACTGCAATCTATAATGAATGCGGCGGTGAGGCTTATTTTCCTGTCCGCCCGCACCTCTCACGCCTCCCCGCTCTGTCAGTCCCTGCATTGGCTTCCAGCTAGATATAGGGCTCAATTTAAAATTCTGGTGCTTGCTTACAAGTCCCTACATAATGTTGCTCCAACCTACCTATCCTCCCTAATACACAAGTATATCCCATCGAGGCCTCGGCGCTCTGCCAAAGACCTACGTATATCCTCTGTCGGTACTCCCACCTCTAACGCTCACCTCCAAGACTTTTCCAGGGCTGCACCTCTTCTGTGGAACTCTCTGCCCTTCTCCGTAAGATTTTCACCCAGTCTCCACTCATTCAAAAAAGCATTGAAAACTCACTTCTTCAAGAAAGCATATCAATTAAACTGTTAGCAGGTTTTCATCCCCCACCCTCCATGACTCCTCCCCTGCAACTGTCAAAAATTACCTACTCATCCCTCACCTAATACTTTTCTAACAACCTACTTCGTACCCCTACTTTTACCCTTTGTGTCACTATACCCCACTCCATCTAGAATGTAAGCTCATGGAGCAGGGCCCTCCACCCCTCTGTTCCTGTACGTCCAGTTGTCTGGTTACAATTACATGTCTGTTAGTGCACCTATTGTACAGCGCTACAGAGTCTGATGGCGCTATATAAATAATAAAATAATAATAATAATAGGCACCAAAATGGAATGACTTTTTACACCCATGAGCATTACCAGTGATGCAGATTTAATCACAGTGAAACACTGTTCTCCTAATTGCCAACTTACCAATGTCCGCAAGTATGTCAGGTCCCTAGGCAAAGTAATCCTCTAGGAGAGATCCTCAGTTGCCCTAGACTTCCTTCCTTTATTCCTTCTGGAGAATACATAATTTCTTGGCATGATAATGCCAGTCCCTAATTATGGGTGCCCCCTTAAAGAAATGGAGGAGGGTGTGCTTGGAAGGAGAAATCTCTGGTGAGCCTGCTGTGTCAACCCTGTGTTCTTTCTGGATCCAGAGGGTATCATAATGATGAGAGACCATGCATTCCATATTTTGGAGACATGTTCCATGGTGTCAACAAATGCTTGGAGAAGCAATAAACACACCACACAGATGGTTGTGAGTCCAGAATTACTTCTGCATGTTTATTCAAAGTAGGGTGCATTTATACACAATATTGTTGCAGCTTGGCTTGAATGTTAAAAAATAAGGTGGTTAAAAGTAGGTGCATTTATACACAATATTGTTACAGCTTAGCTTGAAGGTTTAAAAATAAATAATGTAGTTAAAGATTGGAAAGTCAAAAGATAAAATTAGTTAATGTGGTTACATATTTCGTAAGATATAAAATTAGTTTACAAAACAGTATGTGGTTACATATTTCATAAGATAGGAAGATCGCAAGATCAAATTAGTTCGCAAACAGTCACACAATGTACAGTTTCCAATAAGTGCTCCGGTGGAGGCTAGAGTACACAGAGAACGCAACTTATGCTGACATGTATACAGCACTTTACAGAGAAAAAGTTCATTACATATAAAGAGCATCATATGTAGGCCTTAATTATGCTGAACATTGGAATCGAGATATATTCCCTCACAATGGTACTTTCCTTCATGCGGGATACCAGGGAACTGTCCTTGAGCAGCACAACATGACCAAATCATTAGACACACACTGTTTTACCAACATGCACTTTCACTAAGAAGAAACACACTGACACACCCACTCACTGACATGCAAACACTCTGAGATACACATATTCACTGGTAGATGCGCACACATACACTGACAGACACACTCACTGACAGACACACTCACACAGACACTCACACACAGATACTCTCACACATTCATTCACAGACACCATCACACATTCACTGACACACACAATCACTGACAGATACACACACACTCGCTTACAGACATATACATTCACTGATATACACGCTCAAACATTCTCTGATTGACACACTCACACACTCACTGACGCACACACTCACTGACAGACACACACACTCTCTGACAGACACACAAACTGACAGACAGACACACACACACACTTACTGACAGACACATGCACTCACAGACACATTCACACACACTGAGACAGACATACACGCACAAATTATTATTTTATTAATTAATGTATTATTTCTTTGTTAATTTCAATCTAAGTCCACCCAGCCTCCTTACCTGTGGGAGAGCTGGAGTGGATTCTTTCCCTGGGGTCCAGTGTGTACCCTGTCCTGGGGTCCAGTGTGGCAGCGAGGCGGGTGGACATCCAATGGAGGCAGCAAGGGAGCTGTTCTCTTCTAGCTATGCTCGTGTGCCACTTACTAATGACAGGGTGGAGTGATTTCATATTCCGACTTCACAGCAGGGCGCGCGAGAGAGCAGAGCAAGAAGAGCACAGAGCTCCCTTGCCTCCCGACTAGTAGCGGATCCACGGGGGGGCAACGGGGCAATTGCCCCCCCGAGATTCTCCCCTGCTGGCTAATGCAGGGCTGGCATTGTCCAAGTGCCAGCAGGGCTGGCATTGTCCAAGTGCCAGCCCTGCAATGTGCCTGCGGACCAGGGAGGGAGATCAGAGATCAGAGAGGGAGGGAGGACCCGGGAGCTCAGCCTGCAGCTCCTCCGGGTCCTACTCTCGCGAGCACAGAGCGTTGCCGCGGTTACCACGGCAACACTCCAAATCTCGCGAGAGTGAACTCTAGCCCTGTAGCTATGGGCTAGAGTTCACCTCACTACCACTGGGACCACCAGGGATTCACCACAAACCACCAGGGATCCAGAAATGTCCCCCCTCCTCCCTCAGTAAAGGTAAGAAGGGAGGGGGGACATAAATGTATATTTATATTATTAAATATAAAAAACATTATTTAAAAGTCTCCCTCCCCTCCTCCCCCCAAGCACACACTGCCCCCCCACACACACTGCACACCCATAGACACATTGCCCCACACATACATACAGTGCCCCACACACACATACAGTGCTCCCCCATACACACACTGCCCCACACACACATAAAGTGCTCCCCCATACACACACTGCCCCACACACACATACAGTGCCCCCCATACACACACTGCCCCACACATACATACAGTGCCCACCAAACACATACAGTGCTCCCCCATACACACACTGCCCCACACATACATACAGTGCCCCACACACACATACAGCTCCCCCATACACAGGGCCGGACTGGCCCACTGGGATACCGGGAAATTTCCGGTGGGCCGCGGCACCTGGGGCTGGGCTGACAGCCCTAATCAGTGATCAGGCTCCTGTAATCCCGGCCGGCTATGTGTGAGCTGTGCGGCCGCACAGGACCCCAGGGGAGCAGAGGGAGCCAGGCGGCCGGCACAGCTCACACATGGCCGGCCGGGATCATAATTTTTTTTTTTAAATGCGGCGGGGGTGGAGCTAGCGTGCGGCAGGGTGGGGCTTAGCGTGTGGCCCTGGTAACTGCTGCATGGGAAGCAGGAAAGAGTCCCTGCTTCCCCAACAACCAGCCTCCAGGAGCTACAAGGGATGTGGAGGTAAGAAGCAGGTCAGTGTTACTGCCTTGGAGTGTGTGACTGTCTGCCTGTGTGTGTGTGTGTGTGTGTGTGTGACTGTCTGTGTGTGTGTGTGTGTGTGTGACTGCCTGTGTGTGTGACTGTCTGCCTGTGTGTGTGACTGTGTGTGGGACTGCCTGTGTGTGTGACTGTCTGACTGTGTCACTGCGTGTGTGACTGTGTGTGTGACTGCCTGTGTATGACTGTGTGTG
>OW240916.1:94480828-94602981 GCA_933207985.1 Pelobates cultripes | reverse complement strand
AGCTATTGTACACATGCGTACTACAAATGCATGTAAATCAAATTCAGGTATCATGATAAAATGTACTCACTAAGTAATAAGTGTGTCATATAAAGCATAACAAAAAAGTTGAAACAATAAGACAAATAAAGTAAAAAAAAAAAAAAAGAAGATAAAAATTAATAAATGAAAAAGATAGACATAGAGTTTCTCCACCTGATCTAACTTCCCTGTGGGCAGCTCAGCCTAATGAACATCCTCACCAGACAAATCAAATGGTGGAGCAGAATAAGGTTCCCAGATCTTATCGAAGGAGGCCAGATAATCAGTCGCTGAAAATGAGGTTTGTAATTATCATAGAGAATAAACAAAAAAAGAAACAAATGCCATTCTACCTGTGTATGATTTACTGAGAAATTATCTTTCTTAAAATCCTAAAAACTTTCATTAATGTTACATTTTAGCCAACAAGTTTAGGAATCCACTAATATATTCTACACTAATCAGTAAATAGTTTAGCAGATAAACGTTGCTATGTTCGTTCAACTAACTATGTCATGACAGGTGTATAGTCGCCATTTTGGGCAGTCGGAATCCAGGACAACAACCCCATAACCCAACCCAATAACGCACGTACACTAGGGGATATGGGGAAATATGTCCACAGCTTTATTAAGCAAACAATAATAATAACAATAATAATAATAATAATAACTTAACAAGTAAACATGGGTCATTGCCCCCCATACTCCGCCCTCGCATCCTATTCCTTCCATTAACATATAAAGGGCAATGACCCCCATATAAATAAACATATATATATAGCATACATCAACATTATTCCAATCGATGTAAAGTGCCAACCATCCATTAACCACGGCAGGGGTATACCCGGATACCCCTACCCCACCAGGTTCTGAGCCACCGACAGGACTCGAAACCTATCAACCACCAATGACCACCACTTGTTTGTCTTCCATTACGTTCATCCTGGGGAGCCTATTTCCTCTCCTTCAGCTCCCCGTCCCGCCGCTGTGAAAAAACGGGACAAAAACCACACATAACAAAACAGGGAGGGTGGGTGGGACAAACTTAACCAGGTAGGAAGTTAAAATGAATTAACTAAAATGGCTGCCCATTTAAATAACCAAACCCACTTACCCATAACTCCACTCCCTTGCTTACTTCCTCCTAGGCCCGCCTCCTAACCCCTGTCAAGGCCTTTTTCCGCTTAGCTGCGCTTGGCTACATGGGGCTACATGACAGGTGTATAGTCGCCATTTTGGGCAGTTGGAATCCAGGACAACCACCCCATAACCCAACCCAATAACGCACATACTAGAGGATATGGGGAAATATGTCCACAGCTTTATTTAGCAAACAATAATAATAACAATAATAATCATAATAATAACTTAACAAGTAAACATGGGTCATTGCCCCCATACTCCGCCCTCGCATCCTATTCCTTCCATTAACATATAAAGGGCAATGACCCCCATATAAATAAACATATATATATAACATACATCAACATTATTCCAATCGATGTAAAGTGCCAACCATCCATTAACCACGGCAGGGGTATACCCGGATACCCCTACCCCACCAGGTTCTGAGCCACCGACAGGACTCGAAACCTATCAACCACCAATGACCACCACTTGTTTGTCTTCCATTACGTTCATCCTGGGGAGCCTATTTCCTCTCCTTCAGCTCCCCGTCCCGCCATAAGCTCAGACCTTGACCCCTTAAGCCGTCTGAGCTCCGCCACCCCGAAGAAACAGCGCCCGCTGCATACCAACCTGCCAACCCAAGTTGAGCAGATCCCAACCCACCTCCGAAAGGTGAACCCCGTCCGAGCGGTAGTACCCCGGCAACCCCTCCTCCAACTCGCTGTGCCGTACCACCACACCTCCCATCTTCCTAACAAAGCTCGCCATTAAGCTGTTCACCTTTTTCCTGCAGTGATCAATCGCCACCGGATCCCGCGCGTGCCGCCATCGACGCCTTGGGACAATCTCCGACCACACTAACATAACCCCCGGAAGCAGGTCCCTCAATTTGTTGATGTCCTGCTTCATCCGCTTTACCAACCGACGTTGTGGCGTGAGGCCCAAGTCGTTACCCCCAGCATGAAGGACCACCATGTCCGGTGTCCTCCCGCCCACCACCATCCTAAACATTGCCCCACAAACCTCCCCCCAGCAAAATCCCCTGTACCCAAACCATCGGACTGTCAACTGGTCCTTCGGAAAGCCCAGCTGCTGGCCCTGCATTCGAGCTGCGGCCCTCCTCTCGGCCCAGAAGACAAAGGAATGTCCCACAATCCAAGCAACCCGTCCTGGGGAGAAGAAGAAAACAAGCATGAGGGAAAGGCAAAAGAGGACTCCTCCGTCCATGTCCACCCCCGCACCATATCTATACATACACATATATAAACATATACCTACCCAGACATGTACCTTTTTTTTATTTATTTTTTATTATTCCAATAAGCCCAACCGCACATATGAGCGGAACCGCACCGACTCCCATCTCCCTATGCGCTTCACGACCTCATCTCCTAATCCCAACCGTGCGGCCTCCGTGGCCGCCCCAATGCGAAAGGAGTGAGTACCAAAACGTCCGGCCGGAAGCCCCAACTTACCTAGCCCGGCCCGAAAAACCTTTGTAAACTGAAACCGGGACAGGGAAGAACCATCCGCATGTACCAAGAAGGAACCCCCCACCGCCGGCCTCCGAGCCATGTACTCCGCCACTGCAGCCACCGGGCACAATGCTGCGCCCGGCAGAGCCCATAGCGTAACGTCCCTACCCACGCCACGGACGTCCGTCTTAGAACTACCCAGATGCACAACCACCTTACCCTCCAAAACCCGAACCCCTGAGGCCTGCAGACCCCCGGGCACCACCCTACTGGCACTCACCAGCTCCCCCACGCGGAACGCCCCGAAAAATGCCAAGAGAAAAGCCGCTCTGAACAGAGAGACCTCAAACCCGTTGAAACAAATTTCCGGCAACCGACCCACCAGATCCCCCAATACCCGTACCGACACCGGGCGCCTAGAGTCACAGGTCCTGCGGCCCTTTCGATAACCCTTCAGCGCCTGCCGTACTAGGAAGGTCTTAGTCAGATCCTCCGACCCGCGCCATCGGAACCAGAACGCCATTGCCGCCATGGACCTGTCGACCACTGCCGGGGACGCCCCTTTGCCAGCAATTGGCAGGTGTACCATAGAAAAGCGTCCCGCAGCGCATCCCCACGTAAGCCATGCTCCAACCCGTCTAATGATCGTTCCCAAGAGTCCCAGACCTTACTGTAGGAGGCCCATGTGGCCGGTGCCAGTGAAGCCTTCACAAGTCCCCCAAGCAGGACGCTCCCAGCTGCCATATCTCGTCCGGGCAAGCCTCCCCTTCCTTCAATGCTCCTGGCGCCATCGACCAAAATCGGGACCACTGAAAACGAGACAGAGCGTCAGCCACCTCATTCAGGTACCCAGGGACATGACGCGCGCGAAACACAACATTCCGTGACATACACATCAACACAAAGCGCCGCAGCAACCTAACCACCGGCTTAGAGGCAGCCGATTGATTATTCACCGCATGCACCACCGCCATGTTGTCCGAGAAAAAGACCACTTTCTGGTCCCGGAGCCCCTCGCCCCATAGTGCCATTGCAACGACCAACGGGAATAATTCCAGAAAAGCCAGGTTGCGCATGACTGGGCTAGACCCCCATGCCTCCGGCCACCGCTCCGCGCACCATCTCCCGCCAAAGTAGGCCCCGAAGCCCACACTACCCGAAGCATCCGTGAAGAGCTCCAACTCCGCCGCCGACTTACCCGCCCGCCTGAAAAACACCGTCCCGTTGAACTCCTGCAGGAAGGCATCCCACACGCCCAAATCAGCCCTCATGGTTGCTGACACCCGTATGAAATGATGCGGGGATCGAACTCCTGCCGTAGCAGCCGCCAGGCTGCGGCTGAAAACCCTCCCCATAGGAATTACACGGCATGCAAAGTTCAGCATCCCTATTAGCGACTGCAGTTGCCGCAGCGTAACTTTGCGCGCAACGGTCACCGCAGCTACCGCCCCCTTGAGCCCCTCCAACTTGTCCCGAGGCAGTCGGCATTCACCCAAGATAGAATCTATTTCTAACCCCAAGAAACTAAGGCACGTCGTCGGGCCCTCCGTCTTATCCGCTGCCAGCGGCACCCCAAAGTGGCCCGCCACCCATTCCACGGTCCTAAGCAGTTGCTGGCATGCCGAGGAGGCAGCCGGCCCCACGCAAAAGAAATCGTCCAGGTAGTGCACCACCGAACGGTTCCCCGCCTCGACCCGCACCACCCATTCGAGAAAAGTACAAAATTTCTCGAAATAGGAGCATGAAATAGAACAGCCCATAGGGAGGCACAAGTCCACGAAATATTTTCCCTCGAAAAAACATCCCAACAGGTGGTGGCAGTCCGGGTGGACTGGCAGCAGCCGAAACGCCGCCTCAATATCCACTTTTGCCATAAGTGCCCCATGCCCGGCCCGTTTAACCAGCTCGACCGCCCGGTCGAATGATGCATACGAGACCGAGCATAGGTCCTTATCAATACCGTCATTCACCGACTCCCCTTTTGGGTAGGAGAGGTGGTGAATGAGCCGGAATTTCCCCGGCTCCTTCTTTGGCACCACCCCAAGAGGGGAAACCCGTAGGTCCTCCAATGGGGGCACCGCAAACGGGCCCGCCATCCGCCCCAGCGCAACCTCCTTGTCTAGTTTCTCCCGTACCACCCCCGGGAAATCCGCCACCGACTTCAGGTTGCGCAACCCCCCCGAACCCCCCCGCTCCCGGAAGGGAATAAAGAAACCCCGCCCGAAGCCTTCCCTAAGTACCGAGGCATCAGTCCTGTTACCGTAGCGGCTTAGCCACGGCTCCATCGCGTCTAGCCTCACCGGCGTGAAGCCCCGGGGCAGGGGAAGCATTCCCTCCGGCCCCGGCAGCCGCTCCGGCTGTTCCCGCCTTCCCTTTTTTGAAACAGCAATTGAGCCCATGAGCACCCCCGCAACCGGAGCACTCATGCTTAAATCGACACGCGTTTCCCAATTTGCACTGGCCCTCATTGTAGAGCCAGCAGAAGCCCTTTTGCAAAGCGGCCGACGAGGCGGACTGCCCCTTCGCGCCGGCCGAGTTTGGAAAGGGCTGCGCCTTCTGGGCCATCATTAGCTTCATCCAGAGGGGCAGATCCATCTGATCCCACCTCATCCCCGGGTTAGCCGCCAGTCGCTGCCTAAACTGTTCATCGTATCGCCACCATGCCAGCCCCCATAGGTGCGATATGCTTCCCAAATGCCGTCCAGGTAGCAGAACAGGGACGAGCATAATCCCGGCGATTTTTCCCCCAGCACGCTAGCTAGCACGCAAAACGCCCGTAACCAGTTGCCAAAGGATTTCGGGATCTTGCGATACCGCTTCCTCTTCTCCTCCTCCTCCTTCTTTTCATCCTTTTTATCCTCCTCCTTGAGGTCAATAAAGTCCTCCAAGGGGAGCAGGGAGAAGATCTCGCAGAACTCACCTTTCCAGAGCTTCTCTTTCACGTCCTGTTTCAGATGAACCCCCAGGGGGCCCGCAAACGAGACGTATGCGTGCTGCCTCGCTGCATCCGGAATACCCCCGGCCAGTTCCGCCTTGTCACCCCCGGCCGCCATCGCCTCGGGCGCCACCCCCACGTCCCCGCCCGAACTAAGCCCCACGGAAACCCCACTAGGACCATGGACCTCCGTCCCCGGGGCCCAAACCGACCAACGCCACCCCCCGTGTCACCCCCCGCCCCCAGCAAGTGGAGCAGTGCTTGCAGTGTGCTAACCAAGGAACTGGAGTGTAGTGACCCACAAGACTCACCGGCCAAGCCCCCTGCAACTGACGCGGCAGGGGCTGCGTCGTCGACTGCCCGATGCCCAGGGAGAGCGACTCCCGCCGATACCTCGCCAACCGGGGAGCCAAACCGGTGCCTTGCCCGTGTCGATATGGAACAGCTCCGTGACCTGGAAAGAGGAGAAGAAGTCCTGGGTAGGGTGCACTGAGTATTCGCATCCCCCCCCGTCTCGACCCTGGGAGCGCCTGCCCATTGCCAAAGCCTCCCGCTGTGCCCCCTGCACGCGCCGCGCGCGGGAGCCCCTAGGGCTACGGCTCCTCCTGTCTTTCCCCGGGCATACGTCCCCGCCGACCACCCCTGGGAACGCTAGACCCGCTCTCTCCCGAGCTCCCTGACCTGGAGCGGCGCTGCCGGGACCTCCCCCTCCTCCCCCGTGGCTCTACTTCCCGAACCGGAGAGGGACTACCACTACAGGACCCTGAACCGGACCCCCCCCCCTACTACCCTGCACCCCCAAACGCTCACCCCTCCGGCTAGAGCCCGACCCCCCACCTGAACTGGCTCCCAGACTAAGGGGACCTAGACCCCCCTCAACCAGACTGGCCCCCCCAACCCCTAAACCAGGCCTACCCGACCCTACCCGCACCGGCCTAGCCCCAGAGCCCAAGGAGGCCCCCTTTCCCCTACTGGGGGAGCCCAGCAGTCCCTCCTCACCCACAGCCCCCCCACCCCTACCACTACTCCCCCCACCTATGACCCCTATGCCCTCCCCATCCACCACCCGCGGTCCCTGGGAGGCCTTCCCACCCCCCACTTGGGCCCTCCGCCCTCCGCCCCCTGACAGGACCCCCCCAGCACTTTTCCCGCCAAGAGGGCCCCGGCCGGAGCCCCCTGCACTTGCCTTTGGGGCCGGGAACCGGCCACGTGTCCTCCCGGTCCCGGCCCCGTCGATCTCCGCCTCCGACGGGGCGCGCGCCCTCCCGGGCCGCAGCTCCATGCTGCCCGCTCCTCCAGGGGACCGCCCGGCCACGTCCGACCCGGCAGCCGCGACGGCCCCGTCCCGACCGTCCCCCCGGCGCCGGGCACTGGTCCTAGGCTCCGGCCGCTCGCGGGGAGGCGGGGCCTCTACCACGCGGCTGCCGGGCCTGCTGCCGCCCGCACCGGAGCCTCCCGGACCACCAGGGATGTCTTCACCGGGTCCCACACCCGGGCTTAGCCGCTCCGGAGGCCTCCTGGCCCGAACAGGCCGTCGTCCGCCGCCGTCCTGGCCCTCCGCCGCCGCCAGGGCCGGGCCTAACTGGGCCTTCAGCCAGTCAGCCCCCTGGTGCCTCGCCGCCGACCGGATCCGCTCCAGCAGTCGCTCCACTTCATCCATCGGCCCTGCAGGGAGACAAAAAGGAAAAAACCCTACCAAGCCAAATCTGTGCCCACAGGAGCGAACACAAACTTAACCAGGTAGGAAGTTAAAATGAATTAACTAAAATGGCTGCCCATTTAAATAACCAAACCCACTTACCCATAACTCCACTCCCTTGCTTACTTCCTCCTAGGCCCGCCTCCTAACCCCTGTCAAGGCCTTTTTCCGCTTAGCTGCGCTTGGCTACATGGGGCTACACTATTGTTAATCACATATAAGTTAAAATAATGACATGATTGTCATTTTGAGAATTACTGTTACTTACACTTTTCCACCTTTTCTTTTCTTTTTTTATAATCAATCTTTTTAACATTCAGTAATAAATAAAAAATAAAAAAACCATAAGATTCAGGTCAACATAGGGTTAATTAGTCAATTATTTCTTAATGGTTGAGATTCCCTCCCCAAGCTACCATTGGTCAGAATCCTGAAAATCCTCCAATCAATTGAGAGCTTATGATTTAAATACTCCTATGTTTGCCAGCATCTGGTTCCCCTCTGATGAGCTTCACTGGCGAAACGTGCACGTCAGGGGCTCTGGACACTTATTGACACATTATTGGTGTCGGCACCTAACTCTCTGCTTATCTATTGCTAAATTACCGACATCAAGTTCATTCATGTCCAGCATCTCAGGAGTGCATATTGGAGACTCTTAACACTAATTTTGTGTACTCTGTACATACTTTATTTCTCTTTCTTTTTCCTTTATTATGTTTATGGGGGGAGATTGATAAGACCAGGCATTTTATTAAGGGGTGCCCTCGAAGGCACAAGACTCAGGAATCTTTATTCTATATGCCTTCCTCTGTCACTGTCTGTATATTTTCTACTACCTAGGCAACCTGTTCAAAACTGTTTGTAAACCCTCTCTTTATACTTTGACCTATTATTTAGATGCAGCTAGCATTTAGGCAACTTGTGTGATTTTTAACCGGTTAACTGCTGCCTGTCAGCAGTCCTTCACAGGTGAGCTACTACTTTGTGCTCCACTGTGGTCAAGCATAAGTTAACATCATTCAGTGCAGGCAGCTGTTGTTACACTAGAATATACTGCTAGGTATCTTGCAGAAAAAATGGAGCCAGGTCAGCAACCCCTTATTTTATACTTTACTGCTTGACAGCAATCTTTAATTTATTATCAAAATGCTGCTATGATCTAGGCAGCTTTTGTGATATTTAACTGGCTAATCGCCGTCTGTCAGAAATCTGTCTTAGCTGAACCATTATCTTTGATCTTTCTGAGGTTAAGCACCATAGAACATTATCAATTATTGTATGTGGAGTTAACCCATGTCGTTAGTTGTACTATCATGTAGGGATTTACTTATCCATATCTTTTAACTATTGACAGCACTGGTTTAACAGCTGTCTTATCTCCCCTCTCTTGTTACAGCTATTACTGATATATAATACAGGGAGTGCAGAATTATTAGGCAAATGAGTATTTTGACCACATCATCCTCTTTATGCATGTTGTCTTACTCCAAGCTGTATAGGCTCGAAAGCCTACTACCAATTAAGCATATTAGGTGATGTGCATCTCTGTAATGAGAAGGGGTGTGGTCTAATGACATCAACACCCTATATCAGGTGTGCATAATTATTAGGCAACTTCCTTTCCTTTGGCAAAATGGGTCAAAAGAAGGACTTGACAGGCTCAGAAAAGTCAAAAATAGTGAGATATCTTGCAGAGGGATGCAGCACTCTTAAAATTGCAAAGCTTCTGAAGCGTGATCATCGAACAATCAAGCGTTTCATTCAAAATAGTCAACAGGGTCGCAAGAAGCGTGTGGAAAAACCAAGGCGCAAAATAACTGCCCATGAACTGAGAAAAGTCAAGCGTGCAGCTGCCGCGATGCCACTTGCCACCAGTTTGGCCATATTTCAGAGCTGCAACATCACTGGAGTGCCCAAAAGCACAAGGTGTGCAATACTCAGAGACATGGCCAAGGTAAGAAAGGCTGAAAGACGACCACCACTGAACAAGACACACAAGCTGAAACGTCAAGACTGGGCCAAGAAATATCTCAAGACTGATTTTTCTAAGGTTTTATGGACTGATGAAATGAGAGTGAGTCTTGATGGGCCAGATGGATGGGCCCGTGGCTGGATTGGTAAAGGGCAGAGAGCTCCAGTCCGACTCAGACGCCAGCAAGGTGGAGGTGGAGTACTGGTTTGGCTGGTATCATCAAAGATGAGCTTGTGGGGCCTTTTCGGGTTGAGGATGGAGTCAAGCTCAACTCCCAGTCCTACTGCCAGTTCCTGGAAGACACCTTCTTCAAGCAGTGGTACAGGAAGAAGTCTGCATCCTTCAAGAAAAACATGATTTTCATGCAGGACAATGCTCCATCACACGCGTCCAAGTACTCCACAGCGTGGCTGGCAAGAAAGGGTATAAAAGAAGAAAATCTAATGACATGGCCTCCTTGTTCACCTGATCTGAACCCCATTGAGAACCTGTGGTCCATCATCAAATGTGAGATTTACAAGGAGGGAAAACAGTACACCTCTCTGAACAGTGTCTGGGAGGCTGTGGTTGCTGCTGCACGCAATGTTGATGGTGAACAGATCAAAACACTGACAGAATCCATGGATGGCAGGCTTTTGAGTGTCCTTGCAAAGAAAGGTGGCTATATTGGTCACTGATTTGTTTTTGTTTTGTTTTTGAATGTCAGAAATGTATATTTGTGAATGTTGAGATGTTATATTGGTTTCACTGGTAATAATAAATAATTGAAATGGGTATATATTTGTTTTTGTTAAGTTGCCTAATAATTATGCACAGTAATAGTCACCTGCACACACAGATATCCCCCTAACATAGCTAAAACTAAAAACAAACTAAAAACTACTTCCAAAAATATTCAGCTTTGATATTAATGAGTTTTTTGGGTTCATTGAGAACATGGTTGTTGTTCAATAATAAAATTAATCCTCAAAAATACAACTTGCCTAATAATTCTGCACTCCCTGTATAGTATCACTTCTATTACTTGGGAATACACTGTTATATTGTAGCTAAACAGTATTGCTTCAGCATTAGTGTTATTATGTATACACTTTTACAGCTTGTATAAGTAGGCACATAGTTTTACTGCTGTATAGTCTCCATTTACTCGTGCTGTTCATATTATTTTTCTTTTTTATATTTTTATTTTAGATTTATTTATTAAAAGTTACTTTTTAATCTACAATCTTCTCAGTAAATCATACACAGGTTGAATGGCATTTGTTTCTTTCTTTCTTTTTTTTGTTTATTCTCTATGATATTCACCATTTAGGGGTTACCCCCCTTTTTTGTGCACTCTACCTTGTGATATCTAAATTTTGGCCCTAGGTTAATTCTTTTTGTTTTCCTCGTATGAGGTTTGTAATTAGAATTAAGTATTAAGGTGGCACTGTCACCCTTCTTTATAATTAGTATTTTATAAAGATAAAATCTTTATGAAATACTCAGATTGATTGTGTTGGAACTTCACAAAAAGCCCAACCCAGTCTAAAGATATATTGAGACAAAGTATGGGCAGAGGCACATGGGAGAGTCATCCTAAATAATCCTTCTTTACCATACCTTCAAACATTTCAAATGGACAAACAGGGACACTTTTATTTTAAGGGTGTGACTGGGTGTTTGGCCAGGGATGAGAATTAGTGGCCCCAGAGTGACCTGGCATTCAAAGTGATTACTGCAAACAGGCATTTAAATGGGGTTTGAATCCTCATGTTACAATGCAGTGTGAGCAAGGTTAAGCCAATGAGTCCTAGTTATCAGTAGATACCTGGGGCTACCCTGTGTCAGCTGGGGCCATTTTTAGTGACCCCAGACTTTTTGATGAACTGCACGCATTGCTGAAAGTCAACAGGCATGCAGCTCCATCTATAGGCATGCAAATACCTAGAGCTAGATAATGGTGTGAGCAGAATTATAGCTAGCTCAGGGTAGGACAGCTCTCTGCTTGGCCCGTGTTGAGTGGGGGCGGTGAGGGAGCACTGATCTGACAGTTCCTTCCTCCTCCCTCGCGGGGCCTCTGTGATGCCGGGAGCCAGAATATGACGTCATTCTGGCCCCAGCATACTAAACAGCGCACAGGAGGAGAAAAAATATGTCACAGCACAGCCCAATGGAGAGGACCAAGACCAGCTCTCTCAAAGGTGGGGAGGCTGGATGGGCCTCACAAAAGGAAAATTAATTTATGAGAGTGTGCAAGAATGTGTGAGTGTGCGTGTGTCTGTGTCTGTCAGCGTATGTGTGTCTCTATGTCTGTCTCTCAGTGTGTGTGTGTGTCTGTCTGTCAGTTTGTGTGTGTCTGTCAGTCAGTCAGTGTCTGTCAGTGTATGTGTGGCTGTTAGTGTGTGTATCTGTGTCTTTCAGTTTGTGTGTGTCTCAGTGTGTGTATGTGTGTCTATCAGTGTGTGTTTGTCAGTGTGTGTATCTGTCACACATGTGGGTGGGAGAGACACATGGAGGGGCTGGGGATGTGGGTGAGACACATGGAGTGGTTCTGGGGTGGCAAAGACACATGGGGGAGGTGGGAGAGACACATGGAGCGACTGGGAGCTGGAAGGTTGGAGAGACACATGGAAGGGGCTGGGGGGGAATTGAGACATGTGGAGGGGCTAGGGGGAGAATAAGACAGTAGAGGGACAGGTGGGGGCATGAGACACATGGAGGGGCTGGCGGGGAGGAGAATGAGACACATGGAGTGGCGAGGGGGGGGCATGAGACACATGGGGGGCCCAGGGCAATTGTCGCACCAGGACCCGTGTGTATGGGTCTGTGTCTGTTACGCCTCTGGTGCTCTCTACCTGTCACAGCCACCCACTGCCCATTGCTTTCAGCACTGTGGAAGGTGTTGGTGCTTTATAAATAGCATAAGTATAAGTTTAATTTTTGTCTTAACCATACTTACAGTGGGATGTCGGGTTGGGGACCAAGGCCTTTTTGCTACTTTTGGTATGTGGTGTTCCACTGTATTTTAGCTCTTTCTCTTGAATCAGGGCCGGCGCTACCTGTAAGGCGGACTAGGCAGCCGCCTAGGGCGCCCCTTGGGAGGGGGCGCCGCCAGGAGCGCCGGCCCCCCCATGCTGCAGCCGCCCGAGCGCTCTGTATTGAGCCTCAGGCGGCTGCAGCTTTGCCCGGGCGGTGCGTCCATGAGGGCGGACCGCACCGCCCGGGCGCAGCCTGAGGAGAGGCTGACAGGAGGGAAGCGCTCAGCGCTGCCACCTGTCAGCTCCCTCTCTGTAGCGTGGCCGAGCCCTCTATGGCATGGTGCGACCGGTACAGAGAGCAGCTGTCTCCTGTACCCGGCCGGACTAACAGGAAGTGAACACTGAGTGTTCACTTCCTGTTAGTCCGGCCGGGTACAGGAAACAACAGCTCCCTGTACCCGCCGGCTATACTGGGCTCGGCCACACTACCACACAGGTAGGGGAGGGAGGGGGAGGAAAGAGGGAGGAAGGGGGGAGAAGAAAAAAAAAAGAAAGGGAGGGAGGGGGAGAAGAAAAAAGAGAGGGAGGGAGGAGAAGAAAGAAACAGGGAGGGAGGGGGAGAAGAAAAAAAAAAGAGAGGGAGGGAGGGGGAGAAGAAAGAAACAGGGAGGGAGGGGGAAGAAGAAAGAAACAGAGAGGGAGGGAGAGAAGAAAGAAACAGAGAAGGAGGGAGGGGAGAAGAAAGAAACAGAGAGAGAGGGAGGGGGAGAAGAAAAAGAGGGAGGGGGAGAAGAAAGAAACAGAGGGAGGGAGGGGGAGGGGGGGGGAGAGGGGAGAAAAGAAAGAAACAGGGAGGGAGGGAGGGGAAAGAAAGAGGGAGTGAGGGGGAGAAGGAAACAGGGAGGGAGGGGGAGAAGGAAACAGGGAAGGAGGGAGGGGGGAGAAGGAAACGGAGGGAGGGGGAAAAAGAGGGAGGGAGGGGGGAGAAGGAAACAGGGAGGGGGAGAAGGAAACAGGGAAGGAGGGGGAAGAAAGAAACAGGGAGGGGGAAGAAAGAAACAGGGAGGGGAGGGGAGGGGGGAGGAAAGAAACTGACAGGGGAGGGGGGAGAAAGAAACTAACAGGGAGGTGGGGGGGGAAAGAAACTAACGGGGGGAGACATTGACAGGGAGGGGAATTGACGGGGAGAGAGAAATTGACAGGGAGGGGGGAGTGACAGGGGAGGGAGGGGGAATGAGAGTAACAAGGGAGGGGGGGAGAAGAGAGTGACAAGGGAGGGGGGAGAGATTGACATCCATCACACACACACACACAATCACACACAATGCACCCCTTACACACAAAGACAATGAACCCCTTGCACACAGAAAAACACACAATGCATTACACACACAATGCATTACACACACACACAGCAATGCAACCCTTACACACAATGCATCCCTTGCACACACAGAAACACACAATGCATTCCTTACACACACTCAATGCACCCCTTACAGACTCACACACTTCATCCCTTACATACACAGAAACACACCTTGCAGCCCTTACACATACAAACACAGATTCACAAAATGCATTCCTTACACACAAATCAGGACATTCCCTACACACTCCATCCCCTGTGAACAAACTCATTGGTGGAAAATGAAGGTGGACCCTGGGACCCAGACCTTGAGCTGTGTAAAGGGCCCCCAAAAAATGGAGCTGCTTCTCGTTCTCCCAGAACATTGATTTGTGTGACCACAGTTACAAACAGCCTCCAGAGATCCTGTTATACACCAGACCAGTGGAGCCAGACTGCAGCTAGAGCCCATCATCATCCTCATCTGCTTGTAAGTAGGTAATCTAGTATATTATTCGTGGCACTAATCTCTAATTTACCTCACATTAAAGAAACACTATAGTCCCCAGAACCACTGCACCTTAATGTAGTGGTCCTGGTGTCTATAGCCTGTCCCTGCAGGCCTTTTAATGTAAACACAGCGGCACTGCAGCACTAGCGTTAGTTAACATGGCAGGTCATATGGGTGGGGCATTGCGATGTCACGGGGGGGAGGAGGGGGGCGTCAAACTTTACTTTTGCCTAGGGCGGCAAAAATCCTTGCACCGGCCCTGTCTTGAATCTATATATATACTATATAGTCCAGGGCTTCCCAAACTTTTATGGGCCGATACCCACTTTTCAAAACGGTAATAAACTTTGGAGGCATACAATTGGCACACCATAGCAATACGCTTTAGATGCACACATTTGACACACCATGACAAATACTTTTAGAGAAATAAAATTGGCACACCATGGCAAACCGCTTTAGAGGCATACAATTGGCAAACTATAGCAATCCGCTTTAGATGCATACAATTGGCACACCTTGGAATCCGCTTTAGATGCATACAATTGGCACACTGTGGAAATCCGCTTTATATGCATACAGTTGGCACACCGTGGAAATCCGCTTTAGAGGCACAAAATTGGCACACCATGGCAATCCGCTTTAGATGCATAAAATTGGTACATCATGGCAATCAGTTTTAGAGGCATACAATTGGAACATCATGGCAGCTTTAAATACATAAACTTGGCACACCATGGCAATCAACTTTAGATGCATAAACTTGGCACATCATGGCAACAAGCTTCAGAGGCATACAATTGGCACACCATGGAAATCAGTTTTAAGAGCATATAATTGGCACACCATGGCAATCAGCTTGAGATGCATAAAATTGGCATAACATGGCAGTTTTAGAGGCATAATTTTGATATATCATTGTGATGGAATTCCAGTAAAATAGAAGTTTAGTAGGCCAAGATTGCCACCTGGCATATGCAGGTACATGTGTTTGTAGTATCAGTTAGTTAGTTACACGTAGCTAAGATAGCTGAGCATGTGCAGGAATGTAGGAACTGAAATCACACTCCTTTCTCCTTTGTTTCGGATGAGCCATGTAGTCAGACCGGATGAGCAAGTACAGACTCTCTTTATTGATTGGTTAAGGGTATGTGTGAGTGTAGCTATTTATGGGAGGAGCTATATTGCTATATAAGGAATGTACTCCATGTGTTCTGGGCTCAGATCTGTTGTGGAACGTTAGTCCATCTGAGACCCGATCGGTACGTGAATAAAGGCCTCTTACTTCCTGAATACCTGTGTCCATCTCTCTGTGTTTGGCTTCTGCACACTTCCACGGTTACATCTCTGAAGCATTGGCCGGGAAGCTCACCGTCACCGAGACAGAGAAGTAAGATGGTAGATCTTTACCAACGTTCTCCACGGCAGCACCCCCGAATTTCTGTGTGGACCTCCTTTCGTCTCTGCGCCACTGGCCTTTTGTCCAGGAGATCATTGGCTTCTGCGCAGTAAGTACCGGGGTGCCCCGTCGATCAGTGTGAAGCCCAGGTCCAGGAACGAACAGGTAAGATTAATACCGTTAGAGTGGTAGGCCCACAAGGGGGTTGTATTTGGAATTGGTTTGGTTGTATGGAATCTGCCCCTTCCCACTGGAAGGAAGAAGCGAAGGCGCACCGCTTATGTTGATATTACACGTTCTGTAGTCAGCCCGTCTAAAACAGGTGGTTTGGGTCAGACTGAATCTTGGTGTAAATAGTTCATGTCGGACACCGGTGTCCTGTCTTGACTAGAGTGTCTTGGTGTAAATTTTGGTCGCTAGGTTGGGGGGACCAGGAGACTAAGCAGATTCTGGTGTATATTCTGTCTGCTAGATCTCAACCTATCTTGGCTAAGTGGGAGGCATGTAAATTCAACCACTAGACTATTGATAGAGTAAATAGACTAAATGAGTCCTGTTGTACATTCCGCTCATTAGTTCGCTATATGTGGTGCTTGGGCAGCGTAGACTAACCGAATCCTGGTGTAAATAGTTTGATAGTTCTCAACGTGCTGGCCAATTAGAATAGGTGGGATTATTGTAAATATTGTTAGATATACTGTAGTTGGTGAACTAGTGAATTGGTTAAATTGTATGTCTGGCTAGAAAGCTTGAGCGCTGCTGTCTAGTGGGAGTGTAAATTGTGTGTATAACTGTATAATAGTGCACGGTACCATAACCACTAACATGTATTATAATTACTGACATTGTGTATTGTATATAACTACTAAAAACCTGTTGTTTTGTGTTATATGTGTAACACTATAACTGTTACTAATTGACCTGTGATTCTAAAACTGTACCATAACCACTTGCTAACCGTACCATAACTACTGATTGTAAAGATGATGTTACTGGAGTGTGTTATAGTTGGGTAATTGAAAGTTGATTTACTGCATGGATGATTGCAGGGTTTGATCTATAGTTACAGAGATAAGTATCTAGTGTTTGGTGAATCTTTGTGTGTGAAGACGTCGTGTTATCACTGTGTGTATGAGAATTCTCCGCGTGTTATTGTGTGTTTGGCCTAGTAACTGTGCCACGTGATGCTGTTGCCAGGGAAACGGGTGTGACTGTTGGGAGTGCGTGTAGCGGAGATGCAATATTCCCCAGGTTATCTCCGCTTATAATCCAAGTGAGGCTCAGGAACAAGTAAATAATAAGTCCATAGGCAAAGCTTCCAGCAGGTAAAATGACAGCAATCTCCCCACAGCAATCCCAATAACTGGACGACACACAGTTTCAGGAGCAGAACTGACTAGCCTTTAATCACAGTCTCCTTATAAAGCATGCTCCCATGCAAGGGAGGGATTTACAGTAATTATTACAGTAGCCAATCCTGTCCTGGTAACCTCCCACACATCTCCTCCCCTCAGCCAGCATCATAATCCCCTTATCCAGTACACCAATTCCCCCTGTTTCTGGATGTACCCCTAAACGTAGGGGTACCTCTTTAAATCCTACATCCCCTGGTAGCCCTGATCTGGGTGAACAACATATCCAAAAACCACCCAGATCAGACCAGGGGTTCGGGAAAAGTATGGAGGGAATAAAATGACCGACCGCACGAACTGAGATAGCCGAATTCGGTTCCATGTGAATGGGCCCTGCGGTCGGTCCTGGCATAAGGGAATAAAATACACGAAAACCTCTAGCTATAGAGGCTAGGGAGGGTTCGCCTGAATCCCCTCGTTCGGTATTCTCTATCTACCGAACGAGGGGCCGTTCGGTAGTTTGGAACCGAACGGACCAGGGCTGTGGAGGTCTCAGCGGTGTTCGCCTACTCGAGTGTCCGATTTTAGTTCCAGACACTCGACGGCAAAACACCGCTGTTCGGGAGTTTTAAAATGGCCGCCGCCACGTGTTCGTTTGTCGAATGGCGGCCACCCCCGAGAACAAAGGACGGCTACTTACTGTTCAATTACCCGTTCGCAACAATGTTGCAACGGGTAATTGAGGACACACTTCACACAGGGGAGGTCTGGTTGTTCGGTAGTTTCATTCGAATAAACTAAGGGAATGAAACTACCGAACAATCACAAGAATACAAGGCTTTAAAACACATAGAAAACTAGCAGATCACACGAATGCAATTATTTCAAAGACATTTGCAGGACAGCCCAGTGCCATCCGCTACACTGCTCCCCCTTGCCCACAAGCCGGCATACACAGTCTGATCCAACACGGATCGGCTTGGGGATGTCCGGGGACTCACGGATCATTTCTCCAGGTCAGTTTGTCTTGACAACCCGTCGGCATTCCCATTCTGTTTACCCGGGCGGTACTGAATATTAAAGTCAAAAGGCTGCAGCGCCAAACTCCAGCGCAGCAGCCTGGCATTGTCCCCAGCCACCCGGTTTAGCCATACCAACGGGTTGTGATCCGTGAGTAACGAAAAAGGCTGTCCATATAGATACGGCTGTAGTTTCTTTAAGGCCCACACCACAGCCAGGCATTCCTTCTCGATGGCGGCGTAGCTTACTTCTCTGGGTAACAGCTTGCGACTGATGTAAGCCACGGGGTGTTCTCCGCCATCGGCTCCGACTTGGCTCAGTACTGCTCCCAATCCAAACATAGAAGCGTCTGTGTGAACAAGAAAACGTTTAGTTGGATTGGGAGCTGCCAAGACAGGAGCATTTATCAGTGCATTTTTCAGATGTTGGAATGCCTGCTCACACTCCGGGGTCCAGGTCACCTGGCGGGGCAAATTCTTCCGAGTAAGGTCAGTGAGAGGTTTGGCGAGGGCGCTATAGTTAGGGACAAACTTCCTGTAATACCCAGCGGTCCCTAGAAAGGCTAACACCTGGGTTTTAGTCCTAGGAGTGGGCCACTGGGCCACGGCTTCTACCTTGGCTGGTTCGGGCTTCTGTTTGCCGCAACCCACTCTATGTCCGAGGTACTGCACCTCGGCCATCCCTATGCTGCACTTGGCCGGTTTCAATGTCAAACCAGCTTCCTTAATCCTGTCTAGAACCGCTCCTATATGGGCCAAGTGCTCCTGCCACGTATTGCTAAAAATGGCAATATCGTCCAGGTAGGCACAGGTGTAGTCTTGGAACCCATCCAGGAGTCGGTCTACCATCCGCTGGAAAGTAGCTGGGGCGTTTTTCATCCCAAATGGCATGACCTTAAACTGGTACAAGCCAAATGGGGTGACAAAGGCCGATTTCGGGATGGCCTCTGGGGCCAGGGGGATTTGCCAATACCCCTTACATAAGTCAATGGTAGTGAGGTATTGACCCCTGGCCATTCTGTCCAGTAGCTCATCTATCCGTGGCATAGGGTATGCATCGGACACCGTTTTCTCGTTTAATCTCCGGTAGTCTACGCAGAAGCGGGTCGTACCGTCCCGCTTCGGTACGAGTACTACCGGAGAAGCCCAGGGACTATCTGAGGGCTCAATCACCCCCAGTTGGAGCATCTCATCGATCTCCTTGCGCATATTTTCCCTTACCGCTTCGGGGATGCGGTAGGGGGTCTGGCGCATCGGTAGTTGCCCTGGGGTCTCTACCCGGTGAGTGGCCAGAGGGGTGTACCCAGGTACATTAGAGAACGTGTCTCGTTTCTCCTCCAACAGCTGCTGTACCTCGATGTGCTCCTGTGGGCTCAGCCGGTCTCCCAGTGTGACTTCCCCTAAATCCCCAGACAGCTGCCCATCTTCCAGCAGATCTGGGAGTGGTAAGCTGTCAAACTCATCCGAATTGGGCGCACAGATGGCGGTTACCTCCTCGGAGCGCGCTTGGTAGGGCTTCATCATGTTCACATGGAGCATGCGTCGCCCTCCCGTCCCTGTACAGGGGCCAATTATATAGGTGGTGTCACATCTCTGTTCCACCACCCTATAGGGTCCCTGCCAGGCGGCCTGTAGCTTGTCATGTCGGATAGGCTTTAAAATTAGCACTTTCTGCCCGACCTGAAAGCTACGGTCCCTGGCTCCCCGGTCATACCATGTGCGCTGGCGGGTCTGTGCCGCCTGAAGGTTTTCCCTTACCGTCCTGGTTAAGGCTTCCAGGCGGTCTCGGAGAGCCAACACATATGGTATGATGGGGGTGCCATCTGCGCTCCGATCTCCCTCCCAATGCTCTCTTATAAGATCTAAGGGGCCTCTGACCCTCCTCCCAAACAGCAGTTCAAACGGGGAAAACCCCGTGGATTCCTGCGGCACCTCCCGGTAAGCGAATAGGAGATGCGGCAGGAACCGCTCCCAGTCCTTGTGGGTCTCTGCGAAGGTTCGGAGCATTTGTTTCAATGTGCCATTGAACCGTTCGCAGAGCCCATTAGTCTGGGGGTGGTAAGGGGCACTGATAATAGGCTTAATGCCACAGATCCTCCAGAGGTGTTGGGTGAATTCTGCGGTAAATTGGGTACCCTGATCCGAGATAATCTCCCTGGGTAATCCCAACCGGGAGAATATCTGCATGAGGGCATCCGCGACCGTTTCAGCCTGAATGTTGGTCAGAGCCACCGCCTCTGGATATCTGGTAGCATAGTCTACTACCGTTAAAATGTACCTTTTGCCTGACGGGCTGGCTTTCTTGAGGGGACCTATCAAGTCTACCGCTATTCTGCTAAAAGGTTCCTCAATTATTGGCAAGGGGTGTAGCTTCGCCTTCCTCCGGTCTCCCCTTTTCCCTACCCTCTGGCAGGTGTCGCAGGTGGTGCAATACCGGCGCACTTCCTGGCTGATCCCTGGCCAGAAGAAATTTTGGGTCAGGCGGTACCTAGTGCGGCTGACCCCTAGATGTCCGGATAGCGGGATATCGTGCGCTATCCGGAGTAGCTCTGCTCGGTACCGCTGCGGCACCACTAGCTGCCTCGTCACTATTGGGTCTGACCCCTCAATCTGCTTGTCTGTCTCCCTGTACAAAAGCTGCTTGTCCCAGACAAATCTCTCCCCCTCTCCCCCCGGAGGGTCTGCTGTCACCTTGTCTCTGTATACCTGCAAGGTGGGGTCAGTCACTACCTCTGCTGCAAATTCGTTAGGAGGGGCCCAGGGGACACAGTCAAGGGAAGGGGAAGGGTCTCTTACCTGAACCTCCGGAAGTGTGTTGTAGTCCTGGGTGCGGGCCTGTTGACGGGTGACCACAGGATGAGCTTCTCCTGTGGTGGACGTCTGGGGCTCAAAAGCAGATGTGAGCCTCCCCAGATCGTTCCCCAATAAAACCTCCGCCGGTAACTGCGGCATCAACCCCACCTCCACATGTCCTGCCCCCGCTCCCCAATGTAAATGTACCCTTGCTGTAGGTAGCCGGTACACTGCTCCCCCGGCTACCCTGACGGCCACAGTTTTACTTAGTCTCGCTTCATCCGAGACCAGGTGACTTTTGACCAAGGTGATGGTAGCCCCCGAATCACGTAGGCCCTGTACTGCTTTACCCTCCAAGTATACGGTCTGCCTGTGATGCTGTCTGTTATCAGCATTGGCCTGGACTGGATCCGCCTCGTGTAGTACTTCCCACTGTTCCACAGTTGTTATGGGAACAGCTGACCCATATGGTGTGGCCACTATATTTTGGTAGTGATGGGCGGCGGCTGCTCTCGGTGGTGGTGGTGGGCCGGGGCGAATCCAGGTAGAACGATCCCTCAGCTGGGGACATTCCCTTTTATAATGTCCCCACTTCTGGCAGTGATGACAGGGGCCAGAAGCGGGCTGGCGAAACCGGGGCTGTACAGCGGGTGGTGGTGGTGGTGGTAGTTGCCTCGGTGGAGCTGGGTTGTAGCTGTTTCCCCCAAAGGTTTTAAAAATAGCTTTTGGGGCTGCTGGTTTCTGCTGCCTGCGTGCATCCAGGTACTCATCGGCCTTCCTAGCAGCTTCGGTAAGGGAGGTAGGGTTTCTGTCCCTCACCCATTCCTGGACCTCGCCTGTTACCCCCTCATAGAATTGCTCCAACAACACCATTTGCAATAAGTCCTCCATGGACCGAGCCTTATTGGACTGTACTCACCCCAGAGCGGCCCGATGCAACTTGCAAGCCCATTCCACATGAGAGTCCTTGTCATTTCTCTTTAGGTCTCTAAACCGTCGCCGATATGCCTCTGGCGTGATTGCATATCGGGCCAGGATCACTTCTTTTACTCTGCGGTAATTCCGAATTTCCTCATCAGGTACAGTTCTATAGGCTTCCGCCGCCTTCCCTGTGAGCTTCCCTGCTAAAATAGGCACCCACTCGTCTGGGCTAATATTATGTAATGCACACAGCCTTTCAAAGTCTTGGAGAAAAGCATCTATATCTTCCTCTGCTTCTATATACGTTTTAAAAGCTTGGTAAGGAATTTTTGTCTTACCCTGTGTGATGGTAGTTGTGGTAGCATTCCTCTCCAGCTGCTGTAGTGGCCTTTGACGCAGTATAAACTCCTGTACCTCTGACATTGTCCTGGCTATAATATCCGTTGTTGGATTCTCTCCATAAAAGGACAGCCTGAACTGCACCTCTCTCCGGAACTCTTCTTTTTCAGCTCCATCTGTTGCACTCTGTTGCTCAGGGATTACCCTGTCCTCCTGCTGGTATTCAGCCATCACTTCTGCAATGAGGATTGCTTTCTTTTTGTTGCTGGCTGCAATGCCTTTCGCTTCCAGGAGATCTTTTAGCGTGGATCTTTTAAGCTTGGCATAATCACTCTCCATCCGTATTCCATTAGTCCTTGTTCCCTTGTGAGTCTGGATTCCAGCGCTGCCAACCAATGTAGCGGAGATGCAATATTCCCCAGGTTATCTCCGCTTATAATCCAAGTGAGGCTCAGGAACAAGTAAATAATAAGTCCATAGGCAACGCTTCCAGCAGGTAAAATGACAGCAATCTCCCCACAGCAATCCCAATAACTGGACGACACACAGTTTCAGGAGCAGAACTGACTAGCCTTTAATCACAGTCTCCTTATAAAGCATGCTCCCATGCAAGGGAGGGATTTACAGTAATTATTACAGTAGCCAATCCTGTCCTGGTAACCTCCCACACATCTCCTCCCCTCAGCCAGCATCATAATCCCCTTATCCAGTACACCAATTCCCCCCGTTTCTGGATGTACCCCTAAACGTAGGGGTACCTCTTTAAATCCTACATCCCCTGGTAGCCCTGATCTGGGTGAACAACATATCCAAAAACCACCCAGATCAGACCAGGGGTTCGGGAAAAGTATGGAGGGAATAAAATGACCGACCGCACGAACTGAGATAGCCGAATTCGGTTCCATGTGAATGGGCCCTGCGGTCGGTCCTGGCATAAGGGAATAAAATACACGAAAGCCTCTAGCTATAGAGGCTAGGGAGGGTTCGCCTGAATCCCCTCGTTCGGTATTCTCTATCTACCGAACGAGGGGCCGTTCGGTAGTTTGGAACCGAACGGACCAGGGCTGTGGAGGTCTCAGCGGTGTTCGCCTACTCGAGTGTCCGATTTTAGTTCCAGACACTCAACGGCAAAACACTGCTGTTCGGGAGTTTTAAAATGGCCGCCGCCACGTGTTCGTTTGTCGAATGGCGGCCACCCCCGAGAACAAAGGACGGCTACTTCCTAGTCAATTACCCGTTCGCAACAATGTTGCAACGGGTAATTGAGGACACACTTTACACAGGGGAGGTCTGGTTGTTCGGTAGTTTCATTCGAATAAACTAAGGGAATGAAACTACCGAACAATCACAAGAATACAAGGCTTTAAAACACATAGAAAACTAGCAGATCACACGAATGCAATTATTTCAAAGACATTTGCAGGACAGCCCAGTGTCATCCGCTACAGTGCGTTTGTTGTGATTTTTTGTTTTTTTAAATTCGACGCTCCATTGCTAAGTATGGGTGCGTCTGATTCAAAGATTGTTGATCCCTTATTATGTATGCTAAACAATTTCGGAAAGGGATACAATGTTTGTGATTTTGGGGTAAAATTATCCCCAAAGCGTCTGACTACATAGTGTAGCAGAGAATGGCCTATTTTGGTGACTGCATGGCCTCCACGTGGTAGTCTTGATCCAAACCTAGTGCAGCGTGTACACGTGGCTGTATCTAGTAGGCCTGAATTTTACGATCAGTTTCCGTACATTGATTGTTGGAAACAGGTTGTGGAAGGATTGCCCAAATGGATTAAAGTATGCCACGAGGAGCAATGTCGCCTCATGGTGGCCAGGACTCGCCGGTCCATCAGGGCCACAACTCCGCCCATTTTAGATACGCCCACTGAGTCTGAGCTTTCTCTACCACCCCCTTACTCCTCCTCCAAGGCTAGAGGAGGTGTTGCCACCCTAGTGTCTCCTCCCACTCATTCATCCAGCTCAGAGCCCAGCCCATTTGCCTTAAGCCCTCCCCTTCCGGTACCTACCTCCATTAGTTCTGCATAGCCGGAACGGACGTCATTTCTGGTTCCTGGTCAGGCTCCTCCCAGCCTGGCCCGGAATATCCTGTTAACTGACCTTTCGTTTAGTAAAAATCAGTTATCCCCATCTCCTTGTCTCACTACCCCTAGACCAGAACTTAATACTAAACAACCTCACCGAAGCCCTGTATTAACCCGACAGATGACTGGTACCCTCCAACCCCGACATTACCAAATGCCTCTCCGACTTAACCGGGCCCAACACACGTTGACGATAATGGTCAATTGCAACATGCAGACCCTGTATTTGTCTATGTTCCCTTCACTACGACTGACTTATTTAATTGGAAGACACATAACTCTTCATATACCGATAAGCCTCAAGCCATGACAGATTTGGTTGCCTCAATCATACAAACCCACAATCCTACTTGGGCTGATTGCCAGCAATTACTATTGACTTTATTTAACAATGAGGAAAGGACTTGGATTAATCAAGTGGCTATTAAAGCGCTTGAGGAAGCGGCCCGTGTTCAGAACCAGGCCAATCAGGCTGCATGGGCTGCAGCCCATTACCCGAATGTGGATCCGAACTGGAATATTAATGGCGCTGATATGCCCCATTTAAGAGCTTATAGGGAAGCCATTATTGCTGGCATGAAGGCAGGAGGGAGGTGTTGCAGAAAGCTGACGAGTCACCTAGTGCCTTTTATGAAAGATTACTGGAGGCATACAGATTGTATACTCCTTTTAATCCAGAGGCTCCTGAGAATTCCTGAATGGTTAACTCAGCCTTTGTCAGACAGGCCCAAGGTGATATTAAAAGGAAATTACAGAAATTAGAGGGATTTGTAGGGATGTCTACATCACAGTTGATGGAGATTGCGAATAAAGTATACATGAATAGAGAAACAGAGACAAAGAGGGAAGAAGAACGTAAAATGAGGAAGAAGGCAGATATGCTAGTGGTAGCTATTACAAGTGTAGAGAGACAGGGAAGGGAGGTGAATAGAGCAGTTGAAAATAGGTTGAGTAGGGGACCACTAAGCAGGAATCAGTGTGCATACTGAGAGAGGAAGGACATTGGAGGAATGAATGCCCACAGAGAGAGCATTATGAAAATGACCGACAAGAAGAGAGAAGAGTGTGGGGAGGTCATGGTGGTAACTATAGAGGCAGAAGAAGAGGAAGTTTTGGAGGAAATAGTGGGAATAATAGAGGAAGTGTTCAAGGGGACAGATATTATCCACCCACGCAGAGACCTAGAGAAAGAGAGGATAGGGATTTTGTGGGTCTGACTGACACTGTTATGGAGGACTATTGATGCCGACCGGGCTCCATCCCCCTTGACCGAGCGGAGCCTATGGTCGCTATAGCAATAGAGGGAAAGAGAAGTCCTTTTATGATTGATACTGGGGCTGAACATTCCGTGGTGACCAAATTAGTTGCTCCTCCTTCAGAAAAAACCATAACAGTAATAGGAGCAACTGGGAAGAGCGCTGCTAGACCGGTTCTTAAGAGTCGCACTTGCATTCTGGGAGGCCATTTGGTGAAGCACCAATTCCTATATATGCCTGAGTGTCCAATCCAACTTCTAGGGTGAGATTTATTATCAAAGCTTCAAGCCCAGATAACCTTTTTACCCAATGGAGCGACATCCCTGAAGTTTAATGGATCATCGGGAATAATGGCGATATCGGTGCCAAGGGAAGAAGAATGGCGCTTCTACACGATAATGACAAGTGTAAACCCTAAGAGTGATGAATCCCTATTTGACATTCCAGGAGTATGGGCAGAAAATAATCCACCAGGGCTTGCCCATAATATTCCACCTATACATATTGAGTTGAAGCTTGGGGCTTATCCCGTGAGTCTACGACAGTACCACATACCTCAAAAGGCAAAGAGAAACATACAGACCTACTTGGATAAGTTCGTAAGGTATGGTATCCTAAAATTCTGTACTTCCCCCTGGAATACTCCATTGTTACCTGTTCAGAAGCCAGGATCAGATGAGTATCGTCCTGTACAAGATTTAAGAGCAGTTGATACTAGGTGGGGCAACTTACTTTACAGTCTAAGACCTCAAGGATGCTTTCTTTTGTCTTCGAATTGCTGCTGGATTACAAAGGTAATCATTGGTTCAGCAATACCTGAATGACAAATATCAAGCCATGCTATGCGAAAATCCAAGAGTACACCTTGAAACTGTTAATACCCTGAATCCAGCTACGTTTTTGCCACAACCTATTGAAAGTCAACATGATTGTTTGGAGATAATGGATGAAGTGTTTTCAAGCCGACCGGACCTTCATGATTTTCCCATCCAGAACCCGGATGTACAGTATTATACGGATGGTAGTAGCTATGTGAAAGAAAGAATTCGCTATGCAGGATATGCAGTAACAACTATAGACAAGGTGATAGAGGCACGGCCACTGTCAAAAGGGACATCAGCACAGAAGGCAGAATTGATTGCACTGACACAGGCCTTGCAATTGGCTGAAGGGTTGAAGGTGAACATATATACTGATTCTAAATATGCATTTTTAACCACTCATGCCCATGGAGCCTTGTATAAAGAAAGAGGGTTGTTGAATTCAGAAGGGAAAGAAATCAAGTATGCAGCTGAAATACTTCAACTATTGGAAGCAGTATGGGAGCCAAAGGAGGTCGGTATTATACATTGTAGAGCACATCTGAGAGGCGATAGTGATGTGGTAAAAGGAAATCGCATGGCAGATAGTGTGGCTAAGCGTGCTGCTGAATCTGGACAGGAGGAATATATGGGGTATGTTGCTGCCCTTGCGCCGGCCCCTCTGTCTCAATGGACCCCGATTTATACAACTCAAGAGATGGAGTGGTTGAAGACTTAAGCGGGAAAATATTTGGAGAACAATTGGTATCAGTTAGAAGATGGAAGAATAGTCATTCTGACATGTCTGGCTATAGAGATTGTTCAGAACTTCCACAATGGCACACATACAGGAAGAGACAGTATGGAAGAATCTCTTAGGAAACATTTCTATATACCAAGATTATCCAATCTTACGCAAGCCATTGTTCAAAGATGTGTTCTGTGTGCAAAGAACAATGCAGAACCTCCTGGGGTCCAGTATATGGGAGGACTCCCCATGTCAGATCTGCAAATAGACTATACAGTAATGCCTAAATCTGGAGGATATCGTTACCTGTTGGTAGCTGTGTGTACCTACTCAGATTGGGTAGAAGCTTGTCCAACCTGTACGGAAAAAGCAGGAGAAGTTGTACGATTCCTGTTGCGAGAAGTCATACCCAGATATGGACTCCCGTGCTCTATAGGATCAGATAATGGCCCAGCCTTTATTCATCAGTGCCTACAACAACTGACTCATATGCTTGGTATTAAGTGGAAACTTCATACAGCATATAGACCTCAGAGTTCTGGGAAGGTGGAAAGGATGAACAAAACTATAGACCCAGTTGGCAAAAATGTGTCAAGAGACCAGGCCCGGACTGGCCATCGGGCACACCGGGCAAATGCCCGGTGGGCTGCGGTGGCCGTGGGGCCGAGGCCGGCAGGGAGATCACAGGATCTCTCCTGCCGGTCTTTGCAGGGCCGGCGCTATCTCAACGCCGGCCCTGCAGTAGTCTACAGCGGGCCGGTGGGGAGATCAGAGAGGGGGAGAGAGGGGGAGAGAGGGAGGGAGCCAGCCTGCCAGGAGAGGAACCCAGCGGAGCTTTAACTTACAGCTCCGCTGGGTTCCTCTCGCGAGATTCGGAGCGTTGCCATGGCGAGAGTGAACTCTAGCCCAACAGGCTAGAGTTCACTCACCACTTGGACCACCAGGGATGGCAGCAGGAGTAGCAGGATCCCCCCTTCCAGGCATAAGGTAAGCAGGGAGGGGGGATATCAGCAGGGCACATAACACTCCCAGCACCCTCACTCACACACACACACTGCACCCCTGACACTCACACACTGCACCCCTGACACTCACACAAACACACTGCACCCCTCACACTCACACACACACACACACACTGCACCCCTGACACTCACACACACTGCACCCCTGACACGCACAGCACCCTCACACACTGCACCCCTGACACGCACAGCACCCTCACACACTGCACCCCTGACACGCACAGCACCCTCACACACACACTGCACATCTGACCCTCACAGCACACACACTGCACGTCTGACCCTCACAGCACCCTCACACACACACTGCACGTCTGACCCTCACAGCACACACACTGCACGTCTGACACTCACAGCACCCTCACACACACACTGCACCCCTGACACGCACAGCACCCTCACACACACACTGCACATCTGACACAGCACAAACAAAATGCACCCCTAACACTCAGAGCACCCTCACACACACACACTGCACCCCTGACACACACAGCACACACACTGCACCCCTGACACTCTCAGCACCCTCACACACACTGCACGTCTGACACAGCACAAACAAAATGCACCTCTAACACTCACAGCACCCTCACACACACACACTGCACCCCTGACACACACAGCACACACACAGCACCCCTGACACTCACAGCACCCTCACACACACTGCACCCCTGACACTCACAGCACACACACTGCACCCTTGACACTCACAGCACCCTCACACACACACACTGCACCCCTGACACGCACTGCACCCCTGACACTCACAGCACCCTCACTCACACACTACACGTCTGACACTCACAGCACACACAAAATGCACCCCTAACACTCACAGCACCCTCACACACACACATTGCACCCCTGACACGCACAGCACACACACTGCACCCCTGACACTCACAGCACCCTCACACACACACTGCACCCCTGACACGCACATCACACACCCTCACTTACACACACTGCACCCCTGACACTCACAGCTTCCTCACATGCATACACTGCACTCTCACACACAGCTTCCTCACATGCACATAGCACCCTCATGCAAACACAGCACCCACTCACACACAGCACACACACACTGCACCCATCACACACACAGCACCCTTACCCACATAGCACCCTCACGCAAACGCAGCACCCATCACTCACACACACACTACACCCCTTACACACACACACACACACACACACACAGAGCACCCTCACACACACTGCGCAATATGCTTTCCTGGCATTTTTGTCTCCTGGTATCCCAACTATGGAGACACCAGAGACAAATTTCAAGCAAACACAGTGCAAGCATGTTATTAAATTTGCTTGCGCTGTGCAGAACAAATACAGGGTATTTTTCTCATGCCAGAGCTCTTCAGCAGAGCTCTGCGCATGGTCTACCCTGGAAGAGCATTGAACCAACATGCTCACTTTGTGATGGGGCGTGCTTGTCATTGGTGATGACAAAACACACCCTATCTGGCCCCGCCCCCTTTTTAGTGGGCCGCTGTAATTAAAAAATGCCCGGGCCGAATTTTCTTCCCAGCCCTGCAAGAGACCCAGCTTAAGTGGAATGTTCTTTTGCCAATAGCTCTGTTGCGCATACGCAGTACTCCTACCAGGAGAATGGGTCTGTCTCCTTTTGAAATTATGTATGGGCGTCCACCTCTTATATTCAGTAATCTAAGGGGGGATTTGAGTCAGTTGGGTGAAGAAATTACTCGGCAGTAGGTTGTAGAGTTGGGTAGAACTATGGAGGAAGTACAGAAATTGGTACAAGATAGATTACCTGTGAACATATATCCACCTGTTCATTCTTACCATCCAGGAGATCAAATGTGGATAAAAGAATGGAATAGTATTCCATTAGGTCCGAAATGGAGAGGTCCTTATGTTGTTCTTTTGTCCACTCCAACAGCTGTAAAGGTGGCAGAAGTGACTCCGTGGATTCATCACTCTAGGGTTAAACCAGCGGCAGACTCTTGGCAAGCCACTCTAGACCCTGAAAATCCTTGCAAGATCTGGTTAAAGCGTGTAACTCAGTCGGAGTGAGTGCGAAGTATTGGGACATCGTGGTTGAAAGTACTATTTCAAGACCAGCAAGTAGGTGTTTTGACGGCTATAATAAAGCCTGACCATCTGCCTACGTGTCATAAGCCAGAGTGTCTCGAAGAGATCTGTGTGAAGGAAAGTGAGGATCAGAAGAACGCCAATCCTTGCAGCCCTCACAGTCGAGAAGCTAATGTGGCAGACTCTTGGCAAGCCACTCTAGACCCTGAAAATCCTTGCAAGATCTGGTTAAAGCGTGTAACTCAGTCGGAGTGAGTGCGAAGTATTGGGACATCGTGGTTGAAAGTACTATTTCAAGACCAGCAAGTAGGTGTTTTGACGGCTATAATAAAGCCTGACCATCTGCCTACGTGTCATAAGCCAGAGTGTCTCGAAGAGATCTGTGTGAAGGAAAGTGAGGATCAGAAGAACGCCAATCCTTGCAGCCCTCACAGTCGGGAAGCTAATGTGCCGTCGCACGGTCGAAGAGATAAGAATGAGGATTTCAGGAATAATGAATTTTATTGTGTGTTTATGCATTGTTATAAATTTCCAGGAAGGTAAGAGTACAGACTTACAGAACTGTGATAGTTGCATTAAGACTACAAAAACAGGTAATCAAATATCCCAAACTCTTATTTGGCACTCACAGTATGAATGTAAGGGATCTGTATCTAAATGTAGATATTTAGATATTGATTACAGTGTGTGTCACCCAGCAGTAGGAGAGCCTAAATGTTTTGATCCCCAATTCCAACCCCGTACAACTTGGTTGGTAATTTGGAATAGTAACTTTCATGGGACCTTGATAAATAGGACGGTGATAAATACCATACATTCTACGGGTATTCTACTATTTGATGCATGTAAGGCGATCTCGGGTAGTGGAAAACCTTGGAATGTATGTGGTAATCTAAAGTGGGAACGAACTTATGGGTCCAATGACAAATATTTATGTCCCTGGCACACCCTGGCCCACCAAGCTCACTCGATACGTCCAAAAATGCTCCAGAACTGTTGAACGCTGTTGGAGAACGTCTCACTGTGCATCTGACTTTCTCCACTATAAATTTATGCTGAGCTCATACAGCTTGGCTCTTTCCTTTGCAAAAGTTAATTACTTCAATACCCTCATAACCACACTCTCCCGCGAACCCAAACGACTATTTCACACTTTTAACTCTCTTCTTCGACCTGCTGTTCCTCATCCACCTACTAACTTGACCGCCTCAGACTTTGCAACTCAATTCACTGACAAGATCTCTACAATCAGAGAAGAGATCTCTCATCTTTCTTCTTCCCCTTACAATACTTCCCCTAACTTCACTCCCTCTGCTGTTCTATGTTCATTCACACCCGCTACATTGGAAGAGGTTTCTGCTCTGCTCCAGTCCTCCCGCCCCACCACCTGCTCCCTAGATCCAATTCCCTTGCATCTGATCCGTACTCTGTCTTCTTCTCTTTCTCCACCTCTCACTAAAATTCTCAATCTCTTTTGCATCCAAGATCCTTGAAAAAATTGTGTATGCGAGATTGACAGACTTCCTCGAGTCCAACTCTCTGCTAGACCCACTTCCGTCTGGTTTCCGCGCTAAGCACTCTGTGGAAACGGCACTGACCAAAGTATCCAATGATCTACTCGCTGCAAAATCTCATGGTCACTACTCTATCCTAATTCTCCTTGACCTGTCTGCGGCTTTTGACACTGTTGATCATCAACAGATTCTTCTCATCCTCTGCAACATCAGTCTACAAGATATTGCTCTCTCCTCCTACCTCTCCCAGCACTCTTTCAGTGTTTCTTTCTCTGGCTCCACTTCTTCTCCCCAACTCCTCTCTGTTCAGTCCTTGGTCCCCTACTGTTCTCCATCTATACTGCCTCCCTTGGTAAACTCATTAGCTCCTTTGGCTTCCAATATCATGATCAGATGACACGCAAATCTACCTGTCCTCTCCTGATCTCTCCCCGTCACTCTTGACTAGTGTCTCTGACTGCCTCTCTGCTGTTTCTAACTGGATGGCTGCCCACTTCCTTAAACTAAACTTGACCAAAACTGAAATTCTGGTCTTTCCTCCCTCAAGTGTTGTTACTCTTGTGTCTGTCTCCCTCCAAGTCAACGGTACTACCATCAGCTCCACCACGCAGGCTCGCTGCCTAGGTGTTCTCTTTGACTCTGACCTCTCCTTCAAGCCTCATGTTCAATCTATCGCCAAATCCTGTCATTTCCATCTCAAAAACATTGCGCGCATCCGCCCCTACTTAACGCCAGATGTGACTAAGGTGTTGGTCCATTCCACTGTCCTTTCTCGCCTTGACTACTGTAATCCGCTTCTCAGTGGTCTTACGTGCTCCCAACTTGCGCCGTTACAGTCCATAATGAATGCAGCGGCAAGGCTCATCTTCCTGTCCGCCGCACCTCCCATGCCTCACCCTTCTGTCAGTCCCTACATTGGCTTCCTATAAAATATAGAGCTCAATTTAAAATTCTGGTTCTTGCTTTCAAATCTCTACATAATGCTGCTCCCACCTATCTATCCTCCCTTATACACAAGTATGTCCCGTCTAGGCCCTTACGATCTGCTGAAGACTTATGTCTATCTTCTGTCCGTACTCCCACCTCTGATGCTCGCCTTCAAGATTTCTCGAGGGCTGCACCATTCCTGTGGAACTCGGTTCCCTCCTCCATTAGATGCTCACCCAGTCTCCACTCCTTCAAAAATCATTAAAAACCCACTTCTTCATAAAAGCGTATTAATTAAACTGTTAATAGCTCCTAACTGATTCCTCTTCTGCAACTGTCACTAGTCTAATACTATCCGTACCTTTTTGTGTCATTTTGTGAGATCATCACCAATGAGACAGCACAAGCGCTCAATCTCCTAGCTAAACATAATACTTGAATGAGATCAGCCATCTATCAAAATAGATTAGCTCTGGACTACTTATTAGCAGTAGAAGGAGGTGTGTGCGGGAAGTTTAATCTAAGTAACTGTTGTCTGCACATAGACGATGAAGGGCAGGCAGTGGCTGAATTTACCAGTCACATGGTTAAACTTGTGCATGTAATTACTAAGGTCTGGAGTGGGTATAACCCAAGTAGTTGGTTTGGAAGTTGGTATGATCAGCTTGGAGGGATTAAGGCATTCGTAGGAGGAGTAGTATTTATTATATTTTTATGTCTCTTTCTGCCCTGCTTAATTCCATTAGTGGTTAGTTCCATACGAAGTGTTATAGACAGCACTATTGAGAGGAAGACAGCTGCCCATGTTATGGCTGTCTGTAGATATGAACCTTTAGCCAAAAGAGAGCATATTCAGAATGGGGAATGCTGAAAGAATATGCTAAAGATGCTTACGAGGTCTGTTCTGGTTCATGGCTACTTGAGAGGTTTTGGCATTGATGATGATTGATGATGCATCTGGAATTATTTTATATCAGAAGCATCAAAGGGGGGAATGTGATGTAATTCCAGTAAAATAGAAGTTTAGTAGGCCAAGATTGCCACGTGGCATATGCAGGTACATGTGTTTGTAGTATCAGTTAGTTAGTTACACGTAGCTAAGATACTGTCATCAATGTACTGAGCATGTGCAGGAATGTAGGAAGTAAAATCACACTCCTCTCTCTTTTGTTTCGGATGAGCCATGTGGTCAGACCGGATGAGCAAATCCAGATTGGATATAAAAAGAAAATGTGAGTCAATACTGTTCAATTACTTATTAAGAAGTGGAAAATTCGGGGATCTCTTGATACCAAGCCAAGGTCAGAAGGGCAAAGACAGATTTCAGCCACAACTGCCAGAAGAATTGTTCGGGATACAAAGAAAAACCCACAGGTGACCTCAGGAGAAATACAGGCTGCTCTGGAAAAAGACAGTGTGGCTGTTTCAAGGAGCACAATACGACGATACTTGAACAAAAATGAGCTGCATGATCAAATTGCCAGAAAGAAGCCTTTACTGCACCAATGCCACAAAAAAGCCGGGTTACAATATGCCCGACACCACCTTGACAAGCCTCACAGCTTCTGGCACACTATAATTTGGAGTGACAAGAGAAAAATAGAGCTTTATGGTCACAACCATAAGCGCTATGTTTGGAGACGGGTCAACAAGGCTGTGACGGTAGTATATGGTATCACCGTCAAGCATTCCCTTCTTCCCATAAAAGAAAATCACCCAATACTCCACAAGTAGAAATATCCCTGGAATCGCTGAATAATCCACACATGAGCCAAGGCTTAATGCTGGAACAAGACTGATTTACTGGCACACAGGACACAATTTATGCAATACAAAACTCCTCCTCTGGGCCAGGCTAGATAATTGAGTTTCAACAATACACAAAGCTCAATTATCTGCTGGCCATAAACATTACAGTTTTTAACAATTTCAGAAAAGTACTTTTTATATTACATACAAACATAATTTTTTAGTCATATATCCAAATCTCACGAATTTCCGTTCGGTAGTTTCCGTGTCGCATCGTGTGGAAGTTTGACCGGCTTGCCATGTGGAGGTATCCGAGCTAGAGTTCCATAGAATCAGTAGCAAGAGCTGGTCTCTGTTAGCATCTAACTACACGAAAACCACCGTTCGTATGGTGTAGCTGGTTACATACGAATGTTCCCCTCGTTCGGTAGATTCTGTCTACTGAATGCCAGTTTGATTCGTGGAGGGGAACGTATACATCCAGGACTTCCATGAAGACCGGGCGTTTGCATGTTTGCCTTGCCGAAAATAGTTCCAGGCAATTCATGTGTATGCCCGCTGACCGCGTTCGTGAGTTTTAAGATGGCCACCATCCTTTGTTCTCACCACGTGTTCGTATGCCGAATGGCGGCCACCCAGGAGCAATTAAGCTGCGGTTTTCTCCCCATTCTAATGCTGATTGCTACCCAGGGTAGGTGGTCTCGCGTTCGGTAGACGAATACAAGCTTTCCCATACATAATCAAACGAACTGAATACAAGCATATAAACAGCAGGGAGAGGATATAACTGAAGGCACACAGGTAAGTACAAGAGATCCTTCACAAAGGCCTATAGTGAAAAGAATATCATCCCCACTGTGAAGCATTGTGGTGGCTCACTGATGTTTGTGGGTGTGTGAGCTCTAAAGGAACGGGAAATCTTGTGAAAATTGATGGCAAGATGAATGCAGCATGTTATCAGAAAATACTGGCACACAATTTGCATTCTTCTGCACGAAGGCTGTGCATGGGACACTCTTGGGCTTTCAAGGATGACAATGGCCCTAAGCAGAAGGACAAGTTGACCCTCTAGTGGTTACAGCAGAAAAGGGTGAAGGTTCTGGAGTGGCCATCTCAGTCTCCTGACCTTAATATCATCAAGGCACTCTGGGGAGATCTGAAATGTGCGGTTCATGCAAGACAACCAAAGACTTTTCATTTTTCCAAGACGAATGGGCATTTATATACGACCTGCAAGAATTAAGGGCCTCATAGACAACTACTACAAAAGACTGCACGCAGTCATTGATGCTAAAGTGGGCAATACACAGTATTAAGAAATAAGAACTAAGTGTCAGGATTACTAGTTGATCCAGCACATAAAATTATATCACACCTAGGACTAAAGCTAACGTCTTACTGGACTTTAGAAGGGCCGGATATAACGTACCAGAGAATAGTCAGAATACTTGCCAAGGTCAGGGATATAGAAGGAGACACAACGATGAGGGAAAGCCAAAAGTCAAGGATACCAGAAATCAGGGGAGTCAAAACAAAGCCAAAGTCAAAAAACAGAATTTAAACGAACAGGAACACACTCTCTGATAACCAACTAAGGGAAACCATGACAGGGCACTGAACCAAAGGTAATTTGGGTTTAAATAACCCTCCTTTGGCTGCCTCCGACCTCTGACCCCATAGACCCGAATGCTCGTTGGCGCCATCTTTGTTGTGGGCGAAGGTAAGTATTTTACAAATATCCAAACCGCAGCAGTCAGCGCTCCTAAGAGCGTCACACCCGCTTTGGACCGGACCGGAGGGAGGTCGGGCAGTGATCTGGGTGGTGAGGAGAACACTGGGAGGGGGAGGTGGTAAGAAGAACACAGGGTGAGGAGAAGGGGAGATGAAGAGAACAGAGGGAGGGGGGAGGTGAGAAGAACACAGGGAGGGGGGTGAGGAGAAAGGGAGATGAGGAGAACAGAGGGAGGGGGAGGTGAGAAGAACACAGGGGAGGGAGGTGATTAGAACACACGGAGGGGGTGAGTGTGAGAAGAGACTGCTAGTGGAGGGTGGGGGGAAAGGAGAGACCACTAAGGGGCAGGGGAGAGCTCTAAGGGACAGAAGGGACAGCTCTATAGGACAGGGGGCAAGACAGGGAGCTCTTTCACACTAGGCGCACACACACACAATGCATCCCTATACATACACAGAAACACACAATGCATCCCTACACACACAGAAACACAACATGCTTCCCTTACACACACATAAATACACAATGCATCCATTACACACACTCAATGCAACCCTTACAAAGACAATGCATCCTTTGCACACATACACAGAAACACACAATGCAAACTCTTACACACACATGCAAACACACACACTGCTTTTCTTACATACACACAGAAACACAATGCATCTCTTACACACACTCAATGCACACACATACAGACACACACCTTGCATCCCTTATGCATACAAACACAGATTCACACAATGCATCCCTTACACACAACCAGAAACACACAATACATCCCTATACACAAATACACACTGCTTCCACTACACACAAACACACAAACACACTGCATCACCTACACAAACTGGTATCCCTATACACTGCATACCATAAGCACACACATTAGATCCTCTACAATAACACATAACACATCCCCTACACACTCCACTCCCTGTGAACGAACTCATGGGTGGGTGAAACATATAAGTGGACTTATGAGTGGGCCTTATGGGCATACTCACGGTCAGACCCTGGGGCCCAGACCTTGAGCTGTGTAAGGGGCCCAAAAAAAATTCCAATTCTCCCAGAACATTGAATTTTGTGACCACAGTTGCAAACAGCCTCCAGAGAGCCTCTTCTACACCAGACCAGTGGAGCCAAACTGCAGCCCATCATCATCCTCATCTAGTATAATATTAGTGACACTAATCTATAATTTACCTCACATTAAAGGGACACTAGATTCCCCAGAACCACTTCAGCTTAATGAAGTGGTTCTGGTGTCTATAGCTGGTCCCTGCAGGCTTTTTAATGTAAACAGACACTGTGTGCTCATATGTGTGTTCATATGGCAGATCATATGGGTGGGGCATTGTGATGTCACATAGGGGGGTGGGGGGGCGGCAAATTTTTCTTTTGCCTAGGGCGGCAAAAACCCATGACAACAGAGGCGCCCGGCGGCCAACACAGCTCACAAGTTGGGGACACCAGCATATTCAATTTAAACGATTCGCTGGTGGTCCACTGGTACGCACCAGCAGTAGGTGCAGTCAGATTATATCCTCTCCCTCGTGGTTCCGGCGCTCAGTTAGTGAGTCAGAGCACAGGCTCAGAGATTCCCAGCCTGCGCTCTGACAACATTGAAAGTCAGAGCCGTGAAGGAGCGGGTATGGCAAAGAGCTACTGATTAGCATAATATCAATATCCGTTATAAAATCAGGAAAAGGTGGGCATGGATGGTGAACTGATTTGGTGGTGCAATGGGCCACTTGACTGGTTTTGCCCCCCAGACCTAAGGCTGCCAGCCCTCCCCTGGTGTAGTATATCTATAAAAGCAGAGGCAAAATACAAAGAAAGATATTGCACTCACACTTTTCTGGAGCTAAAGATCAGCTCCAGATCACAGTGTATGGATGACACAATCCCCTTCTGTGGATGTATGAATAGTCCTGATCCCCTCTGTATCATAACTTTATACCAATAACCCACGTTGTGTATCTACATACGCTGTAATCTGGAACTGATCTTTAGCTCCAGAAAAGTGTGAGTGCAATATCTTTCTTTGTATTTTGCCTCTGCTTTTATAGATATACTATATTTGTATTCCTGCCCCATTTTGTTTTTTCTCTTATATTTGCTTCATTGGATTCTACACAAGGATTTTATATGTAAAGCGCTGCTTCCTTACACTCCCCATTTTATTTGTATCTATGACCAGAAGGAAGAGACTCTGGTTTGGGAAGGTTAAGCTGCTGTAAATACAAGAAGCAAGCGCCAGAAATTTAATTTGCTGCTCTAACTTACTCCTCTTTGATTGGGGGAGAGAGCCTTTTGGCCGTACGTGCCTAGGTCCAAGCTGGAGCAAAGGGGTCTGAGAGCTGGAAATGAGGAGAATAAACTTTATTTTACGTAGTAAAGGGGGGTGCATAGAAGGGAACCTTTAGTCCTGACAGAACAATTTTTATTTTACTTAACAATAACATATACCTCCTAAGTGTCCCCATTTAAGTGTCCTTTAAGAAGTTTTTGCAAGACAGGTGTTCGTGGCAATTGCCTGCCTCTTGAGTTTAGCTCCACAGAGCTAACCAACGAAGTAATAGGAACAGCTGTCTGATTAGTAGGTAGCGAGGCGTAACAAGGTTCATTTGTAATAGTGCTAATTTCTATTGAAATCTGAACTTTTATAAATAAATAAAAAAAACATTCTGCAAGCTGACGTGCCTTAGGTGCTTGCCTTGCTCATTTAACATTGAACAGAGTGGTTGGTGTGTCAGTGTACTACGTGTACTATAACCACCTCAATAAGATTATTATTGGCATTTATATAGCGCCAAGTTATTGGCATTTATACAGTGCAAGGTGCAATTACTTAATATATTGATAAATAAGACAACTACAGGATGTTACCGGAACAATAAGTTGATGACGACCCTGCTCAAAAGGGCTGTCACTTTAGATGTGAAGTGGTTACAGTGCCTAGAGCATGGGTAGGCAACCTTCGGCACTCCAGATGTTGTGGACGACATCCCCCATAATGCTCTTACACCCATTATGCTGGTAAAGCATCATGGGGGTACAGTCCAAAACATCTGGAGTGTCGAAGGTTGACCATGGCTGGCCTAGAGTGTTCTTTTAACGGTCAATTCAGACAAACTTTATAAAAAATTACACATACCAGCAATAATATATATGATTAGTAAATTCGCAAATTATACACAAATTAGATTTGTCTGCAAAACCAACTGAATACATTAACAAACGAATAAACAGATAAGTGTGGGATATACACACTCATCACTAATTCGAAATGCACATATAACTAGCTAACTTTTTGCTGTTGAGATTCAACAAAACGCTTGTATACAGAGAGCATGCTTCCTGCGAGGGGGGAGCACTATAGAGGCTGCAGCGATACAAACACTTCCTGGAACCAAGGCCTTAGGTTTAACTTCCTCTTAGTCACAGGCACTGGGAGGGTGTCAAATCGGGATGGAGGAAAAAAGAGTGAGAAAGAGAAAAAGGAGGAGTCTCTGAAAGGCTTGAAGTCTTACAGCTGCCCCTGCTTATTTTTTTCCACTGTTTGCATGGCATTCTCCCATAGAAATAATAATACAACATATCTTTATCATTTTGATTAGAAAATAGAAACGGACCGTAGCATTACTTTCATCCCTCTGCCCTCCTAGATCAACAAGCCTTATACCGGAGAGCAAAGGGAGAAGACCAACACTGAAGAGCTGAAAGAGGCATTTGCTTTACTTCCAGAGACAGAACGTTGGAGTTTGCATGATGTGGAAAGAGTCTATAAAGGTTATATAGCAGACAGTCACACCATCAGCTTGTTTCCTGACAGGAGGGGGATTCGGAGCTTCTCCTGATGTTATCTTGACATTTCAACCTCTCTGGACAGCTTTCCACATTTTCTAATTGGGTGTGACCCCCGATTGTACCAATCCTCTTTCTAAACACTCCTTCATATTTATTTATTTTTCTAAATATACAACTACCTGTCTGCCAATGGCTCTTGGCTGGTGAGATCAGACTGCTCTTTTTTCCCCCATTTTTTTTTTTACACTAACCTGATTATGTCAGGCTCAAGTACTCCCAAATCGTTGCCCTCATCTGGGCAGAAGTCTTTACATGATATCAAGCACCCTCTGAGTTGCTCCCCAGGTGCTGAAGAGGATGCAGCAGGTGGCAATGGGGTAGTAGTGGTGGACACCCCTAGTCCAGATCTAGCACACACTGAGCCCAGCAGCATAGCAGATAAGGTAAGACAGCCAGTGGCTCAGTTGTTTGGTGTTTTATGGTTTCACGCCAATCATAAAAATGTTCTTGGGGTAGATAAACAAAAGATGGGATTGTTGATTGGTTTTCAAGTTATATTGCTTCATCAGAGAGCTTCTGTGTGACTTTTACTTCTCGTACTGTAATACGTTGTCATTTAAATCAAGTTGTTATGTGCAATATTCTTTGCTTTTGCAATAAATCTGTAACACCTGTACAATTTACATATTAAGTAAGAATAACATGTTATTTTAACAGGTGAGGAAAAGCAATAACTGTATGTGATTGACATTTTATAAGAGCTGTCAATTCCAGTTGTCTGTCGTCTGCTATTTGTTGAATTTTGAAGTAACAGGCTTGTGAGATTTATAGCACTATTTAAAGGCTGAAGCTGCTTTAGAAGATATTTGTTTCTAGACAGCCACTAGAGTAAATTCCGGATTGTTAGACAACTTTTGGTCACATTACTGATGCTGGACGTCCTCACGCTATGCATGAGGACATCAAGTGTCCCCCGAATCCCAATAGGAAAGCATTGTATAATGCTTTCCTATGGGAAAATAATAATGCGAGCACGGCACATAGGTCTTCCCCACCGGCTGAAGTTGGCGGGGAAGGAGTGGAGGCGGACCAGAGCCAGCGCCAAAAGACATCGGTGCTGGACTGGGGTAAGTGACAGAAGGGGTTTTTAACCTCTTCTGCATCATGGGGAGGGAAGACACTTTGTTTTCCTGGCACTATACTTTCCCTTTAAGTAGTTGTTGATTATTGCTTTTAAAGAAATTAGATTTATGCACTCCTGGCACCATTACTACTTCACTTTTCTAAAGTGAGCTTGGTGCTTGCTGTCTGTATGTGCAAAGTTTCTGTAAGAAACTATTTCAGTATTAAAGAAAATGCACTTTGCACTGTAACTCCACCTCCAATTGTGTCATTAGTCGGTAATTAGTAATGTTGAATCGGTGCATAATGGGCATCTATCGTCAGCTTGCATAGCATTCTAGGGACAGATGACCAAAAGTGGTACTATTCCCCCCCTCATGCCACTCAAGTCCTCCCCTCAGAATGTCCTCGCTCCTGTGAGAGAGTGATATCACTGTCGGAGGATTGGGCTTCAGAGAGAGCCATGCAGAGAACGTGCGATCAAAGATGCATTTTTAGTTTATATCTTTATTAGTATTATTTTTTTCCTGGGGTGCATGCCAACAATTGTTATTCCAACCAAATACAGTGTTTTTATTAGAACACTGGTTTTAAACAATCCAAATAGAATAATCACTACTAGAAGTGCTTCTTGGGGCAGTGCTTCACACTCTCTGCATGCAGACACTGAACTTTCCTCATAGAGATGTATTGATTCAGTGCATCTCTTTGAGGAGTTGGTGATTTGGCCAGGGCTGTGTTTTATCTTGTGCTGGCTCTGCCCCCAATCTGCCTCCTTCACAATCTGAGCCAATCTAATGCTTTCCTATGGGAAAGCATTGTGATTGGCTGGGATGGCCACTTTTGATAATGTCAGCCAATGTCATTGTGTGTGTGTGTGCCTCTGTCAGTGTGTGTGCAAGTATGTTTAAGGCCCCCCCTCGATCACATGAGAGGTGATTTTACGCACCTTTTTTTTCCCGCGGCTTGTCCCGCCTCTATAGCCGAGATCATAAAGATTGATGATTCTCATAGGAAAGCATTGGTAGGATATTGAGCATGATATCTATGGGTAATATTCAGCGCCTCCATGCAGAGCATGGAGACGCTAAACAAAGGTGCTGCACACCTCTGAAAATGCAGCGTTTTTGTTGAAAAGCCTACAGGAACAGGCTATAGGCACCAGTAATCTGTAGTGGTTCTGGTGACTATAGTGTCCCATTAATAATTGCATATTTCTCGTAAATTAAACATTGCTAGTTAAAAAAAAGCTGGCTACTAGATTCCAAACCAATAAGCCCTGGCATATGTCATAATATAGCCACCTGAGAGAGAGAGAGAGAGAGAGAGTGTGTGTGTGTGTGTGTGTGTGTGTGTGTGTGTGTGTGTGTGTGTGTGTGTGTGTGTGTGTGTATATATATATGTGTGTATATATATATATATATATAATATATATATATATATGTTTTCCCATATGCCCAGTGTATATATTACTACACACCGTGGTTTATTAATTATACTGTTAAATGTGGAGAATTGACAAGGGATTAGCAACTGTAAAGAGGCATTCTATACACCAAAACCGCTTCTGGTCATTGTAGTTAAAGTGAGAAGCCTCTTTGACTACCGTCCCCACGTTTTTTTTTCCAAAAAGTTTTCAAGTGGTTTGCGAAAAACTGGGAAACTCAAAGCATCTACAACCCGGCCCTCCTGCAGCGGCTCTGTTTCTTTAAAGTTCATGTTTCATTTAAGTTCCTTTTTTAGTGGATAATCACCAACACAACACATGGGTCACACGGACCATTTCAGGAAACAAATATTACGCAATACACAAGACACATGACGTCAGGTTTGCAATTTAACCATTATATAGAGATATATATGTATTAGTAGTAGTTAATATATAAGGGCTTATTTACTAAACTCTCTAATTAGAAATTGAATCATGTAGCTGTGTTGGAAAAAAATTATTTAGTTCACCTTAACTACTCTTTTTAGACTAAATTTTGCAATTCCGCTTTCTGTTCACTGCAAATTATGGTTTAGTCCCTTAAAGAGTAACTCCAAGCACCATGACCATTTCATTGATTTGCCTGGCGTCTGTGTGTTCACCGTTTTGCTATAAACCCTCTGCTACTGGAGGTCTAACTCCACCTCCAGCTTTGTCATTTTGCTTCATTAGCCAGCATGGAACAAGAGTTCTGAGCTGGATAATATCAAAATTATGAAAAATTGGATTTTGATGCTGGCACGCAGAGCATGCTGGTACTAGACAGGCAAATGGCAGTATGCACCCCATTTCACCTATAATTTCCCCTTAGCATGTCCTTTCTGCCAGTCTCTCCTATGAGCCAGGTGATGTCATCCAGGATGTATCGGTATGCAGGGAGAAGTTGGTCTTGGTATGGGAAAAGACAAAGTTTTTGACTTTATTGCTTTTATTTTTTGTAATTTGGGGTAAAGGAGCACCACAGAAGGGTAACTCAATGAAAATACTGTTTTTTTGGATGCAGTAATTATTTCAGGACCGATGCAAATTTTCTACTTGAGGACCATAAACAAAACCTAAAGTTAGTGCAATGCATTATTTAAGGCTTTCCTTTTAAGTCCACCCATATATAGTTTATACATTGTTTTTAAAGGGCAAGAAGGGCTTTCAATTGATGTTTTAAAAATAGAGGGGGGAGGAATATTTATTAAAAAACACTTTATTTTTGCAGTTTTGTGTATAATAATTTTTACACATGACCTGCAACTAAAGAAAAATAGCTCAGATTTGTTTCACTTATCAGTCCTCATTAAAGGACCACTATAGTGCCAGGAAAACATACTCGTTTCCTGGCACTATAGTATCCTGAGGGTGCCCCCACCCTCAGGAACCCTCTCCCGCCAGGCTCTGGGGAGAGGAAGGGGTTAAAATCTTACCTTTCTCCAGCGCCGGGCGGGGAGCTTTCCTCCTCGTCTCCTCCTTCCTAGCGACATCATCGGCTGAATGCGCATGCCCGTCAGGAGCTGCGCGCGCATTCAGCCAATTCATAGGAAAGCATTTACAATGCTTTCCTATGGAAGCTGGCGTCTTCTCACTGTGATTTTCACAGTGAGAAGCACGCAAGCGCCTCTAGCGGCTGTCAATGAGACTCTAGAGGCTGGATTAACCCTCAGTGTAAACATAGCAGTTTCTCTGAAACTGCTATGTTTATTAAAAAAAAGGGTTACCCTAGCTGGAACAGGCACCCAGACCACTTTATTAAGCTGAAGTGGTCTGAGTGCCTATAGTGGTCCTTTAAATGCTTCATATGTCTTGGACAGAGTCAGGCAACCTTCGGCACTCCATATGGTGTGACTTACATCACTCATAATCCACTTACAGCCAGAATGCCATGGTAGTTAATGCTAACCATATTATTATTATTGGCATTTATATGGCGCCAACAGATTCCCTAGCGTTCTACAATATTATAAAAGAAGGGAGATTTAACAATAAATAAGACAATTACAAAAAACTTACAAGAACGATAGGTTGAAAAGGACCCTGCTCAAACGAGCTTACAGTCTATAGTAGGTGGGGTAAAAAACACAATAGGACAGGAGATCGCAATCAAACAAGGTTGAAGCAGAGCTGGAGGAGAGTGAGAAGAGTGCTGCCCAAGGGACAGGTATGTGAGGTAGAGGTTACTCTGGGAGGCCATAAACTTTCCTGAAGAGAGGGTTTTTAAGGAACTTCTTAAAAGATTGAAACCGAAAAGCTATCCACTGTAAGATTAGTTTGGGGGGGTGGCCACAGCAGGGCGAAGAAGAGAGTTCAAGGTGTCAAAGAGACGCCTGGGATTGCAGGAGTGTGCACTAATGAGAGAGAGAGAAAAGTATGACTGGCAAGGGCAAGGGCTGCACTGTATGAATGCAATATGAATCTATAATGGAGAAAGTCTGACTGGGTGCAAGACTTTCTCCAGCACAACGGGAGCATCTTTGCAGGTAGCATGTTGATTTAGTGTGAGGACTGCAGAGGTGAGGATAGTGTTACACGTGGGGATAGCCAGTGAGGGACAGGAGAGGGTAGGGATGGATAGGAGTTGGGAATCAGCCAGCTGACAGCTGCTGGAGGTCAATAGAATTAAGGTTCCTCCTGAGTTGGGGGGCTAGGGCGAGGATGTTTGGTGAGGGGGTTCTCGAGAGCAAATGATCAGAGGCGGTAATCAGAGAGAGGAAATGGAGTTTTGCAGATATTAGACACTGTGCATGCAGAAGAGAAAATAAGGTCGAGGGTATTGCCAGCTACATGAGTGGGAGAATTAGACCACTGCGATAGCCCAAGGGAGGTAATTGAAAGTAGTTTAGAGGCTACTGAGGTCAAGGGTGGGTAAATGGGAATGTTGAAGTCCCCAAGAATTAGGGATGGAATATTAGAGGAGAGGAAGTAGGGTAGCCAGGCAGCAAAGTGGTCAAGGAAGATGAGAGGGAAACCGGGTGATACATAATGTCAATGTTAGCAGAGATGGGTTTGAATAGGCGAATCAAATGAATTTCAAATGATGAAAAAGAGAGGGAAGGGGGACAAATACCAACTCTACCACTAACCAAATCCTTAAACCAAGTCTAACCCAGGGCCGGATTGACATAGGGGCTAATGGAGCTGCAGCTCCAGACCCATGCCTATGGAAAAGGCCCATTGGTTTAAACATTTTTTAAAATGTATTTTTTATTTTTTATTTTTTTTTACTCGCTACTCTTCATACTCTTGCTTAAGTATGGAAACTTAAGAGGGATGTGTGGGAACAAAACCTGTTTGGACTGAATCGATGCTTTCCTATGGGGACAAATCTGACACTGGCTGTCTTAATGCAGAACGTGAGGACATCCAGCGTCGGATACTGGACCAAAGGTCCATTTTGATGCAGTAAGCACCTCCAGTGGCGGTCTATGAGGCAGATATTTGACCTTTGTCAAAGTCACGCAAATCTTTTTGCTTGCCCATTTTTCTGTTTTCCAACACATAAAATTCACTGTCTGCCCAATATATTCCATCCCTAGACAGGAGCCATTGGAACGATATAATCAAGGTTATTCACTTCAGTGGTTTTAATGTTGTGGCTTATCAGTGTGTGTTTATGTATGTGTGTGTGTGTATAGAAAGAGAAAAAAAAACTCAAAATGGATTCACTGATAATTTGCTGAAGGAAGTGTAACAATTTCTCGTAGCGACATTAAAGGGTCACAGACAACCTCAGAAAAAAAGTTACTTGCGCTCTTCCCAAATCCGTATGTATATTTAAACTAATGGAGGTTATTTAGTTACTCCAATGACCATGAGAGGGGATGTCCACCTGCAACTTCAAGGCAAACACACTGCTATGTTACAGTGCTGCTGCCCACCCCATGCGTTCCCTATTAAGGGTTAATAATCAGGTAGGAGTTTATAAAAATACCCCTGTGTGTATCATTAGAGATATCTTTGTCAGAAGCTCAAGGAAGCAAGGTGAATAATCAATGTAGGACGTGGCAGGTGGGCATTCCTCTAATGGCCGTTGGAGTTACTAAATAACCTCCATTTGTTTAAATATGCTTAAGGATTTGGGAAGTGCGCAGTAACTTTTTTTTTTTCCTTTGGCTTTTACTGTATGTATTGGGGGGGCTGATGTGTACTATGCTTGTTGCTGCCGCCCAAGAGTAGTGGGAGTTTGAGCACAGGACTTTTTTTTTTTTGTATTTGTATCCAGACAACCTCAGCTAATTGAAGTGATCTGGGTGCAGTGTCTCTATTTCTCTTAGTGCTGCAATGTTAAACATTGCAATTCCAGAGAAACTGCAATGTTTACATGCAGCACTAAGTCTGTCTCCAGTGGCTGTCTCCCTCGTGCATCCAAACGGACATCCAGCGTCTTTGATTAATCCAGCATTGATGAATTTATCGCATCTGCACATTAGTGCCCGGAGAAGGAGGAGCCGCAACCCAGTGCCGAGGTTCATCGGCGCTGGGATAAGCTAAGTAAATAAAGGGTTTTTCACCCTTTATTCACCAACGACGGTAGTGGTGTTGTGGAGGCAGGCTCAGGCACCGACGGTAGTGGTGTTGTGGAGGCAGGCTCAGGCACCGACGGTAGTGGTGTTGTGGAGGCAGGCTTGGAGACTATTGTGAAGCCTAATAGAAAGCAGTTGTTGTTGGGGGATTCTATCATAAGAGGTGTGGAGATAGACAATGGTGAGATGTCTTCCTGAAACTACCGCTCACAGAGACAGGAGACGTATTTGTAATATTGTTAAGCGAGCAAAGCAGGAAGTACTTGTCCATCCAGGGACAAATGACTTGGCTTGTAATGAGGTTTCAGAGGTAAAGGAAGTTTTTAGTGTTTTTGCAGGTTGCTTCCACACTGTCATTCTCTGAAGTTCTTTCTGTGCATAACACTCAGGCGGATGCGTATTAGGGACTTTAACTTATGGCTTGGTGAATGGTGTCGGGAGCAAGGATTTGGATTTATTTCTCATGGTAGCTCTGTTTGGAATGTAAATAAACTGTACAAAAAAGATGGTTTGCATCTTTCTCAAAAGGGAACAAATGTTCTCAATGAGCAGTTCAGAGGTTTTGCTAGGATGTATTTAAACTAGGAGGGTGGGGGCAAAAGGGTGATAAAACATCAATCCAATTGCCCCCCAAAACAAGGACAGAAGGTGCCTGTAGCAAGTGTGTTAAAAAATTACAAGCTTAGAGTCTTGTCTACAAATGCTCACAGTTTAAGGAATAAGATCTATGAACTTGTGGCAATAATGGCAACTGATAAAGTAGATTTAGTCGCTGTTACTGAGACATGGTATAATGAGAAAAATGACTGGGACATAGCAATACCAGGGTACTCTTTATATAGAAAAGACAGGGAAGGCAAGAAAGGGGGAGGGATGGCCCTGTATTTGAAGGTTAGCATACAATCTAGCCTAATAAAAGTTAGTGAGGCGAACGTAGAGTCCGTTTGGGTTACGTTAGAATTTGGTAATCACACAGTAATTCGTGTAGGCGGGATTTATAGGCCCCCAGGACAAATAGAAGAGTTACATAATCTACTAGTTGAGGAAATAGCTAAAATGACAATAAAGGGGGAAGTTATCATCATGGGTGACTTTAATCTTCCTGATGTGAATTGGAAAACCAAAATAGCTGCTTGTGCTAGGAGCATACAGATTCTAAACTCCCTACTGGGATTGTCTCTAAAACACATCGTTGAGGAGCCAACTCGTAAGGAAGCCATACTAGATTTAGTGTTAACAAATTGAGATTTGGTATCAGATATTACTGTAGGCGAAAGTTTGGGATCCAGTGATCATCAGTCAGTGTGGTTTAATATAAGAACAGTGACTGAGTCACACCACACAAAAACAAAAGTTTTAGACTTTAGAAAAAGACTTTTCTAAAATTAGAACATGTGTAAATGAGTCATTATCAGACTGGAGCAATTTAAAAGGAGTCCAAGAGAAATGGGATTATTTAAAAGTTGCACTACTGAAGGCAACAGAAAATTGCATTAGGCTTGTCAGTAAAAGCAAAAAATTCAAGAAACCACTGTGGTACTCCGCAGATGTGGCCAAAATAGTTAAAAACAAAAAGTTAGCATTTAGGAATTATAAAAAAACCCAGAGTGAGGAAGACAGAATGATCTATAAGATTAGGCAGAAAGAGGCTAAGCAAGTTATAAGAGCTTCCAAATCACACACAGAAGAGAAAATAGCACAGTCAGTAAAAAAAGGGACAAAACATTTTTTAGATACATAAATGAGAAAAGGAAAGTAAAACAAGGATTAGTTAGATTAAAAACAAAAGAAGGAAGGTATGTAGAAGAGGATAAAGATCTAGCTGACTGCCTCAATTAATATTTTTGTTCAGTATTTACAGATGAAAATGAAGGAAAAGGGCCTCAGTTAGGAAAAAGGACAAATGAGTCATTTGTTACGTGTGAGTTTACAGAGGAAGAGGTTCTATCTCAACTGTCAAAAGTAAAGACAAATAAGTCAATGGGACCTAATGGAATACACCCAAAGTTATTAAAAGAGCTTAGTGGTGTACTAGCAAAACCATTAACAGATTTATTTAACCAATCATTGTTAATAGGTGTCCCAGAAGATTGGAAGTTAGCGAATGTTGTGCCCATTCACAAGAAAGGTAGTAGGGAGTAGTCGGGCAACTATAGGCCAGTAAGCCTTCAGTAGTGGGGAAAGTAATGGAAACCATGTTAAAGGATCGGATTGTTGAACATCTAAAAACACATCGATTTTAAGATCGGAGACAACATGGGTTTACTTTAAGGAGATCATGTCAAACTAATATTATTGATCACTAAAATAGATCAGGGTGGTGCAGTAGACATTGCTTAACTAGATTTCAGTAAGGCTTTTGACACTGTTGCACATAGAAGGCTTATCAATAAACTGCAGTTTTTAAGTTTGGATTCCAATATTGTTGAATGGGTAAGGCAGTGGCTGAGTAACAGGCAACAGAAGGTTGTAGTCAATGGAGTATATTCGAAGCATGGGCTTGTCACCAGTGGGGTACCTCAGGAATCTGTACTTGGACCCATTCTCTTTAATATTTTTATTAGTGATATTGCAGAAGGTCTTGATGGTAAGGTATGTCTTTTTGCTGATGAAGATATGTAACAGGGTTGATGTTCCAGGAGGGATAAGCCCAATGGAAAATGATTTAGGTAAACTAGAAAAATGGTCAGAGTTGTGGCAACTGACATTTAATGTGGATAAGTGTAGGATAATTCATCTTGGACGTAAAAACCTAAGGGCAGAGTACAGAATATTTGATAGAGTCCTAACCTCAACATCTGAGGAAAGGGATTTAGGGGTGATTATTTCTGATGACTTAAAGGTAGGCAGTCAATGTAACAGAGCAGCAGGAAATACTATCAGAATGCTATAGGGATAGGTATTAGCAGTAGAAAGAGGGAAATGCTCATGCCATTGTACAGAACACTGGTGAGAGCTCACTTGGAGTATTGTATGCAGTACTGGAGACCGTATCGCTAGAAGGATATTGATACTTTAGAGAGAGCTCAGAGAAGGGCTACTAATCTGGTTCATGGATTGCAGGATAAAACCAGGAAAGGTTAAAGCATGGGTCGTCAACCTGGTCCCTACCGCCCACTAGTGGGCGTTTCAGGATTCCAGGTGGGCAGTAGGGATTTCGGTGGCTAAATCCTCTTTTCAGAGGATTTCTCCTTTTGGGCGGGCGCGAGCGGCTCTGCGGGCGCAAGTTTTCAGTGACCGGCAGGAGGTAGTGCTCCCTCCTGCCAGGCCACCTTCTGGACCCCCAGGTGCGGCAGAGTTCTAATCCGAGGCAGCGAGGGAGCTCTAACCTCTCTGCACTGCTCCCTCGCTCGATATTTGCTGATGCCACGGGAGCTGGAATATGACGTCATATTCCGTCTCCCGGCATCAGTAGACAGCCCGCGAGGGAGCAGTGCAGAGAGGTTAGAGCTCCCTCGCCGCGTCTGATTAGCACACAGCCGCCCGCTGAAGTGAAGCCCCACTGGACCCCAGGGACAGACCCACACCAGCTCTCCAGGTAGGGAGGCTGGGTGGACGTTTAATATTAATAATTTGTGTGCATGTGTGTGTGTCTGTAAGTGTATATGTGTGTCTGTCTGTAAGTGTATATGTGTGTCTGTCTGTAAGTGTATGTGTGTGTGTGTGTGTCTGTAAGTGTATGTGTGTTTGTGTGTCTGTGTGTGTGTGTCTGTAAGTATGTGTCTGTAAGTGCATGTGTGAGTGTGTATGTTTGCGTGTATGTGTTTCTATGTGAGTGTGTGTGTGTCTGTAAGTGTATGTGTGAGTGTGTGTGTCTGTGAGCAGAGTACTTGTAGAATAGGAGAAAGAAGAAGTAGAATACTTGTAAAAAAAGGAGAAAGAAAAGGAAAAGGAGAGAATTGTTGTTGACTAATAATAGTAAGTGGGCTACCTAGCTCAGCCTTCCTACTAGGCATTGCTATAAGGAAGGTTAAAAAATAGAAAAAAGGAAGAAAAAAAAGGTGGGTAGGGGAATTGAGGAGGGAGAGGAGGGGAGCTGACGCACAGATGGGAAATCATTTTATGCGCAAACAAGGAAGTCTTCTGCGTATCACCGAAAGAGGAGACCTTCGTTTGTTCTTTACGAAAATCGAACCAGATATCAAATATTTAGTCTCGCAGCATCAACCTCAAGGATCTCCTTAATCACTAGTAAAGGTAATTTCAATTTACTTTATTGCTTCCTCATTAAACTTTTTATAAAGTTAAAAACATTATAAACATGCATAAAGTTGAAATAAAAAGATAAATGTACGTACATTTATTTTATTTTTTAAAAACACCCTCCTTTCTAAAAAATATTCCGCACTTGCGCGAAAACTGGTGGGCGGTAAGGACATTTTTCCATCAAGAAAGATGCATTAGTGGGCGGTAAGTGGAAAAAGGTTGACTACCACTGGGTTAAAGGATCTTAACATGTATAGCTTGGAGGAAAGACTAGACAGGGGGATATGATAGAAACATTTAAATACATAAAGGGAATCAACACAGTAAAGGAGGAGACTATATTTAAAAGAAGAAAAACTACCACTACAAGAGGACATAAATTAGAGGGGCAAAGGTTTAAAAATAATATCCGGAAGTATTATTTTACTGATAGGGTAGTGGATGCATGGAATAGCCTTCCAGCTGAAGTGTTAGAGGTTAACACAGTAAAGGAGTTTAAACATGCATGGGATATGCATAAGGCTATCCTAACTATAAGATAAGGCCAGGGACTAATAAATAGTATTTTGAAAATTGGGCAGACTTGATGGGCCGAATGGTTCTTATCTGCTGTCACATTCTATGTTTCTATGTTTGGTGCTAATGGAGTCTCTTTTTAATATGATGCTTTTTTTCTTTCTTAAAGCCCACTGTAATTGCAATTTATATATTATCATTCAGTTGAATATATACACATGGTTTCTTCTAATGTAAAATCTGCATCACAAGTATTTTTTTTATCTTTTTTTCTTTTTTTATATCTATCCTATTATGTTGCAAATACTTTTTCTTATCAGTTACAGATTGCGCATGACAGGAAATATAAGTCTTCCTCTGAAATCTTCAGCACTATGACCCACAAGTTTACAGCTAATGTAAAATTACGTTCGATTTATTTTTGTTTTGTGATTAAATTTTCTATTGAGACATACTGAATTACACAAGCAAGGATATCAAGTATACATCAATACAAGTAGTAAACTATAAAGGCAGTATAAATTGGTGTATACTGCAAAGCAGTGCTTCGTTTTTCTAGATAAATCGTCTAGTAAACGTACACAGATGCAAGATGTAAGTACAATTAAACATATTATGCTATGATTACTTGCTAACTGTGAAAGAGTTAGGTATACAGAAATATTTTATTTTTAGACATGTGCCAGCTCAACGTTTTAAAGGCTACATAGAGGGAAGCTACAACTAAGAGCTGGGGTGCATAACTGACAAACATATACTATATCACCCAGGGGGCCCCTGCGGTGATGCATGAGATAGGAATGCCCATATCAGTGGTAAGAGGTAGACGAGAGAGCATAACTTTTAACTATGAAAATCAGAAGGAAAAGAATAAGACATCAATTCAAAGGAACCAGTTGCTTTGTACAATCCCAGTTTGGTCTGGCTGGCTGCAAGCACCACAACCCCAGTATCGGCAGGTGTGGCACCCAGGTGTTGTGGAGAGATAAGCCTAGTGATGGTGATATCCCCCTGCAGCGTCCCCGAGGATCTAGACACTCTGGTGGGCCATGCACTGCAGCCGCCGACTGAGCACTCTATTCGCCTCCACCTATTATGCCACTAGACTGGAGCCGATGTCTCAAACTGCATCCATGCTGGTAAGCTCTGGGGTGGGTCGTTATTCCTCTCCCACTTAGCAGGCTGTTGCAGATGGTGGTTCAGCTTGCCCCAGAATACTGTAAGACTTCTTTCCTTCGTAGTATTAAGTCAGCGTCTCGGGGTCTTGGAGTTGTAAAAGGGCCCCCAAGGAGATGACTGGGATCACACCCACCTGTCCATAGCGCCAAGGGTCTGGCTTGTAACTGTTGGGCAGGATAGCAGGGCGGTGGCCATCCATTTCACTTATGGCCTGAGTAGGCCTCAGCCACAAAGACATACAACATTCCTTCAAGGGGCCAAAATTCACATTGCAAGCTTAGCATTTGTACCAGCACCTCTTTTGCAATGGACTGCAGCTTCCAGGCATCGGTCTCAAAAAAGCCAAGAATTTACTTACCTTATAGTCGAAAAACTTCAGGTGTTGATCGTTCATGTGAACATTCAGCATGGCGATCAAGCAGTCCGACTTGTGTTGTTTCAGGAACTATGTTTTTCCAAGTCTTATTGTACAATGCTGCAAAGTATAAATATCCCCAATAATAGTCTTTAAAATTACTAAAGTCTGTATGAATAACAGGGTAGTCAAAGCCACAGTTACCTTAAAGATATACTTCAGATTGTACTCTAAAGATTTAATAGAAATAAAACCCACAATAAATAGTCTCTTCACGTAATTCCCAGCATTGAGAAGCATGAAACAATGACAGTGGTGGGTAAACCTACAGGGGGTATGCCATTGATTCACTTTGTTTCCAAGAGGGTGTGGGAACATCCAACTCGTGCTGACTGGCCCCACGTAGAACTGCATATGCACAGGATATGTTAATGTGCCCTGCACATTGGCTGAATGCCTTCAGTGTTTTTTGCACAGTGCTTGCATTTTTAAAGACATACTCAGGCTCCCATTTATGGGGTTTTGGTTCTAGTGTCCCACATCTGGAAGGAGATACGGGACACTTGCAAATTTGGGAAGGCAGGACAGGAATTCAAGGGTGTTTTTTTGAACCCGTGATGGTTGTGATACCTTTTAAGATTCCTGCATTCCTAACTAGACCCCTAAATCTAGTCATTCTATAGATATTGAGCACTGACTATATCCTGCAAATACCTGCCATGCAAGGGTTTGTGGGATATGTAGTTCAGGATTCGGTAGTGGTCAGCACCTCATAAGATTTTCTTGCCAGCAGTGATGTGCTCCAGATTTGCGATGGATCCAAGAAAATGACAGAAAAACAGCACTCACTCTCAGAATAGACTAGAATGAGGGTCTCTGTCTGTAGCAGCAGTAGGATCTGTTAAACGTTAAAATATAATAGTTTAATAATAACTATAAAACAATAATAATAATAATTTTTTTGTGTGTGTGCAATTGTTATGCTTTTTTCTCTCCTCCCCATAAGTCTTATGCAACATCCATGTAATGCATTAAAAAGGAAGGAGGGGAATGCTGTTTTCCTTTAAAGGCAAATACAAATTTCTGGGCATAGGGGGGTTTATCATCTCTTGTATTGTTTTTTCATTAAGAACTTTGCTAATAATTTGCCACGTTGAGTCAGGGAAAAAAAATACATGGTTGGCACTTTCAAGATATTTAATATGTCAATTGGCTAATGGTTTTCAAACTATGGTTGCCATCAAGAAAGTGGTTAGCACTCTGTGAGATTATAAAGACAGAAAGTAAACATTGTCAATAATTCAACCTACATGGACTTTTGATTGTGTATAATAGTTGTAAATAAATAGATTTTATAACAACTGATTTTGCTGAAGACCAGAAAAATGGATTCTGTGTCACATGACTACCACTTCCCCATTTGAATTCGTGCCAGTGTTTTCCTCTTGTGGCAAAATCATTTTACACAGTCTGCACTTTTGCTCTCCTTTAAACCGCAGCCATGGTGTCATCGCAAGGAAGGCAATCCTAAAATTGCATATGTTGAAATATTCTGCTAGCGCTGTAATGTGGATCTGTTTTTTCAGTGTTCCACAGTTAAGAGCTGACGGAACACATTGCTCATTTGAGCTTGTCATGTTCGTACTGTGATCTTACCTTGTCACATCAATGATTCGTGCTTAATGGTGACTGTCCGCGTTGTCACCAAATATTATTTACTATCTTTATTCACCACAGTTTATAATGAGATAATGTTTTAAACATTTCTTAGATTTCATTTAAAACATTTTTTTAAATTTACATTATTTTTCTTAAATTTACATTTAAACAAAAAAAAACAACAACTTCCTTTTATTTTGCAGAGGAACCATGTTTGGTCAGACTTGACTGTTATCTGATCAAGTGCTGTTCAGCCTAACTTGCTTTCTGCTGCAATTGCTCTGCATTCTCGGTGTGAAACTGCAGCAGCAGTTGGTCAGATACCATTAGACTCTGACCCAACATGGTTGCCAGATGATAAAAATAAATAAATAAAGGGAACTTTTCTCAGAAAAATCTGTATACATCATTTAAAAAATATAATTAAATTTCATTAAATGTAAAAATACGTGAAGTGAAAATGTGATTACTGTTGTCCTTTTGCGCACTCCTCATAAGATAATATAGCCCCTACTTTATTCTAAATAGAATTAAAAAAGAAAAGAAATGGAAGAACAAAAAAGTATTTGTTTTAAACCAAAACCTGAAAAGTGATAATGCCCTTTTTATCAGGGCCCACCCTGACTTTTTATGAGCTCTCCCAAAGTAATTTTCTTGTAGGAAACAAAAAAATAAACTGTGTGCTCTTTTTGACCTTTTCAAGTGCAGGACTGTATGTAGTTCGCTGTCAGCAGATTAATTCATGACAGACAGGACCAAGAGCTTCCTTTTAAGAGTTCAATGTATGTGTAACAGAGGACTTGGACAGACAGAAGCTTCCCAGCTACAGCTGCAGATTTTAGTGTAGCTATTAGACATAGACACTATAGACAAGAGACCTCTTTGCTCAATAACCTTTACATAGGCTCTATTCCTTTTACGCACTAGTTCGGTTTGTGACTTTTTTGGGAAATTATTTCTTATATTATTTTTGCTAAGTTAATTAACTTCTCACTTATTTGCTGCATGAAGTGGAATACAGTAGTTGTGGTATTAAATTTTACGCCAAATGAGAACTGTACCAACTAATTTCTTTCAGGCGAATTGGGTTTCAAAGCACAATATTTACGTTGTATTTTCAACACATTAATGATGTACCCTTTTACAGAAACCTATTATCTAATTTTTCTTTCCCCAAGCAATTGGCCCATCCGACTCAACCATTTTTCTTCAGGTAATAGTCCTGACAGAAAAAATAGTGCTTTAACTCCTAAATGGCAGATTACTGAGCAAATCTTGAGACTGCAGGGACATGATCTATACACAAAGACTGCTTTGTTAAGCTGTTTTAGTGATCGCAGTCTGTAATTCTCTGTGAGAGTTTACCTACAAGTGGTGTGAGTTATAGTCTGTCCAGAGCTGAAAAACAAGCAGGGTTACATGTTGGGATGTTTTCTCAAGTATACAGGTAAATGACAACCCCACCAAATTAATTATAGATGTAAAAATGCATTAAGACATTTAAACCTAACATGTATACACAGTAGAATAATCTATTCTAAATTGCATGGAAATGCCTGCAGTGTGATTATACTCACCAGAACAAATACATTAAGCTGTAGTTATTCTGTTGACTATAGTATCCCATTAAATAAATTGTCAGTAGTTTCATTGATGACTGCTGTAATTTTTTTCCCCATTCCGATCAAATACCAAATCTTAGCGTCCATTCAAGCCAGACAGACTCTCAGAGCTGTGCAAACCTTGTATATAAGTTTGTACACTGTGTGGGGAAACGTTAGGCCCCTATACTCCCTGTTTAAAAGCACTACCCATGGGTCTGGGTGGAGGGTCACAGTAAGGTAATTAGATAATTTAGCAAACAGGGAATCTCACAGAGGCTTAAAGGACCACTATAGGCACCCAGACCACTTCAGCTTAATGAGGTGGTCTGGGTGCCAGGTCCAGCTAGGTTTAACCCTTTTTTCTATAAACATAGCAGTTTCAGGTTAATCCACCCTCTAGTGGCTGTCTCATTGACAGCCGCTAGAGGGCTTCCGCACTTCTCACTGTGAAAATCAGTGAGAAGACTCTGACGTCCATAGGAAAGCATTGTGAATGCTTTCCTATGGACTGGCTGAATGCGCACGCAGTTCCTGCCGCGCATGCGCATTCAACCGAGGAGGCGGAGAGAAGCAGGAGAGCTCCCCGTCCGGCGCTGGAGAAAGAGGTAAGTTTAACCTCTTCCTCCCCCCAGAGCCTGGCGGGAGGGGGACCCTGAAGGTGGGGGCACCCTCAGGGCACTATAGTGCCAGGAAAACGAGTATGTTTTCCTGGCACTATAGTGGTCCTTTAATCTTGGGACAGGAGTACCAGCTATGCAAATACATACCCTGTTCGCTCCTTGCGGAAGCTAGTGGAGGCCGGGCCGGGCTGAGCGTTTGCTAATCTAGAGGGATGAATGTACCAGCGTGCCAGCACTTAATAAGCTTCTCCCTAATCAAGATAGATTGAGTAATGTGCACCATATTTGTAAAGGTGTCAGACAAGGAAACACTTGCTCTTGTATTCACAGCAGCAGCTATATTTGTACTTTTAAAGTTTTTGCAGCGTAAAATGTATTCTAAATGTTGGCAATTTGTCTAGAACAGTGTGTAAAATCCTTTTTATAAATATATTTATATATTTTTTAACCTTTAAAGGGACATTTACATTTTAATGATGCCCAATATTCTATATTTCACTGTAAGATAGGGTTATCCTGTAAATAACACATTCTGACAGAGCAAATGTTCTTTGCCTCTCAATATGTTCATGGTTGTCTGACTTTGCAGTAAGAGGGAATAAAGATTTGATAGTGTTGAACGAGGTTTTTCCACAGCTTGTCTAAAGATTTAGTACCATGTAGCTGAAAATGAAAGCAAACATTTAGAAAGATTTATTGCAGGGTTTTCTCTATGACTTATGAATTTGGTGTCTATCTTCAGTGAATTCCTCAAGTGTTTTTTCAATTCGTAACAAGTAAAGATATTTTGTTACAGTTATAACAATTTGCTTGTTTTAGTTGAGGAAGGGGAGCAGTGCTTTTCAAAATCAAAAACTGGATGTGTATTTGATTATACAGGGATCACTTGCCAATACAAAAAAATAGCATTTTTTTCCCCGACATATGGTGGCAGTACAATAGGGATGTACTCTTCCCTGGGACAAGCATCTGAAATTAAAATTAACATAAAAAGTTCCTCCCCCAACCTGCCATGGACCCTCATTTCTCTTTTTCTTGTTCCATCAGGAACAGACGGCATCTGGATTTTCTGTGGTGAGGCACATGGGTTTCTGCCAGGGGGATCCGGCTTGATAGCCTCCCGGGTGGAGAGCTAAGCGGCCTGCCTGCATCCTGAGGAGTTACGGAGCAGGTATGTGTAGCTTGCTTTATGCCGAGTGCGGCCACTGGCAAAGCAAGTAGGAGTTCTCTAGCGGCAGCAAATCACTGCCCGAGTGAGACGCATACCCACAGCGGTGGAACACACGCCCCGGGTGGGGGTGGTGGGGGTCCACCGGAGTTTCAACCGCGCTACTGCGCATGCGCGGTCAGAATTCCAGAGACTTGCTGCTAAATTTGAAAAAAAAAGGTGTCTAGTAAAGCTGTGTAGGTCCTACTGACAGCATGGATGCTAGCCAGGAAGGATCTCCCGTGTCACTAACCCCCCCACACGGGTCACAGGTTTTAGAGGTGAAATTTTTTTCAGTCTCTAATCTTTAAAATCTTTATATTCACTTTATTTGGCTTAATTTTAAAACAATCTTTTATTGTAAATATATTTTTATTGGATGTTTTAAGTTTGTCAGTATCGAACATGTCATGAAAAAGCTTCGGTATGGACACGCAGGTCCCATGATGTTTGCATGCAGGCAAATTGCATTGGTACAGATGTTACTCATGTAGATATACATTGGAGACATGCAGGTCTCATTTAATCGTAAGAGGCATAAATTAGTTGGACTCGCAGGTCCTATGGCATATACATGGCGTGTGCCCCTAAGCTATTTTCAGTTTGGGTACTCAGGTCCCCTCTGTATGAAACGTTTACTGTCATTTTAGGATGTGTCGTTTGGTCAGGTTTACGTTGAGTTTTTTATGCTCAGTCAGTTAATTGAGGCAGCATGTGTCTTAACATGGTGTATCTTTCGTAGATATATTTTTATTGGATGTTTCAAGTTTTTCAGTATCGAACGTGTCATGAGAACGCTTCAGTATGGACACGGCGGTCCCATTATGTCTGCATGCAACCAATTGCAATGGAACAGTTGTTGCCCATGTATATATACATTGGAGACTCGCAGGTCTCATTCAGTCGTAAGAAGTATAAATTAGTTGGACTCGCAGGTCCTATGGCATATATTTGGCATGTGTCTCTAAGCTATTCTCATTTTGGGTACTCAGGTCTTATCTGTATGAAGCGTTTACTGTCATTTTAGGGAGCGTCGTTCGGTCAGGTGTATGTTGAGTTTTGTGTGTTCAGTCAGTTAATTGAGGCAGCATGTGTCTTAACATGGTGTATCTTGTATGTGAAGAAACTTTTGTGTGTGTTGTGTCTATGTGGGTGTGTGTGTCTGCGAATTCCATGAATTGCAAGGCGTTGAGTTTGAGATTTGTATTCCGTCGTATACTTTTATCTGTGAGAAGTATTTGTGAGTACGTAGTAAGTAAGATGGAGGAGTAGGTCTAGTAGCACGGAGTGTTAGTGTGTGAGGCTCACTTGGGGATCTCCTGTTGTTCATCTCTAACTTGGGTAGTGATGCATGAGTCGGGTTTGTCGGCTTGGGTTTAATGAGATGTCTGTATGATATTTTTTTATTTTTTTGGGGGGGGGTTGGTGAGTTATTGCCAGTATCATATGTTGCTATGTCTTGTGTCCTCATTGGTTGTGTTCATGGGGTGGTTGTGTGTTGGCGGTGTGTTGATCGTGTGAGCGTTGTAGTTTTATTGCGTGTAGTGTGTGTGGTTTGTTAGGGGTAGGGATGGGTGGAAGCCCCCTTAACTCCCTTCTCCAGCCGCCGCGTCCCCCCCATCACGTCTTGCCACGTATAATATCCAAGGTTGCCACTTGTCAACGTGTTTCGTGAGGGTGTCTCGTAGGGTCGCGTGCATTTCTTCTGCGAATCTGATCTCTTCTACCCTGTTTAGCCATTGTTCCATTGTGGGGGCGTTTGTCGTTTTCCATAAGGCAGGGATTAGAGCCTTGGCTGCGTCGAGAAGGTGGTGCAGGATGGATCGTTTGTATTTTGAAATCGTGTGTCCTAGTACCTCTTTGATGCGGGACGTAATCTGGTTCCAATACGGTTTAATGTTGGGGCAGTCCCACCATATATGTTTTAGTGTTCCTATGTCTGCTTCACATCTCCAACAGGTTGCCGATGTGTTGGGGAATATTCTATGGAGCAGGTCTGGGGTTCTGTACCAGAATGTCAGAAGCTTATAGTTCATTTCTTGGTATTTTGAGCTAATCGTGGATTTGTGATGGAGGATGAGAATTTTGTCCCATTGTGCGTCGGTGAACACTGTGCCGGTGATGTTTTCCCATTTTTCCTTATATCGTCGGGTTGTTTGCTGCTCACCTGTGATTAGGTATTGGTATAGCGTCGACGTTGGTTTCTGAGTCGGTGTTTGTTTGTCGCAGATGTCCTCAAACCACGTGAGGGTTCTGTGTACCGCTTGTTTGTTCGGTAGGGTGTGGTAGAAATGCGTCAGCTGGGAGTATCGGAATTTGTGCATGGGAGCTGGCGGGCCTTCCATTAGGCGTTCCAGGGGGGTCAGTCCTGAGGCGGTTAGTGTTTTGTGGAGTGGTATGAAGTCTCTTCCCTCTAGAAAATCCCAGGCCTTGATCGGTAGTCCTCCCCCCACTGCTTGGTTATGTGTTAGCGTGGTCATCGGGCTGGGTATTGGGGAGATGGTCGTTGCGTTCCTTATTGTAGACCATAAGTGGAGGGTGTGACTCGCTGGCGAATTTGTGCCGGGGTCGTGTCGCCGTGGCGTTTTCTGATTCCATAGGGATGCAAAAATAGATGGGCTGCAGGATTCTCTGTCTAAGGCCACCCATTGTTTGCATCTCGGGTTAGTATGCCATTCCAGTATCCGCTGCAAGGCTGTCGCTTGGTGGTATTTGCGTAGGTCTGGGAGTGCCAATCCGCCCTGATTCCTGGTCTTGCATAATAGTTCATATCGTAGTCTAGGCCTGCATCCTCTCCAGACATAGGTCAGGAATGCGGTTTTTATTGTCGCGAAAAAGGTCGTCGGTAGTGTCACTGGGATTGTATGAAATAAATATAGTAGTCTGGGTAGGATATTCATTTTGATGACCGCTATGCGGCCGAACCATGAGATGTGTGGGTAATTCCAGGTTCGGAGGTCTTGTTGAATGCGTGTGAGAAGTGGGAGGAAGTTTTTCTGATATATGGCATTTGGGTCAGACATCACCCATATCCCCAGGTATTTCATTTGGGTATGACACCAACGGAACGGGAAGGTCGAGGCTATATCCCTGTGTTCCCCAAGCGGATCTGTGATGTTGAGCAGTTCGCATTTACTCAAGTTAAGTTTGAGGCCCGAGAGGCGTCCGTATTTTTCGAATTCTTCCATTAGGCATGGTAGGGTGAGTCTTGGACGTGTAATGAAGAACAACATGTCATCCGCGTATGCGGCTACTTTATGTGTGGCGGTTGTACAGTTGTAGCCCGTGATGTTAATATTTCGTCGGATTGCCTCCAATAGGGGTTCCAATGTTAATGCGAACAGTAGCAGGGACAGGGGACACCCCTGCCTCGTGCCATTGCGAATCGGGAAGGATTCCGTCAAGGCTCCGTTAACTTAAAACAATCTTTTATTGTCTTTATTTATTGCAGATATGTCTAGTCCTGTTTCTCCAGATATTATAGATAAAGACAAAGCGACTGCTCCAATGCCTAAATAAAGCTAATTATAAATGTAAACATCTGAGTTGTAGCGAATGTGCCACACCAATACCAGATGGTACAAAAAGAAAAATCTGCAATCAGTGTTCATCCTTAACGCTGGCAAAGTCCAAGCAACAGGACATGAAGCCATTTTTATCTTGGTTTCAAGACAATCTGGCCCAAACATTTGAGTCGTTCAAAGATTCTGCTAAGTCAAATGTTACACCACCCGTTAAAGCAACAGCTAAACAGAGGCACAAGCGGAAGAGATGTTCTTCTAGATCAGAGTTGTCCTCGGGTGAATGTTCTATGTCTTCCTATTCGGATATTTCCAGCGATACTTCTATCACGGAAGTAGGTTTTCCACATGAAAAACTAAGAAAATGTATTAAGGAAGTTAATGTTACTTTTTCTGAAGAGGTATCAGAAAAGGCCAGCAGAAAATCCCTACCAATTCAACAGCAGATTCTGGAGCTTATGTACAGGGAGTGGGAAAACCCTGAAAAAAGGACGTTTATTTCCAGGCATTTCAAGAGCATTTTTAAACTAAAGACTTACCAGTTGTTGACGTACAGGTTGCTCAGTTGTCGAAAAAGACTACTATGCCGATTGAATCAGTCTCTGGACTTAAAGACCCTATGGATAAAAGGGTGGGAACATCCAGCAGACGAGTCAAACAAGCAGCAGTTTTCAGGCTAAAGCAGCACTGGCAGGAGCTTCAGTGGGTAGAGCTCAGTATTATTGGCTTCAAGGTTTGGAAGATAGCCTGGCTGAACACCAAGACAAAGATCTTTCTCATGTGTTCCACAATTTAAGATTATCCAATGAATACCTGCTAGAGGTTATCACAGAAGTGATTAAACTTTCTGCTCGTGACATGGGCCTGATATCTGTGGCCCGCATGGCACTATGGCTTAAAGCCTGGATGTCTGACACAGCCTCAAAGTCTGCACTTTGTGAACTTCCTTTGGCGAGGAAAAAATTATTTGGTTCTCCTTTAGAAGAATGAATCCGACAGATGTCGGAAACTGAAAAAGCTCTTCCTCAGGACAGGAAGTATACCTGGAAGCCCAGATACAAAAACTTCCAGTACAAGCACCAAAGGTGGTATCAAGAAAAACCCAGGTTTTTTTAGTCAACAAAGGAAAGATCCAAGGTTTGAAACACATAAAGACATTAAAACTGACAGAGCAAAATTATTCTGACGCCATACGAGTGGGCGGACGGATACAACAGTTTGCTCACAGATGGAGAGAGACCACTGCAAATCTGTGGATTTTGAATCTGATTGCAAGAGAATACAAAATAAAGTTCTTAGATGTTTCAAGACCAGGTTTCTTTATTATTATTATTATTATTATTATTATTATTATTTATATAGCGCCATCAGATTCAGTAGCGCTGTATAATGGTGGGATTAACAGACATGTAATTGTAACCAGACAACTGGACGTACAGGAACAGAGGAGTTGAGGGCCCTTCTCCATGAGCTTACATTCTAGAGGGAGTGGGGTATAGTGACACAAAAGGTAAAAGTAGGGGTACAAAGTAGGTTGTTAGAAAAGTATTCACTGAGTGCTTAGTAGGTAATTTTTGATAGTTGCAGGAGAGGAGTTATGGGGGGTGGGGGATAAAAACCTGGTAACAGTTTAATTGATATGCTTTCTTGAAGAAGAGAGTTTTCAATAATTTTTTGAATGAGTGGAGACTGGGTGAAAGTCTTACGGAGAAGGGAAGTTCCATGGAAGAGGTGCAGCCCTGGAAAAGTCTTGGAGGCGAGCGTTAGAGGTGGGAGTACAGACAGAAGAGATACGTAGGTCTTTGGCAGAGCGTAGAGGTCTTGACGGAACATACTTGTGTATTAGGGAGGATAGGTAGGTTAGAGCAGCATTATGTAGGGACTTGTAAGCAAGCACCAGAATTTTAAATTGAGCCCTATATCTAACTGGAAGCCAATGCAGGGACTCACAGAGCGGGGAGGCATGGGAGGTGCGAGCGGACAGGAAAATGAGCCTTGTCGCTGCATTCATTATAGATTGCAACATTCTCCTTCTACCGTTCAAAGCTAAAAGAAAAAAACAAGCTTTTCTCCGCTATGGTTACTCTTTTAATGAAAGGGGTTATCAAAAGAGTTCCAAGAGCCCAGCTATATCAGGGTGTCTACTTTCGGTTGTTCCTGGTCCCAAAACCAGATATGTCCTTTTGCCCCATTTTAGATCTGAAAGAGATAAAGAACTATATTCCATATCAGCATTTCAGAATTGAAACCATCGCGTCAGTCACTCATATCCTTCAAAAAAGAGATTTTATGGCAACATTGGATTTTAGAGATGCCTACCTACATGTACCTATGGACGTAGGCTCAAGAAAGTACCTGCGGTTTGCCATAAGAAAGGGTTTCAAGGTTCATCACTTTCAATTCAAAGCCCTTCCACTGGCGCTTGCCTCGGCATCCAGGATATTTACAAAGGTTCTAAAGCCTATCACAGCGTTCTTCAGGGAACAAGGAATCATAGTTATTCCATACTTGGACGACTGGTTCATTACGGGAAAGTCAAGAGACGCTCTAGATACAGCTGTAGCTTACACCATCAAAATCCTAGAAGAACATGGTTGGGTAATAAACCTGGAAAATTCTAATCTGCATCCTACATCCACCTATCCACCTTACTGCGGCAAAAAGAAGGATAAAGAAGCTTAGAAAAGAACTTCAGAGAGAACCAAAATGCTTTGTTAGAAAAGCTATGCAGGTGTTGTGACACCTCACTTCCACTATCACAGCAGTAAAATGGGCCAGAGCACAATCAAGACCATTACAATGGGAAATTACAAATTGGTCAAAGAAAGAAGATACCTTGATAAATATTTCAGATCCTGTAAAAAGGCAACTGAATTGGTGGGGGAAAAAAAAAAACAGATTCATGTCAGAAGGTTTATCATTTCGACCAAAAGAATGGGTCATAATCACCACAGACGCTTAGAATACAGGTTGGGAAGCACACATGCAGTGTAATTTCAGGCAAGGAACATGGTCTGCAGAAAAAGTGAATCCTCATATTACAAGGAGTTGATAACCGTTTTGTATGCTCTTCATCAGTTCAGGCCTCTCATTGTGGCGAAAGCGATGAAAATACAGTCAGACAACTAAACTACAGTGGCTTACCTGAACAAACAAGGGGGTACAAGAATAAGAAAGTTGCACTCCCTTTGCACAAAAATTATGTCCTGGGCTCAGTCATCTAGAAGACCTATCTGCTACTCCTATAAGAGGGATAGACAACATTATTGCAGATGACCTGAGCAGATCCAGATTGTCCCAGAATGATTGGTCTCTAAATCCGGTCATTTTTTTTCAGCTGGTGAAAATATGTGGTCTACCTGTCATAGATCTTAAGGCGAGAAGGTCGAACGCAAAGGTGCAAGCATTTGCCTCCCTCTTCAAGGCAGACATGCCTCTGGTTCTGGATGGGCTGTCAATCAAGTGGCCCTTCAGCATTGCATACATATTTCCCCCGGTGAGCCTAATTCCAAGAGTTTTTTTCAAAAGGTGAAGACAGAAAAGGCAATGGTACTGGTTCTCGGTTTTGATGACAATGGTTTTAAAGTACTGGGAACTTCCAGTTTCAACAGAGCTCCTGAAGAACGAAAGGATTCCAGTAGAGATATTGAAGATGGTCAAATTGACGGCTTGGCTGCTGCACGGCTAATCCTACATAAGGGAGATTCAAGATACTGCTGAATTCTACCAGACGATCTGCATCTATCTACTTGAAGATTTGGACACAATTCCTTCATAGGTGCATCTATCATCATTGCCTGAGAAATTCTCCTTCTTCTGATACAATCCTGCATTTTCTACAAGACTGCCTTCAAGCGGGTCTTCGTTTGTTTACCCTTAAAGTTCAAGTTTCCGTCCTGAGACACTTTTTAGTAAGGAACTTGGCTTCAAATTTAGACCTCCAGGAAAAGAGGTTTTCCCTCTTGGTATTGAAGGCTCTTTGTACTCAGCCTTTTGATCCTTTGGAGGAAAGTTCCTTAAAGCTCAGCGTTGGTGGCTATAACTGCTGCTAAGAGAATAGGTGAAATTCAGGCTTTTTCATCTCCTACTGAATTTACAAAGATTCTTCCAGACAAGGTAGTTCTGTATCCAAAACCGCAGTTTCTACCAAAAGTCATCTATTCCAGGGCTATTAATCAACAAATCTCCCTGTCTACCTTTAGTAATCCGTCTGTCTCCAATGTGGATGAAAACTGGCACAAGTTGGATGTCGGAAGATCTCTAAAAATATACTTTGACTGCTCTTCTGCATACAGGAAGACGGACCATCTTTTTGTCAATTTCTTTGGAAAATATAAAGTCATGCTGCCTCTAAGTCTACTCTGGCTAGATGGGTCATGGACACTATTACATTGGCTCAATCTTCCTTATAGCTGCATTTACCAACCTCCTTGAAAGCTCATTCCACATGAGCCATGGCTACTTCATGGGCCGTAAAAGCGCATTCTTCACCTGAAGTTATCTGCATAGCTGCTACATGATCTTCGTTTAACACCTTTGTCAAATGTTACAGACTAGACGTATACTCTGCATCTGACACTGCTTTCGGGCATAAGGTGTTACATGCTGTGGTGGTTGCATAGTTCCCGCCCATAGCTCTGGAATCTCGATATATCCCTATTGTACTGCCACCATATATCAGGAAAAACTGCAATTTTACTCACCGTAAATTCTTTTTTCCTTAACATGGTAGCAGCACTCCCTCCCCTCCCTCACCCTATTAATAAATTTGATATTTTTGTAGTGTTAAGTCTCTGATGTTTTATTGGGATGTACTGAGGGTCCTTGGCAGGTTGGTGTCTTATATCTGTTGGGGGAGGAACTTTTTATGTTAATTTTAATTGTAGTTGCTTGTCCCAGGGAAGAGTACATCCCTATTGTACTGCCACCATATTAAGGAAAAAGGAATTTACGGTGAGTAAAATTGCAGTTTCCCCCCCTTTTTTTTTTGTTATGTATCAAAACCTATAATACAAGGAACATTAACATATAGTACATTATCACTCCAATATGGGTCTGTTGTATGTGTTTTTTGATTTACAGTATATACTCAAGTATAAGTCTAGTTTTTCAGCACATTTTTTGTGCTTAAAAACCCCCACTCGACTTATACTTGAGTCACTGTCTGTATTATGGCAACTTAGAGAGCCATGGCAACGATCCGCGCGGCAACCAGACTGTGAGACTTACAGTGAAGCTGACCGGAACGGAGGAGAAGGGAGCTGACAGGAGCTGCAGGAAAGGTAAGTAAATGCTTCCTGCCGGCCCCCCCACTTCACAGCCCATGCCACTGGACCACCAGGGATTAAGATAGCCCCCCTCCCTGACCGGTTAACAAGCAGGGGAGGGGGGGACAAAAAAAATGTAAATAATAAAAAAATAATAATATTAAAAAAATAATAAAAAATTAAAATAATAAAAATGCCCTCCCCCCACCCAGTTCACACACACTACACAAACACACTCTGCATTATATACACAGAGTGTGTGTGTATATAATGCAGAGTGTGTGTTTGTATGAGTGTGTGTGTGTGTGTGTGTGTGTGTATATAATGCAGAGTGTGTGTTTGTTTGAGTGTGTGTGTGTATATAATTATAAAAATCACATAATTTCATAGCCCCAAGTTTTACCCTCGACTTATCCACGAGGCATAGCATATTTCACAATTGTTGGTCACAAAACTGCACTCGACTTATACATGAGATCGACTTATACACGAGTATATACGGTAGTTTAATTTTTTTTTAATTCTTTATTTTTGGTTTGACAAAGTAGATGGTAATCATGAAAGCAGTTACATTTATGTACATGACAGCGCAGTCATACATTAGCATATATAATGCAAGTGACAGTTGTCAGTTTAGGCATATCATATACATCAAATTTTCTGTAGGTGACTCCGTCTGAATTTTTGGTATGGGTGGCAAGCAGTGTTAACTATGTACAATAGCTTTGCTGTGAAGGGTTAGGCTTATAGAGTGGAGTGTCGGTCTCGCCGCTTCCTGGGGTATGCGACTGCGCCCTCCCTCCCTTCTACGCACCACAAAACACTGATGTGCTTTTATCTGCCTTTCCCCTTCTGCCTACTTACAGGTCTGGGGTGCCTGCCTACAAGAGAGAGATAGAAAGGAAAGTAAAGAGTTGGAGACAAGTACCTGCGTGTTTAGCTATATCGGTTTGACATGGTTACCGAGTGAGCTACCGACGGGGGTAGTCAGTTCCCTTAAGTTGTGTTTTGTGTGCTGGGCCCGGCCCCACCCTCGTCTAGCAGTGGTGCCTCTTCCGCCTGTCCGAGTGTTGATGTGGTGGTTGGCGTTTGGTGGGCCCCCGCCCCGCCAGTTGAAAGTTGCGTGGATGCTGCCCCGCGCCCCAAGTTGTTGTGCTAAGTATCGTATTGCTCCCATAGGTCCCAGACTTTTTGGAATTTAGTCATGGTGTTTCGCACCTGAGAGGTCAATTTGTCCATTATGTAATTGTCTCGCATTTTTGTCTTAACCAGGGATATATGTGGGAGATCTGGACATGACCACTTTTGTGCTAGGGACCTTCGGGCCGCTAAATAGAGCATGTTAAGAAGTCTTTGCTCGTGTCTAGGGAGATCCTTTGTGGGTCTTGAGAGCAGACATGCCCATGGGTCTAATCCCAGTCGCCTTTGCAGGATTTGGGAGCTAAGCTCCACAATGTTACTCCAGTAGTCTGTGACCTTCGGGCAGCCCCACCACATATGTATATACGTGCCCCGCCCCCCGCACCCGCGCCAGCAGTCGTCCGTGGGACTTAGCCCCATATGTTTCTGTTTCACGGGGGTCAGGTACCATCGAAATAGTGTTTTATACGATTGCTCTTGGAGCGTCACACATATTGTGGTTTTGCTACATGCTTCCCATATGTCCTGCCACTCCGTTCCCTCTAATACCTCCCCCAGGTCGGCTTCCCACTGGTCGGTGTATCGCAGCGTGCCCTCCTCGTTCGAGTTCCCATTGAGGTGGTTGTATAGTAGCGTAATGAGTTTAGTTTGTGTTGTCTCATTGTAACATAGTTTTTCGAAGAAGGTCAGTGGTGTCAGAGCCGCCTTCCGTATGTCAGGGTTTTGTGCAAAGTCACGTATCTGCATGTACCTAAAGTAGTCTCTTGTTCGTAAGTTGGCTTTGGTGGCTAGGTGTTCGTAGGTGACTACATTTTGGTCCACATTTTGGTAGTTTAATTTTTAATTTATTTTTTTACATACAATTAAAATACTTCTATTAATTATTTTGTTTGTCGTGTGTGTCTTCTCTAAGCTACTCCTTTTTCATTTATGCTCAAGTAGCTGTTTTAATAATAATTTAAAATCATAGGTTTATAGGTTTTACCTTCTGGTTGAACCTTTTGAGTATTTGGCTTTTCATGCTGGGGACCGCAATCAACAGTCAAGTTATATTATCTATTTCTACTGCTGTTATGTTTACCTACCTATTTATGTGTACTTCCCCCATAAGGGTATGAAGGGTGAGTTTTACTTGCCTTTCTTCCATTGCTGTGGTAGTCTTGCCACAGCCACACTACCTACTGGCAGAGTTCGTCAAGATTGATGATCTCATCGGGTCCAATGATTGGCTGAGAAAGGGAAGCACTGGGAGGCTAGTTCACATGTGCAGCAAATCATTGCACCAGTCAAATGCTGTCTAGGAGTCTGACTCTGTTCTCACAGGGGAAGCACCTCTAGTGGTGCCAGATGCACTTTAGTAGGAGGTGTACAAACCATTAAAAAAATGTTCCTTTCTTCTGGTACTCATTATTGCGTTGTTGGAAACCTATACACTTCCAATTCACCATTTTCTTCTCCAAAATTATCATATGATATTCAACATTCCTACTGTTGTTTGTGTATATGCTTTTGCTCTGTTCTTTTGTTTGTATGATGATTGATATATTTGTTCACATTCATAATAAAATTGAAATTTTCAAACCAGATGAATACCCTCAAATGAATAGATTAGATTTTTCACTTTCATTTCTTTTGCTTCTTGGCTTTTCTATCTGTTGCTTCAGTTGTTGTCATTTGATAAATTAACAACTTGGTCAGATAAAAACTGCTTCCCCCTTACTCAAAAATTGTATGTTTTAACCCGAAATCAAGTGGAAGTTCTTTCTGACTAAAGCCAGTTGCTTCTCTGCTGGTGAGACACTCATTTTTACATTGTTCATGTGATACGATCAGGACCAATGTAAAAAGCAGGCATATTGACTGCTCTATCTGGGAAAGCAGAATGTAACTCAAAACTTTAGCATTGGATGCCAGGTTGTGCCAGCATGGCTATGAATTTATTGGACATTTAAATATAAAGGGTTTATGTTGTCAGCTAAGTTCTCACCATGATAAAATAAGTATTTGATTTGAAGTTAGTAGTAGCTGGAAACCCTCAGCCAATTGCTAGTCTTCAATTTATTACTACATTGCAATATTCATCAGAATTTATTTCTTAAAAAAAAAAAAAAAATCCCCCATGCCTCGGAATATAATTAAGCTTGCAATCATTGACACGACAGTAATAGCAAGGTATTCAAGAAACACGAAAAAACACAGTGAAACAATTGGGTGTCATGGGAGATAACTGCACAATTTTATATTGTAGAATAAGCAAGCTAAATATACATGACTAAACTCTAGGCAGCAGCTAACTATGAGGAAATTAGGTATATTCAGTCATATTACAGAGTACAAGTAGGACTGTTTAAGTGACGTCTGAACTGGGACTATTTAGTTGGAAGAAGCATCGGGGGACAGCTGCAAATTGTGTCCAGTTGTGTGGTGAGCAGAGCAGCACAGGAGAGCGAATTTTACAAGTCAGTCAATGTCCTGACTAGGCAGTAGTCTCAGATGAGCGTACTGCCCTTCCACATGAGTGCACAGTGGTACTGAGGTGGAGCACCCTTTCAGTCCCAGGCTTGGTGATGAGCCAGCACCTCCTTGCTACGAACTCCGTGTTTCTCTGAAGAGAAGTTCATCCCATCAGAAAAAATGCAAAGGCCTCATGTTTGGATGTATGTCATTGCTCACGTCTCACAGTCCTCAACTTGTGTGGTCGATGCATTGGAGTCGAACACCGAGTGGCTCTCAGCCTAGGAAGGCCATAGATATGGGTTATGTCGGCATTTGGTGGTCATTTGCCCGTGAGGTGCTTCCCAGACCTCTCCCTGCGATGCCCCATGCTCCCCCTTCCTTGGTAATTTTTCTGACTGCAGTAACCTTGTGCGTTCCATCAACCAAAAATGGTCAGAAACTTACTCTAAGTTAGCCAGAGTTTGGCATTATTGGCTTGTCAGGTCAGCTTGATGCTGCATCCTGCCTTGAGTTGTTTTAAGCAAGTGGTGAACCTCTGTGATTTAAAAGATCGTAGAGGCACAGTCCAGCGGGGAGCGAGAGAACCCCCACCGGACCATGGAGAGATGAGGACAGGACCCAAGTCGCTGTCGCGTCTGATTAAATCCCGTCAAGGAAGTCGGCCGCCACTTCCGGTTGGGTCTTGCTAGGCCAGAATTGCAAAGAGTCTAATCTCTGCAAGGCACAAGAATGCACCAGTAGGTATCTGATGGCTTTCTTGTCGATTATTCAGCGGTGAGCTCACTTTTTCAATGTTTTAGGGCAAGTTATGTGAGGTGCTCAGTATGGCTGTCAAGACTTGCCCCCCAGGATGCCATGATTTATGTTATTATGGTTTATAATTGCTGAAAGAAATAATTTAAAGAGTAACCACAGTGCATGTGCCTTTTAGCCTTTATACCATTTACTATTTCAAAAACTAGTCTAGGAGGGATTGACAAGCTGTGTCTTCCCTCACTGCTCTTGATGAGAGAGTTGCACATTTTTGCCACAAACCTTATAATTTCTTCCATTAGCTGGATTTAAAAAAAAACCAAACAAACAAAAAGAAACAATTGACCTTGTCCGTTTCCCAGGTTTGCCAATGCAGTTTCAACACAAAAAAAACACTTCTCTCTAGCATTTTCTTATATATTTATAAATGCAATTACATCTAGGTTTCCCATAATTTGGGGAGTGTCCACACATCTGGAACAGTATTGTAATGATTACTTCATACCTGGAAGATCTTGATTTGCAGGCATCTTGTTTACTTTTCAGTTGTCCCAAATGCATTAATTTGGAACACTAGTAACTAAGTACAGTTTCTTGTCCATATGCTTTTTGCTTCGACTTGGCCATGTTGCTAGGAGACAGAGTATTGGCTTATAATACTTGTCCTATTTTACATACAGTGCTCAAAATATTAAGGTGTCGGGTCGATCTTTGTGCAGATTTGAAACTTGATCTGGACCTGTTTTTGTGCCTGTTAATGAAAGTCAAATTTTTTCTTCTTCTTCGGTATCCAACTTTAATTTTTGGAAGCAGCTTTTTAAGAACTACACAAGTTTCACATGACTGTTTTGCTGATGTATTCAAATGGGATTCAAATGAGAAACAAAGTTTGTGTGTGTATGTTTAACACCGAAACCATTTCGATCAGCTGTGACCATAAGGTAGACACCTGGAACTAAAATTAAAGCTTTGAAGTCTTCATACCTTCCCTGATTACATTACTCAAAAGTGTGTTTTTCTTTTTATAATTCCCTTTGAATCTCTTGGTACCCTTACCCATTTGCAGTGTGCTTCATACCTTATTGTTTATACTGTTAATAGTGAGTGTATTTATATATAAAAACAGCCACACTTTTTAATTATAGTAGCCCCACCATAGTGCCTCCCCCCCAGCTCAACTATGACCTCGGAGGCCAAGATTTCTTTGCAGCCCTATCTTCCTCCTATCTTCTAAAGTCGCTTCCCCTCAGTAGGGGAACAGATTTCAGGTAGCGAGAGGAATGAGGGGAAGACATGGGCAACATGGAGTCAAGGCTGCGCCGCCGTTAGCTGTCTGGCGTCAGGCACCAAATTTGTACTGAATTCACATTACCCAACCAAAACTTTTGTAGCATGCACACAGTAGACAAATCTTTTAGAAGACTGAATATGCATTTGTCAAAGGATTATTGCAAAAAACTGACATTTAGCAAAAAATCTGATTTATAAAAGAGTATTTTATTTTTCTCCTTAAAAATGAATAGACTTTTGCTGGTTTCTGTATACTTAAAGGATCTATATAGGGTCAGGAACACAAACATGTATTCCTGACCCTATAGTGTTAAAACCACCATCTAGCCCCCCTGGGCCCCTCATGCCTCCATAAATATAGTAAGAATCTTACTGTATTCAAGCTTGAAGCTGGAACTCTGCATGCTGTTAGACTCAGAAAAACAAGCAGTGTGCTGACATCATCAGAAGTGGTAGCCTGATCCAATCACAGCGCTTCCTCATAGGATTGGCTGAGACTGACAATGAGGCAGATCGGGGCAGAGCCAGCATGATTCAAACACAGCCCTGGCCAATCAACATCTCCTCATAGAGATTAATTGAATCAATAAATCTAAATGAGGAAAGTTCAGTGTCTGCATGCAGAGGGAGGAGATACTGAATGTTTGGATGCATTTTAGGCAGCCATGACCCAGGAAGGATCTCTAACAGCCATTTAAGGAGTGGCCAGTGAAGTTATCACTAGGCTGTAATGTAAACACTGATTTTTCTCTGAAAGGGCAGTGTTTACAGCAAAAAGCCTGTAGGTAATGATTCTACTCACCAGAACAAATTCAATAAGCTGTAGTTGTTCTGGTGGCTATAGTGTCCATTTAACTTAATTGATAGTTATTTTCCCCCTCAGGGAAATCCTGCTCTTCCATGTATGTTTACTTTATATCCTGTTTTCCTATTTTACTACCTGCATCATTGAGAGCTGTATTATTTGTTCTTACATTACAGTTTACAATTACAATATTTTTTATCATTCATTTGAATCTTTAATGGGACAGTCTGGTCACCATAACAACTTCATCTAAATGACATTGTTATGGTGTTAGGAGGGCCCCGGGCACACTCTTAGTTTAAGAGGTTAAACCATTATCGACTGCCACTTGAGGTGTTACTAGGCAGGAAAAAATCTGGATCAACAGGATATAGACACCAGAACCACTACGTTAAGCTGTAGTTGTTCGGGTAACTATAGTGTCCCTTTAACTAAAACAGAGCATCATGTGAGATAAAGGTTGACACAAGTTGTTGATAATTTTCAGTGATATACTTTCCAGAGAAGTGACCTTCCTTCCCTGGGTTAGGCCCTTGTGTTTGTTTCCATGTGTTTTTGTAAATCTCGTTTTGCACTGCTTGGAAATCTCACCTAACCCAATACCGGTAATTATTTAATAACGTTTGGTTTTGAATGCTATGCTACTATCAATTAAAACACTTGAGTTCTAGTGGATAAAACAGATGTAGACATGCCTAGTGGAATGGAAGTAAAATGGTTTATTATGCCATGAGATTTTTATGTTGTGATTACAGTGTTCTGAGAATGGTATGTAATTGTGCTTTGTTTTATTTATTTATTTTCCTCTAGGACCTTAGTTTGCCTAACGGTACTCCAGCAGATACTTCCAGCCCAGCCTCATCATCCTCCCTTCTCAACAGACTGCAGCTGGATGATGACTTGGATGGTGAGACCAGGGACCTCTTTGTTACTGTTGATGATCCAAAGAAACATGTGTGCACTATGGAAACCTATATTACCTACAGAGTAATGACCAAGGTTAGTCATTTGTGTTTTGTATGTTCCCAGTACAGCACGGTGCATTTTTAAGGTACCATTGTTTCATATTCTATACCTATTATGGATACAGTGTGTGTATGTGCACTTGTATTCAACATGCTCATTCTGCATTAAAGGGACAAACCAATAACTCTACAAAAATTCTCACTTGAAGGACACTTTAAGCATCATAACTACTTCAATGCGCTGTAATGGTTATTGTTCCACAAGTGTCCTGGTGCCTCCTCCCCCTATGTAAGTGGTCAAACCACCTCCACTACAGCTATCGGAGAGCACAGACCGCTGTGTTTGAAGTTAATCATTTGCTTGAATAAATAAACCTGATCACCCCAAAAATATATTTTGCCTAGAAAAAGTGTTTCTTCATTTCTCTAACAGCATTTTGTCATTAACCAGTTTCAACACAGCACTTCCATTTTAAAGGTACAATCCAAAGATTCAGAGAACAGATTTATACCACATTGTATATAACTTATGCCACCAATATGAACAAAATCCAAAAAGAGGGGGTGCCATTACCCGTATTTAATATTATTAATAATTGTATTTAATTTCATTCCATAATCTTAAAACAATATACACATATGAAATAAATTAATTCACACTTCCTAATAAGAGTAATTGCTGGTATATCATAAATTGCATGCCTGACCTGGACAAAAATATAAAAGGCATAGTTCACAATCAAATTAATGGTTTCCTTATTTTTTGAATGTACGATGTTGCACATAAATATTCCAGCCAGCTGTGCACCAAATTAATTGAAGTGCCACAATACTTAATAATGTAGACCTCTACATTGGACACCGGCTAATCCACAGCCAGATCGATGGTTTACTGCAATTTAAATATTTAGGCCAGCAGTGCATCAGAATGATTTAAGTACCACAGTGCTTTATAGTGTCCCTGTTAAACGAAGTGGAAACTGCTAAAGTTAAAGATATTTGCATAGTGGCACTAAAGTGCTTTATTATAATTGTACGGTGTCCCAGCCGCAATAAGCAGCTCCACTCTTGGGGAAAATCCAGTGTTAGCAAGTCGAATATTGCACTCACAGTCCCGACTGTCTTATAAATGGAATAAGGTAATTGCACTATGATATCCAGGCTCTAAGAAGGAATTTCACTCAATAATAAATCTTAAACAACCAAGTAATTATTGCATCTGGTAGAGCTTCAGCCGACCATTTAGTAAACGAACCGATTTGATTACTCCCCATGGTCCAACTAGAATTCAATAAATACTTTTCCTGATAGGTAAAAAAAAATGCAGCCGCTATTTACACTGTACCAATGATTGCACACAGAAGTTCCGGCCAAACCTACATTCACTGGCATAAAGTGCATATATTTCCAGGTCGACAAAGTGCAGCAGCGAAATTTTACAGAATTTGTTTAATACGAACCAGCATATTCCTCCGTGAGCCAACCAGTCTTGTATGGGTTAATACCATGTGAAGGCAAGTAATCTTCTCAAGAGACTGAGAATCTCCTGAGAACATAATTCATCACTCCTTACCCTTCACCCTGCTGTCCACGCTCACTGCCATATACCCCGTAATATTGAGATCCCATGTTACCTCACTTTTATTTCTTTCTTTTCTAAACCTTATTTTGATGTGTCTTGCAGTGCACTGTGGTACATTTTACTACCAAGTAGGGCTACGGTTGTCAATATCTGACTACTGGCTGTTGTTAATAACCAATGCTTATGACAAATCTAATTTGAATTTGAAATTAGCATGCTCATATTATCAGCTTGGGAGGGGGGCGGTTAGCGGCTGCAGTGACCTGTTCAAGCAGGTGCACACACAGTGTGCTGAACACAATTCTTTTATTTTTATTTTGGATACAAAGGTAAAAAACAGCTCTGCCTTTTTAATCGTAATTTTTCTCACGTCGCCATACACAAATACATTTACACTTTATAAAGCGATACAATGGAATAAGATTATGGAGGTGCTCTGAAAGACTGCTGACAGGCTTTTAAATTCAGAAATACCGTCGGTAGATCTAAAAGTTGTCATGAAGTATCTAATAGCCAGTGATGTGCAGAGATAGAATGTCACACTTCAATGCAAAGCCTATACATGGAATAACAAGTACAACTTCTAAAATATCGCTCTAGTATTAAAAATAAGTATAAAAGGAACATAGTAACATATTTTATATTTGTTTAAAAAAAAAAAAAAAAAAAAGTTAAACTGTTAAACCGTTCTTTGAGATCATCAGGTTAAACCCAGTGCTTCTCATTGTGGAACTGTGCAGCATTTGTTGCAATCACTGAGCTCCGTCAGTCCCATGCTTCTAATAGAGTGTCATGCAGTGCGTGATAACGACACATTTGGAGACCTAGATCTTAAAGTACCACTCCACCTTTAAAATATATATTAATTCTTTTTTAAACCCACTATTTTGTATTTTTCCTATGAACACACGCATGCATGCATTTTTCATGCATGTATTCATTGGAAGGTATACCTTCAAAGAGCTTGCTCAAGCTGCAATTCCTTTGACTGCAGCCTTTCAAAGCCCTCCCATATTTCGCCGTATGAGATTTTCAGTCTCTATACACAGAAATAACCTCAATGAGAAAGAAGCCTCTGAAGGTATCCTCCGTGCACGGGCATCTACATCGCTGCTCTTATCCGAGGTCTGAAAAGAAGGTATGTGGGATGGAAGCAGGCGCGCTGAAGTAGAGCATGTCTGCCACTTTCGTAAGCTCAGGGGAGCAGGAAGAAACCTTCCTGGCCATTTGACAGTCAGGGGATTATTCATTATTTATGAATAAAAGTGATTTGATAAAATAATTTCTCATAAAATGCCTTTTAAACTGGGTACTCTACACCCATAAAGCATGTGTGCAGTGGTCTATTGGAGAGAAAGTACCTCTAGTGGAAACATTGTTGTACTACATTAAAATGTGCATTAAATGTGTGTTTTTGAAATGTACCCTGTATGGAAATTGTGTAAAATAACAATAAGAACAAGTGTACTCCCACTTACACTTATAATCAACACACTCATTTTTACATAGAAGGGGTGATTTGCATAATGGTAGGCTTTGTGAGGTGTAGTTTTCCCTGAATCTCAGATTACAAATTACGCGGTACTGATTCCAGTTCCTGTGTGATCTTACTTTCCCTGGTAGTCTAATGGCATTCCAGGACAGAGGTGCATACCTCCCAACTGTCCTAGATTCAGCAGGACAGTCCCAAATTAGGACTACTGTCGCACTTATGGCTATGCCAGAGAAATGTCCAAAATAAGTACAGTACAGCACAAAAACTGGGAAAAAGGAATTTTCCAAAGTGATGAGGGGCCTGAAACATATTTTAGTATGCATAAGCGTAGGGTTCATGCTATTTCTTTGGCAAGCACCCTAACTATGGCCTTGAGCCAATTCTTTTGGATAAGCTTTTCAAATGATCAGAATCTGTTTAAAAAAAAAAAAAAGACTTTTCAAATAAATTAACTACAGAAGTCACCTTTAAAGTCAGTAGGAATTTTTGTAGATAAATCATTTGAAACACTTTTCTAATATAGTGATTATTTAAAAAGTTTATCCAGAAGAAATATATCAAGGTCTGTATATCTCATCGATTTGCTGCTATTATATCTAAAAACAAGGTTATCTCACTGCAATATCAGCTGAACCAAGGAACTAGTTAGTGATTTTAATCTTTTTTTTTTTTTTCTTTCTGCCAACTTTTAATATTATGTCAAAGGTTATACAAGTATTTAAACAAAAATCATTTTATCAAAGAAAAAATTTAAAAAATCTGAAGAAAAATAAGTAACTGGATCCTCAAGTAGAATTAATTCCTAGGGTGCTTCAGAGTTTACATACGTAGAAATTTAAATAAACACTGTTTGAAAATTGCCTTTTATAAATTGAAATGCACTTGGTTGAGTGCATTCCTAAACTGTGCAAATATTTTACTGATCAATAAAATGTTAAGTGGCAATCTAAAACATAGTTGTGCTACACTCATTGAGTGCTACAAAACAGTAGGATTTTTGGTTCATGGAAAGACACATGGCAAACCTAAAGAAGCACTTATGCACTTTACTAATCTCTGGTCAAAACTAGTCTATCATGTGATTTCCAGTTTTAGAGAACATGTCTTCAAGAAGATCATTTTTAGATAATTTATAAAAAGGATGTTAGACATGTGACACTTTTTAAAATTTTGTTTTATTTTACTTTATTAGAGTTGTGAAGCTGGCTTCAACAATTTGTTTTAAATTGGTCAAGGTGGGTGTTCCAAGTTTTCAGTATCCAAAGTTTGGAGATCTCTATTGGTTTAAAAAACAAAACAAAAAAAACATAATTAGTAAAAAGGAGCCAATGTGTTTGTGGCGCATTTTAAAGGAGCACTTAAGTCACCCTGACCACTTCATCACAAGAAAGAAACAGGAATAAAGTCACTCAGACCCCAGAGGGTGAGTGAAAGCTGGAAAGTAAATTGGGATCTTGTTTAAATAAATGTTAAGCTTAACTGGGCCAGCACCAAATGAACATATATAAACACGTGTGTCTCAAAGCTTGAAATAAAATAAAGTCAAACTAGCCTAATAAGGCTTCTCCACTAACTCGTAATAGAAGTATAGGGTCATTCAGTGAATGGCTTAAACTAATGGTAGCTTTATTTAGACTGCTTGTTTTAGCACAGGATCTGCCCTATTCCTAATCTAGTATAACTTGACGATACCAGAGTAGGAGTAAATACCCTATTTGTTTGGAGGTGTCCAAGACATATACACAATATCTAAGGAGTGATGTTAAGTTAGAAAGTATTGTAGGACAGTAAAATAGAAAGCCTCTTTCCTTGGTAAGCTAGCTAGATAGTTAGTGGAGACAGAATAGAAAGAGGGGGGAAAAAAAAATCTGTGAAATCGCTGCATGTCTATATTAAGATAGACATCCCAAGAGCATAAGTGGTAAGTTCCCAACAACCACTCAGAACATAACGTTCAGTCTTGGTTCAGTTGTCTTATAATTTTAACCTTGTAAACGACAACATTGATTTTGTTTATTTGTTTTAGAAACTGCAATGTTTACATTGCAGGGATAAATCCACTTCTAGTTGCTATCTTCCTGACAGCCACTAGAGGCGCTTCTGCTGGGCTGACTGAGTAAAACTTGGTCATGTGACGCAAAAATAATAGGATTCAGTGATTCGATACATGTGTGGTGCCCATTGTGCATATGCATCAGTTCGTAGCACTGGATTAGACCATTGCCAAAAGAGGCCATCCCTCCTCTCCTCGATGATACTGTGGGAGCCAGAGAGGTGAGAAGTGTCCAGGAACGCTGGAAAAAGATTAGTGCAACTTTTATTTTTGTTGCAAACGGGAGAGGGGAGGGACCTATATATAACTACGTACAGGGGTACTGTAGTGTTAGAAATACAGGTCTATGTTCCTAATGCTATAGTTTAAATCTAAGGTAACCAGAGGTGTGCCAATATGCCATGGCATTCTGGTTGAAAACCACTGATCTAAATTGTTCCTTTAATCCACTCTTGATTTCAGTTTGTTTTATGTTGTTTATTGTTACTATTTAGACAGAATAAATAGTCCTGCAGAATGTTTTTATTTTATTTTTTATATGTCATTATTATCATAATTTTATGTACTTCACTGAAGGTTCTGTACTTTACATATTAAAGGTTAATAATTATAAAGAGGTTGTATTACAAGAGAACAATTTTTTTTAAATTTTTTTTCCCTGCAGAATATGCAATAACATTTTATACTGGGTTAAAAGCCAGCCAAAATACTTAATTTCAGATCTTGAAAACTTACCCTGGTTTAACCTCTAAAAATACCATGTGAATGCCAAGGAGCAGGGTTTGGTTATTTATCTCCAAAGTCCAAACATTTTGATAAAAAAAATAGCGGAGCCCTAAAATATATAATAACATGTAAGTCCTAATAAACAGTAGGGCCACGTTTTACTGGTGAAAACATCATTTTGTGATGTTTATAGTGCAAACAATTCCTTACCCCCCCACCCCCATCCCACTATTGTAAGTATTCAGACCATTTACTAATGATTTGACTTCTTAACTTGAATCCACTTGCTTCCTGTCACTGACTCTCTGACAGCTGGAAGTTCTCTGCTCTGAGTTAAGCCCATCGGTGCGGTGCTTTGCTCATTGGCTGAGAGTGATCAGCTGACCGTATCATCTAATGATCTAGCCCTGCAGGGCCTAGCACAGAAGAGCCAACAAAATCTACATGCAGGAGCTTCCGACTCCATGGAGGAAGTGACCAGCGCCCTAAACCCGGGTAAGAAGTCTTACTGTTAACAATCGCTTTGACTACTTACATTGGGGGGAGCCAAGGCTCTCCTGGCACCATAACCACTACATCACGCTTTTCATACGGTATTGACAAACACACAGCAAGATTGAGTAGTTTAATGCAAATGTTAAAAGGGAGCAGAAGGTAAACTGCAATAAAACAATTTAGATATGCTAATACAGGAGAAATATAGGATCTTGTATGTGAGCTACCAGTCTAGCCTTTGTAGAAGTCTTATATAATATTTCATGAGCTAAACTTGTACTTTCAGCACTAAAATAGATGGCATGATGGAGAGCGAAATCAAAGGACGTCACAGTAAACACTGTTTTTTTTTTTTTGTTTTTTTTTTCTATTAGTGTTGCTACCCATTCAGGCTCCATTTTTTTTGTCTCGTATAATCCTGAGCAATAGTTATTTAAAGGCTGCCAAGTCAGTCTGTTATATCCTGTTATGCAACATATGCCAACCATTGTACTTTCTAGATATAAGCAAATACAACATCCCACTTACTAGTTAACTATAGAAATACAAAATTACTTTTTATTTATTTATTAATGTTTGTGATAATTATTTCTTTGATGTTTTTACATAGCACACATGCATTTAGGCCTAACACAGGCACATGCTTATGAGACCAAAAAAATGTAAATGACTTGAAGGTAAAATGTAAGCACCAAATCATTCTTGACCCATTCACTCTCAAAATCATGTATGTATGTCTTTAATTCACTTTGCAAATTAAACTTTTTGTCCATCTCTGGAAGGAGTGATCTCCTATTTCACTGCTGTTCACATTAGCATTCCCGTAATAGGTAAAGATTGTTATAGTACTTTTCAAATATGTTTTAGAAATATATGATTTTAGCTCTATTTACTGTATGTGGACATTATGCTCAAATGCAGACTTCTTTTTTGTTCTGTTGCAATTTTCAGTAAGTTGTACTGGTGGTAATGCCGTCAGGATCCTTACAAAAACAAATAAGCAGTGTATTTGACTATTTTTATTTATCTGTTTTTTTCACACATAGTGAGTATATATACTATACTTGCAATGGGAGGCCAGAAATAAGTATGAAAGCATCACCTAACACTTTCAATCAGTCACTGGTCGTAAAGGAACACTATAGCGTTGGGAATACAAATGTGTGTAAAGGTAAAAGGGGTATTTTACTTAGTTTTTCTACCACTCCGTGCCGGTCTCTGCTCCGAATAGCTTTCTCTTTGGCTGAGATTGGAAATGGAAAAGATTGGAATTGGAGATTGGAAATGAATATCAGCCAATCCAATTATTTTCCATGAGAAAGTATGGAGACTAATGCGGGTAAATACCCAGCTGCGCCAATCAGATGGTCTCTCTAAGACTGTCTAATATAAATCGCATATAAACCTTAAAACACTGCAATGTTATCAGCTGCAGGGTTAAAACTGGGGGGATGTGGTACCCAGATCACTTAATTGAGATGAAGCGATCTGGGTGCCTATAGTGTCCCTAATAATTCCCTTCTCGGCTCAGAATGAGCAGAGAAGGGAGAGAAAAGAGCCAACTACTACCTTGGGGACCATCATTGGTGTTAAATTGAGATGAAGTTTCCAGGATAAGAAAGTTCCTTGATATTTGTGTACTTTCAGGTTACAAAATGTGTGTCTGTTTAGGGTGCAGGTCGACGAATAACCTTTCAAATCGGAACTTGATATCAAAAGATCCCATTGTGTTATCACGTCTATTGTGTTAATTATTAAATTAACTATGCTGTCAATAGGTCATGAATTCTTATGTTTTGTTTTAGACCACCCGAGCTGAATTTGATCTGCCGGAGTATTCCGTCCGCAGAAGGTACCAGGATTTTGACTGGCTGAGAAATAAACTTGAAGATACACAACCCACCCACTTCATTCCCGTAGGTTGTATAACAGATGTACCAGCTTGGACACATTTATGAATATTTGGCTGTATGCATTCTTTTGTATTATCAATGTTCAGCCTCTTTCAAATCTAACATTGCCAGATCTGCTGTCAGCTATTGTAGACATATTGCTGGTTTCTGTTGCACTTGTGAAGTTATACATTTGGTTTTCTTTGCATTTTATGTCCCTGATTTTGAGAGACTGAAGCCCAGATTAACCAACAACGTGGGATCTTTATACCATTGCTATATATTTCATTACCCAGAAAATAGTCAACAAGCTCATTTTACAATTAACCCCTTAAGGACACGTGACCTCTGTGACATGTCATGATTCCCTTTTATTCCAGAAGTTGGTCCTTAAGGGGTTAAAGAAAGATCCACCAGACTAATGCTATGCACACTATTTAGAGCCCTGAAGAAAAAGAGCTACGGCTTTGACTCTTTCAGGATTAATTTATGAAATTAAAGAGGGTACCCAGTGTAGCTTTGCAGCCTGTGTTTCTAATTCCACAGAGACCAGGAGCTGTTTTAGGATTTGTGGCCAATTGTAGATCTCCCATTGCTTGTAAAGGGAGAATTTGTCATGCATAGCTCGCAATTTGATTTATTCAAGGTTTAAATCATACTGTTTTTCTACATGTAGTTTGTTGTATCTATCAAACCATTACTGTGTAGTGCTAGTGTAATACAATAGTACTGTTCTGGTTGGTTTGATAGGAAGATATTGAAGATGCCTAATACAAATTCCTGATTGTAGCAGTTATGTAGAGTCGATACAGATTATCTGTTGCCTTTTAGACTGATTGCTGATAACTGGTGCCTATATTCTGTGCATACAGTTTTGACAAAGCAACACAATTTCTACACAAATCTGCCATTAATTGAACTGGGTGATGCTTATCCATCTTCTATCACTCTCAGGCAGCCAGTACATGCTGGAATCAGTGAGTCCAGCATGTACAATGTTAATGTTAGGAGTCTGTTTTCACCAGTCAGACTCCTATCACACTAAGGCAGCCAGCTCAGTACATTACAGTAGTTTTTTCACTGTCTCACCTCCCCGCTATCAGCTGAGCTCCTCATGCAGGAACTCACATGGAGGGGTGATTTGAGTTTGCAAAGTGGCGGCTGGAATTTCTGGATCTGAAAGATGGCATGCAGGTGACTGGGAGTGGTGAGTAAGCGATCTGTGATATCTGTAAAGTATAAGGTCGAGAAATCTATCAGATGGATGTTCATATGCACACAACTAGAATTATGATGGATGGGCTGTTATGTGCTATTTGCTTACTATTTGATCATATTCTGTTTTTCAGTGGCAAATATTTACTCTGGAGTCATTGGGCTTTTGTATGTGTATAGCATTTTAGAGATTTGCATGTTTAAAGATTTAAATTCAGAATGAAAAACTAGTATAGTAAATAAACTAAAATGCCAATGCCTTATACAGCTCTGTGTTCAGTAGATCTTTTACTGAGAGCTTTAACGCTCTGCAGTTACTGTCACTGGTGGCAGTAAAGATCACCCTTACAATGTTGGTTAATTTTGGACCTTTGGCACTTTTTGCATTACCTGCATCTGAAACTTTCCTCTCTAATTCAGCCTCTCCCAGAGAAGTTTGTGGTGAAGGGAGTAGTTGATCGTTTTTCCGAAGAATTTGTGGAAACCAGGAGAAGAGCTTTGGACAAGTTCCTCAAGAGGATTGCAGACCATCCCGTTCTCTCCTTCAACGAACATTTCAATGTCTTTCTTACAGCTAAGGTGAGGACAATCCGTGATGGTATTATCGAAGAAAAATAAATAGAAAGAGTTTTACTATTATTATTTGCGGCTCTGTACATGAGTACAGTTAATTAACAAGTACAGTGAGGGAAAAAAGTATTTGATCCCCTGCTGAATTTGAACGTTTGCCCACTGACCAAGAAATGTTCAGTCTCTAATTCTAATGGTAGGTGTATTTTAACAGTGATACAGTGTATTTAACAGAGACAGAATAACAAAATATAAATCCAGAAAAAAAAATGCACGTCAAAAAAGTTATAAATTGATTTGCATGTCAATGAGTGAAATAAGTATTTTATCCCCTATTAACCAGCAATGATCTCCCTGAAGTAAACATGGGTTTACTTCAGGGAGATCATGCCAAACTAATCTTATTGATTTTTTGATTGGGTAACTAAAATAATAGATCAATGTGGTGCAGTAGACATTGCTTACCTAGATTTCAGTAAGGCTTTTGACACTGTTGCACATAGAGGGCTTATCAATAAACTGCAATCATTAAAGGACCACTATAGGCACCCAGACCTCTTCAGCTTAATGAAGCCGTCTGGGTGCCAGGTCCAGCTAGGGTTAACCCCTTTTTTTAAAAAACAAATCAGTTTCAAAGAGACACTGCTATGTTTATAAATGGGTTAATCCAGCCGCTAGAGGGCTTCCGCGTTTCTCACTGTGATTTTCACAGTGAGAAGACGCCAGCGTCCATAGGTAAGCATTGTGAATGCTTTCCTGTGGACTGGCTGAATGCGCGCACAGCTCTTGCCACACATGCGCATTTAGCCGAAGAGGAGGAGGAGGAGAGCTCCCCACCCGGCGCCAGAGAAAGAGGTAAGTTTAACCCCTTCCTCCCCCCTCTGCGCCACTGGAGTGGGACCCTGAGGGTCAGGGCACCCTCAGGGCACTATAGTGCCAGGAAAATGAGTATGTTTTCCTGGCACTATAGTGGTCCTTTAAGTTTGGATTCCAATATTGTTGAATGGGTAAGGCGGTGGCTGAGTGACAGGCAACAGAGGGTTGTAGTCAATGGAGTATATTCGAAGCATGGGCTTGTCACCAGTGGGGTACCTCAGGGATCTGTACTTGGACCCATTCTCTTTAATGTTTTTATTAGTGATATTGCAGAAGGTCTTGATGGTAAGGTATGTCTTTTTGCTGATGATACTAAGATATGTAACAGGGTTGATGTTCCAGGAGGGATAAGCCCAATGGAAAATGATTTAGGTCAACTAGAAAAATGGTCAGAGTTGTGGCAACTGATATTTAATGTGGATAAGGGCAAGATAATGCATCTTGGACGTAAAAACCTAAGGCCAGAGTACAGAATATTTGATAGAGTCCTAACCTCAACATCTGAGGAAAGGGATTTAGGGGTGATTATTTCTGATGACTTAAAGGTAGGCAGACAATGTAATTGAGCAGCAGGAAATGCTAGCAAAATGCTTGGTTGTATAGGGATATGTATTAGCAGTAGAAAGAGGGAAGTGCTCATTCCATTGTACAGAACACTGGTGAGACCTCACTTGGAGTATTGTACGCAGTACTGGAGACCGTATCTTCTGAAGGATATTGATACCTTAGAGAGAGTTCAGAGAAGGGCTACTAAACTGGTTCATGGATTGCAGGATAAAACTTACCAGGAAAGGTTAAAGGAACTTAACATGTATAGCTTGGAGGAAAGACTAGACAGGGGGGATATGATAGAAACATTTAAATACATAAAGGGAATCAACACAGTAAAGGAGGAGACTATATTTAAGAGAAGGAAAACTACCACAGCAAGAGGACATAGTCTTTAACTAGAGGGGCAAAGGTTTAAAAAATAATATCAGGAAGTATTACATTACTGAGAGGGTAATGGATGCTTGGAATAGCCTTCCAGCTGAAGTGGTAGGGGTTAACATAGTAAAGGAGTTTAAGCATGCGTGGGGATAGACATAAGGCTATCCTAACTATAAGATAAGGCCAGGGACTAATGAACGTATTTAGAAAATTGGGCAGGCTAGATGGGCAGAATGGTTCTTAACTGCCGTCGCATTCTATGTTTCTCCCAGGTGTCTTTTATACAAGTAATGAGCGGAGATTAGGAGCACTCTCTTAAAGGGAATGCTCCTAATCTCAGCTTGTTACCTGTATAAAAGACACCTGTCCACAGAAACAATCAGATTCCAAACTCTCCACCATGGCCAAGACCAAAGAGCTGTACAAAGATGTCAGGGTCAAGATTGTAGACCTACACAATGCTGGAATGAACCATCGTCAAGCAGCTTGGTGAGAAGGTGAAAACAGTTGGTGCGATTATTTGCAAATGGAAGAAACACAAAATAACGGTCAGTCTCCCTTGGTCTGGTGCTCCATGTAAGATCTCACCTTATGGAGTTTCAATGATCATGAAAACGGTGAGGAATCAGCCCAGAACTACACGGGAGGATCTTGTTCCTCAAGACAGCTGGGACCATAGTCACCAGGAAAACCCACTACGCTGTGAAAGTCTGAAATCCTTCAGCGCCCACTAGGTCTCCCTGCTCAAGAAAGCACATGTACAGGCCTCTCTGAAGTTTGCCAATGAACATCTGAATGATTCAGAGGAGAACTGGGTGATCAGATAAGACCAAAATCGGGCTCTTTGGCGTCAACTTAACTCGCCATGTTTGGAGGAGGAGGAGGAATGCTGCCTATGACCCCAAGAACACCATCCCCACCATCAAACATGGACGTGTAAAGATTATGCTTTGGGGGTGTTTTTCTGCTAAGGGAACTGGACAACTGCACCGCATCATAGGGACGATGGACGGGGTCATGTACCGTACGATCTTTGGTGAGAACCTCCTTCCCTCAGCCAGGGCATTAAAAATGGGTTGTGGATGGGTATTCCTGCATGACAATGACCCAAAACACACAGCCAAGGCAACAAAGGAGTGGCTCAAGAAGAAGCACTTTAAGGTCATGGAGTGGCTTAGCCAGTCTCCAGACCTTAATCCCATAGAAAATCTGTGGTGGGAGCTGAAGGTTCGAGTTGCCAAACGTCAGCTTCGAAACTTTAATGACTTGGAGAGGATCTGCAGAGAGGAGTGGGACAAAATCCCTCCAGAGATGTTTGCAAACCTGGCCGACTACAAGAAATGTCTGACCTCTGTGATTGCCAACAAGGGTTTTGGCACCAAGTACTAAGTTAAAAGGATCAAATACTTATTTCACTCATTGACATGCAAATTAATTTATATAACTTTTTTGACATGCATTTTTCTGGATTTTTTTTTTGTTATTCTGTGTCTCACTGTAAAAATACACCTACCATTAAAATTATAGCCTGAATGATGTGGAATCAATTAATAAATTTATTATCTTGCGTGTCTGCCCTCGGCCAAATTAAGAAGTAATGCGTGCACGCTACTAAAGTAATTGACACCAGACACACGTTTCGGGTTAATGAAAAACTTGAGGAATGTTTATTCTGAGGGGACGGCATGTCCCGTATAAAGCAAAATTACATCATATGCATTGTCAGAGATAACCTGGAATAATACATCAATAATTGGTTAGGTGTTACATGGTTTATTTAGTGCTCTTCCTACCGGGTGTGATGTCACTGGTATCTTGGAGGTCTCCCCCAGATTCCAGCGCCATCTTGTTAATGAGGGTGTTAGTCGATGTCAAAGGGAAACTCCCTAGCGGCCATTTTACGTAGATCACATAGAAGGTTGAATAATGCTGATTGTAGTTATATTGAGTAAATAGGCACTTTACCAACATGGATTGGGTTAATATTTTTGCCCACAACACTGATCATTTCTTTATCAGTGGGCAAACGTTCAAAATCAGCAGGGGATCAAATACCTATTTCCCTCACTGTAAAAAGACAAAAGTACAATGCACCTGAGACAATACAAAAGACCTGAACAAATACAGGTGGTGTTGAGGGCTCTATTGCCATGGAACTTACAATCTAGATGGCAAAGGCATACCCAAAAAAAGTTGTGGACTACATCTCATATAAAGCTCTTACAGCCATAAAGCTGCCAAAGCATCAAGGGAGATGTCATCCACAACATCTAGAGTGCTGAATATTGCTTACCCCTGTCCTAGTACACCAGGGAACAATTTGCAGGTTATATTATTCAGATGATTCTATTATGGTTTACATGGGCTCCAGCTCACTTATAAATCTGACCGAGAACCATGCAGTAACTCTTTAGATAACGTTATATCTGACTATTTTAATATGTCAGGCCTAAGTCATCCAGTATTAAATATGAAAAATCCGCCAAATAAAACCTATAGGTTGCATACCCAGCTTCTGTTTCCAAGGGGAAGTGTTGTGTAAGAAGCAGGAATAATGCCACGGTATTTACATCCCCTTTGTGTAATGTACTCTCTGCTCTTCCTGTCTAGAAAGCTTAAATGTAACTTAAACTTACCTGATTGCATTAGTGTCTTTTAAAATTAACTTGGCACTTAGTGCTTGTAACAGTTAATTAAATGTTTGTTGTTTTTTTTTTTTTTGTACACATTCATTTGTATAACAGGATCTGAACAGTCACAAGAAGCAGGGAATAACTTTGCTTTCTAAAATGGGGGAGTCTGTGCGGTACGTGACAAGTGGTTACAAGCTGAGAGCTCGTCCCATGGAATTTTCAGCAATCACAGAATACTTGGACACATTTGCACTGAAACTTGGCACAATTGACAGAATAGCACAACGTATAATCAAGGAGGAAGTGGGTATGGTCTTTTTGTGTGTTTTTTTTTTTTTTTTTTCTTTCTGGTTCAAAGTGTCTGATTAAATCCAATGTCTGAAGGCATAGCTCACTTTCCAAAGCTTTACCAATGGAGCATTTGTGTTACATTTTACTCTTTGTATTCTACTAAGTGTATGTAGGTTTATGATTAGTTTATTTTTGTTCCTGACTCATACACCTTCAGATTAGAGTGTCTAGTCACTACTTAATAAATTGTGTTGACAATAGAATTCCTCTCTAATAGTAGCCATTTAGCAATTTGATTGTCAGTTTGCTATGATTCACAATATCCTATTTTTAAACTAATACTTTAAAAAAGGAATCGTGAATGCAAAATGCCCTCTGTAGTATGTTATTATTGGTCCTGTCATTACCTAGAAGTTTATGTTGAAAGCAGATATCCAGGTGTAGTTGTTTCTACAAAGAGACATTTAACCATTAACATTCCTGGCAAATGTCACGGCATTTGATCAATAGTGTATATAATTTTTCCAATTGCTGTTTGTAATCTGTTCTAAACAGTCTTTTCTTTTATATATTGATTTACAATTTTCCACCATGTAAAAAAACAAGTGTTTAAAGCGGATCTGTCACGTTTGGCGGTATTTGCATATTTTGCAAAGATCCCCGAAATTCGCAGACCTGGTGTGGGTCCGGTGGCAGCAGTGTAGGAGTGGTGAGTTTTTTTACTTACCTTGCGGCTGCCACTGTCTTCACGCAGCTATCCTCTTCGGCTCCTGGCACATTAGTGCTGAACTCTCACACATGTGCGGGAGTACAACACTGGAGTCTATGGAGAATCCCGTGAGACCACAGGATCCTCCATAGACAGAACCTGAATCCCACACGGCTGCTGGAAATGGACAAAATTTGACAGCGGAGCTCCACATTCGCTTTTGTCAACCACAGGCATTACAATAAGACAAAGGAGTCCTTACGTTGTCCTATGGTATCTTTGGATTGCATTGGAATTGCAGTGAAATGCCAACATAGTCTTGATCAGTATTTCAGAAAGCATATGTATTCGTTAAATACTGAAATGTGGCAGATCTGCTTTAAAAGATCAAATTAGACCTTCAATGTAGAGCAGACCTAGAAAGAGACCTTTCTACAACTGTTTAATGGACATTACAGAGGTATAGCCCTCCTCTAAAGACATGAAGCTGTGGTAGGGGGTGACTTGAGTAATAACAGAGAAGCTTTATAGGAGGATCATTCAAGTGGCAAATGTATGGGTAGCCAACGTATATGGTATTGGATATTCTTTTAGGGGTAAAATAGGAATTTCAGCTATTTGGAAATCTGCTAAACCACCTACTATCTCAGAAGTGATTTCCCAGTTAGATACCCACCACCCATTTCTAGTAGGGGGGTGGGTGATATGTCCAAATTCATGAATATTTGAGGACAATGCTATGATGGTGCATCGAGATATTATGAGAATAAAATGTATTTACAATTACTACTCTTAAGTTTCCCAATGGGTCCAAACAAGTTTTACAACTGACACTGATGTTATGTACTTACACCACTTGTAGAGATGTATCGGTGCTAATTGTGTGATTTCCCTGTACCAGATTGCATGAGCTAGGTATTTTGTTCCTTTACATTTCATGTCTTTATTATATTTGTTGTGAAAAATTAAAGGAAAATAATACATGGGGTGAAGAAAATCTAACTAGAAAGTGATACTCTAGGAGTAAATGAATCACAATAAATTTAACTTTTTTATTGTATAAAGAAACATGAGCAATTAGTTGTATGTTAAATGTTTGCTAGAAGCCAATGAGCTCTGCTCTGGCATCACCAAAGACTCATTGCATATTATGCTTCCATATCAGAATATCTAGTGGAGCTACGAGAGTATGGCCCAGTGTACTCTACGTGGAGTGGCTTGGAAGAGGAGCTCCGTGAACCTTTGGAAGGAGTGTCTGCTTGTGTTGGCAATTGCAGTACTGCACTGGAGGAGCTCACCGAGGATATGACCGAGGATTTTCTGCCGGTGTTAAGAGAGTATATCCTCTACTCTGAATCTTTGAAGGTAAAATGAGAAGATTGAGTGATGCAACTATTGCCAGTTTTTCTTTGAAATATTTCTTTTATTAAGTACCCCAATACATTATACATGAAAATACACTTTATGCTTTAGGAGCAAAGTGTGAAATCATATTTCAATGTTTTTAGGATTGTGGCTCATCTTTATCAAGACAAGCTCGTGTGGCAGTATGCTAAATTTGGAGCACCATGACTATTCTGACAAATGCCACTTTTAACTCACTCTCGCTGTGTGTTGATAAATATTGTGCTATTGTCACTCTGATTCTGTGTTCTACACTGATTCTGCTTTCTGGGCCATACTCGTTTCCATTTAAGAGTCAATTTATGATGAATTCTAGAAAAAGGATTTGTCTTCCAGTTGTGTATTCCATGCAGTCATGTGTATCCAGCTATTGATTTACTGAGATGTATGACAAGGATAGTGTTTTGCAAAGGCGTTCACATGCATTGTTTTGGAATATTTTCGCCTTGTTCCGTTAACCCCTGAGGTTCATGCTCCCTTTAAGATGCATATACCAAAGGATTGAGGTGAAGGTGTGTGGATCAAATTATTTGAAGCATGTGATTTTCTGAACAGTTAAAAGTGCGTTTGAGACCGTTTGGCAAACCTGGAGTAGCATATAGGAAAAGTTGTAGAAATACATTATCCATGATCTCCGTGACACTGTGTTTAACTAGTCTATAAATCACTTTGTTCTCACTCTCTAGAATGTACTTAAGAGAAGGGATCAGACTCAAGCTGAATATGAAGCCAAACTGGACTCTGCCGCCCTCAAAAGAGAAGAGCGAACTGGGGTAATTGAAACATACTGTACTTTTCTTACAGCTAGTAGGTTTGCCAGAAACCTATTACATCTTCATGTTGGGCAGCACATGAAAAGCGTTGTCCTGCATGATGTAGAAATCCGATGCTGCAGCATTTCAGATTGTTTAATAACTACTTGTTTACTACCTATACAATTTCTGATTGACATACTGCAGAGTTGCACTTTGCAAGTGCAGCCCATCGAGACATAAGTGATATGTGTCCTGGACAACAAGAGGGAATCTGGCAAACCAAACTGAGACACAAGTGAAGTCATTGCGTCACAGATTGTATTAAATGTTGCATTTTTAAAACTTATTTTTCCACATTTTGCACGCATCAGCATATGTTCTTGATCCCTAACAAGTGTCTTGAAATTGGCTCGCAAATAGTACATTTTAGCCAAAGTGGTCTCTCAATGGATCGGTTTAGAAAAACTAACAAAATCAGAAGAACACTAAAACATAATCTGCCGGAAAATAAAGTGGATTTGCAAGTGTGTTTCTTTTTTTTTTTTTTTTTTTCTTCATGGTATCCCCTGAATCATGCCAAGGTTCCTGTAGAGGGCACTAGAGCATTAATTTTTTCACATACATTCTTGGTTTGTTTAAGGGGAAGCATAGTGTATGTCGCTACTGATTTAATAGGATAAAAATTAAACCCTGCTCAAAACCTACTAGTGGGAGAAGGCTGGCAACGTTTAGCTTTGGAGGCAAGTACAAATTAATAGTTTTTTATTTTTATTTTATTATATATGTAACACAGATGCAGAAATCTGTGCTGATGGTTTGAGGTGTATAGGTGGGAGGCTGCTGGATCAGGTGTTGTGACCTCATATATCACAATTTTTTTCGCTCTTTATTTCTGCTGTGGGAGCAATAAAATAATCTATGCTTGCCCAAGTGATGCAGACTGTTTCCTATAAATCCATAGACACCAGTGCTTTGTCTCACCCCACAGCCACTTGTAGACATTTCTGTATCAAACATACTCCTCATAGCCTGGACGTGTGGTTGGCCACAGGTAGTTTTGTCTCCTGGAAATATCGTAGTGGGCTAGTCCAGGCCCAGAGAGCACTGTGCTTGTGGGCTCCCACTCCAGTCTGCAGACGAATGGTGATATGTGATAAATGATAGTGGTCTGAGGAGCAATTAACTTCTAGTGAGCTTTTCCATCTCTCTCCTGCATAAAATCATACAGAGATAATCACCCTTTTGTCTGCAGGAAACAAAAACATGTTTGTATTAATATTTTCCTGTAGTAGTATGTTGTAACATTTTTGGATGTGTTGAATAATTCATATTAACTTGACAGCTTTCTTTAATTGAAACCAACACATAGTAATTCCATTTCTGTTTGAATCTATTAGGGGCCTACGGATGTAGAGAAGTGTCAGGATAAGGTGGAATGCTTTAATGCTGATTTGAAAGCGGACATGGAGAGGTGGCAAAATAACAAGAGGCAGGATTTCCGTCAGCTGCTCATGGGAATGGCTGAAAAAAACATTCAGTACTATGAAAAGGTGAGTGTCTGATGCACTGTTCTGGGCATTCAGTGCTTAATCTGGTGCAGGCTTAATTGGAAACGGAAAAGACTCCCAATGTGGTTTTATTAAGCTAATTTTCTACATTAATTGGGCTAGGTGCTGTGGCCCGTCCTTCTAAGCTTTATAGAGGTTGCAATGTTTACATTTCAGGGTCTTACAGCACTGACATTAAACCTTGCAGCTCACAGGAATGCAGTAAATTCAGTTCTTTCCTATGAGAAGCATTAGCATGGAAACCCAATCCGTGACCAATCCAATTATCTCCTCTAGGAGGCGCATTGGATTGGTCATTGGTTTGAGTATAAAATTAATGAAATTCACCTTGGTTTTCTTCTTACACATAACTTAAAGCAGGGACTACTTTTTCTTTTGGACAGTGTGCTCTTTGGCAGTGAGCAAATTGTAAGCAAAGTTCCACTTCAGCTGCTAATTTACCCATCATCCATCAGTCAAAAAAATCCCACAGAAGGGTAAACTACAGATGTCATGGACAGAGTATAACAAATGGAGGTGCCTGGATTTTGAGATCCAATACAAGGGAAAAAAAGATAATAAATGTAAATAAAGACAATTGGCAAGGGAGACGTATAATCATTAGGATGCAAGGGACATAAAAAGTGGAAAATTACAATGCCGCTTTAATTGTGTAGTATACTTGCTAGCCGAGAAGCGTGTAAAGTGTTTAATCACACATCTGTTTATTTTTTTTTAACAGTGCCTTACAGCATGGGAATCCATTATACCACTGCTTCAAGACAAACGCGAATCTAAGTGAGCATTTGTTCAGTGGGCCAACACTTTTCACCATGGATGGAGATAACCCGAGCTCAAACTGCACAACTCACCATTCTGGGTGGCTGGCATGTTGATGGACCTCCTCTGACATTTACATTTTACTGCAATGCAAAAGATGCCAAACTTGCCCCTTCATACATCCTCCAACTTTGCTTTTCTTCTTGTTATTCCTAAGACTTCGTTAACTAACTGTTCTGATCCACGATATCCACTGTATGTAACCATACAGAGGTGTGATGAAACATAATATGTGTCTTACTATGGCAGCAAGTCTACCACTTCTATATGGAGGATTTCCTGGCTTTTATAACACTAAAAATTAAAAAACTTACTGAGTGCATTAAAAAATCTCACCACAATGAGCGTTCCACTGAGTGTATTTCCAGAGATGATTAATTTCTATAGCTAACCCTCCTTTTCTAAGTAAATTATAAGGGCGAACATTTTACATGTTACTGGGGACCCTTTTCTCAGCATTTTGTGCAGTCCAACTTTTTTTGGCCTTACTGTCACAAAGAGGCCATGATGTTCGCATGAACAGTGTTCGTAAATGTGGCATGAAGTTGTTTCTCTTTGATGTTACTTTTCTTGAGGGTTTTTTGTTTATTTAATTATTTTTTTTCAAAATTTTGAAGTTAATAATATGCATTGCATTGTATCTCTGCTCAAGGAGCCAGATTTAAGGGATGAAAAATATGTTTACACTGGGGCCTTATCTGAAATTTATTAAAGGGAACACCTGACAGAGGACCTGTTTTTTGTTATTTTCAAAATTCCATAAAAAACAAAACAGTTTTGACTTTTTTAATTAAAAAATAAATAAAATCATTTTAAGTGCAGTGCTTGTATTTTTTTCTATTATATCTGCTTGCAAGCTATAATTTATGAACTGGGCTCCATATAGTGTGTAATAGCAGCTTCCTCAAGACTAGACGTGACATGAATGTTTTACTGCAATGTTTGCCCATTGTTCTGCCTGTCTGCATTTCTTATTAGTAATTGAGAAACCTTAGAGCATCATCTTTCCAGATCCTTTTAGTATGTTTAAAGTCTTTTAATTATTTTTCTCTTTAAACATCTATAATTTAGGTAAATATCTTGGATTGGTCCTTCAGGATGAATAAGCATACCAAGACTGCCATGGTGACAACAGTTTTTCCTAACTCTACTCGGGGATTAAAGAGACACTATAGTCACCAAAACAACTTTAGGGAAGTTTGGGTATAGAGATCATGCCTGTGAAGTCTCAGTGGTCAATTCCATTTAGGAATGAAATCACTTGTTTCTCTCCATGCATTCCTAGCCACACCTTCCCTGGCTGTGAATCACACCACCCCCAAAGTTTTTTGTTTTTTTTCTGCTCTGTAAATTGAACTTTAATAACACGCAGAAGGCTCCTGCAAGGTCTAGCTAGCAATTAACAGTGCAGGGAATAAGAAATTATAAATTGTTTGCAACAAAGTATAAACATTAGATCTCACTTTACAGGAAGTGTTTAGGAAGGCTGCGCACTTTACTTGCAGGAAAGTGTGGCTAGTGCTGCATAAGCAGAAACGGCGATCTAACTCCTAAATAGCAGATAATTGATAAGCAAGACTGAAGGGGCATGATCTATACACCAACACTGCTTTATTAAGCTAAAGTTGTTTTGGTGACTATAGTGTCCCTTTACGCCTGAAGTGACATTTCTTTTTGTTTAACATATGCTTTTCATTTTTTAAATTAAGTTTTGCTGTGGTGGAGTCCAGTAGTTTCATCCCAATGGTGCATTAAGATAGATTCTCTTAGTAGTGTAAGGGGTTACTCTGCTATTAAAAATAGTATAACTACAGTGCGGTGTGGATGAATTATCAGTTAGCCGTTGCAACTTAACATTCCAGCTAGAGTAACCTTTGTCATTGACTATATATATGTGGATTTAAAGTCTTTAGCTATACAGGAAGATAAGAAAAAAGAGATGAGAAGCGGAATATTTACTTAGATTACTTTTATTGAATGTTTTTGTATCTGAGGAAACTGAGTCATTTGCTAATGGCAGCCAGAAAATAAGCTGGTGATTGTGATCTGGACTTACACCTCAAGCATACTATACTACACTGTGCCCATTGATATATTGTTATACACCTTTGTTGAAATGCACACATTGTGTATGACTTGGCAGGTTTCTGCATACTGGCATGTGAATTCAATGCAATATAAAAATAATTATCCCTCTGCCTGCAGAGCCCTCCTTTCTCAGTATTGACTCAGCAAGGGTTTGTTGGATAAGTGGTCTATTTCAGAGATCAGTTAACTCGGCACTTAGGATGAGTGAAACTGCACTTGTAATTGATAGCGGCCTCATACTAGTATAGCAGTGGGGCTAGTGTGCCTGGGGACTAGGAAGTGGAACCTTTTGTAAAAAAATATAAAATAAATTAGTTTGGATGTAAACAAATTAATGTCGTGGAAATGGATATTCCCTTGCCGTGAGAGATGATTGCCTTTTTTTTTTTAATGCCAGGGAACACCGTATTCCCAAACATCCCAACTGTCCCTGTTTAGTAAGTCACAATTTCTGAGAGCCACAACCCTGGCCAGACCACCACTGCCCCCCCATCTAAAATTAAAGTGTTCATCTTTATTCACTTGAAGTGTTAGGAGATATGCATTCGCCAGCATGGTATTGGAAGAAGCCTGGAACTCAAACACGATGCAAGGGTAAAGGGAAAGAAAGAAAGTACGATTGCCCAGGTCAACCCCTGAGGCATAAATGGTACTTTGGGACACTAAATTTGAAACCATCATACTACAGCCTAATAGATGGAACATAACGGAGAAGGGCAGCATCATGTGGACCAATGCAGGGGCAGTCTAATTAATTTAGGATGGTAAATCTAGTGAACTATCCTGGCAATTGTCCAGATATTTCCAGTCATTTTCTCCTAATTTTTCAAGGCAAATCATTTAGTGAATAACCTTTTAAGTGAAGTTTGAATCAAAGAGTAATCATTGCCCTTAAAGTTGAAAGTGTGGATTTTCTATTAAAACCAGAAAGGATTTTAAGCAAGTATACAGAGTAATATGGAAATTCCAGTTTCAAGTCATGTAAGCCTGTTTATACAAGATAAAATGGTATTTACCATAGATATTGTATTTTGGAAGAAGTGAAACTTGCGGTCTACTCAAAATAGAGAACTTGAAAGAAGGCTATGGTTAGTATGTGGTGGATTAGTCCTGCAGGATTATAATAGAGAAGTGACTGTGTTTTACAACCTGAATGTTTCTGACTACTGTATCCGTTTAAACTAACATTCTATGCACTACAGACGACTGCAGTTGTTATGATGGCAAAAGTGCTTTGGTGCCCTCCCAGTGTAAGTAATAAAACAATTTAATAATAGTTTGACAACTTACTTGGGTTCTAATAGGCACCTGTCGATGCCTTTCCTGGAGTCAGAAGCTTTTCCAGGCAAAAATGGCTGGCTGCTGGAGGTGATAAGATAAGTTGTCAAACTGTTCTTAAATGGTCTGACTACTCATTCTAGGAGGGCACCATAGCACTCCTGGTTCCATAATCACTACTGCTGGGTTAACATCTGGTGAGTAAGTGGTAGTGTTGTATCAGTAAGGCTGCACACTGTTTTGTAGGTCTGTTGTCATTAGGATTTAATTAAGAGCTAGTCCACCAAATATGCAAATAGCATACCTCCCAACACTGCCCTGCTGGCATCAGGTTGGGGAGGAGCCACCAGTGACACAAATTGAGCCTAATGCACAAGCCCACCTTGGAAGCAGGCGGATCTACTCACTGAAAGGGTATGTGAGACTGGCATCAAGCAAACCAGGCTCACAGACTGCCTCAATAACAGCACCTCTCACAGAGGACCCAGCATAGAATGCTGCTAAGGTGCTCTCTGCATGGTCCCGATACTCCCTGAATTCCGGACACCATGGGACTAAAGCAGGATGGCGGGACAGGACTTCAAAATTCGAACTGTTCCACCAAAAGTGGACAGGTGAGAGGCATGAAATCGGTTCCTGACTGACATTGCAAAGCCATCTGTTTCTGGCATGTATGGTTTAATAAAGCAGATGTTTTGTACTAGCAAAAGAGGATTTGAAAGGATATGTATTGGAGATCATTCCAGAAGTAGATCGTTCTGCTAAATATCTCAAAAAGGCATTCATACATTTTAATGGAGGATCTGCTGGCATTTTATTTCTGGATAGCTCTTGTGAGTAATATCAGTTTGGTATGCAAATGATGTAGCTTCCCTTTACAGTGGCATGTGGAAACATCTTTGGAGGCTTGTGTAAAGGCAAGCTAATTGAGTTTTTGCCAGTGTCTGGAGTTCTCATAAATTGTGTTATGGCATTATTTGAAAATATAAATAATTTTTGCTGTTTTTTTCCCTACTATAGCATGCTAGCTATGCAATTCATTATGAGAGTTAAGATTTTATTTACTGGGACACTTCGGACCCCTAAAGCGCACATTTCAAGAGACATTTTCATGTTACACCCTCCTGGCTATCACTCAGACAACAGCTCCTTAACTTCTTGGTATGGTTAGCTTAGTGGAGCTAAACTCAAGTGGCAGGTAATTGCAAAGAGACATCTCAATGCGCTGCATTGAGAAGTCTGTGATCGAACAGACACAGAACGGGACAAGAGAACTGCATCTTTTTTTAGATAGACCCACAATGAAAAAAATGCATAATTATTTTGTATTATATCTACTGAACTGATTTTTCTTTTTTTTATTTGGGCTGCGGAGTGTCCTGTTAACAATAAAAACACAGGAGTTAAAGCAGTTTTCAGCAGGGGTGAGCCAAACACGTGTCACAACAATAACAGGATATTCCAGTTCCAAACAGGAAATGTTTGGTGGCTGCACCTATTGCTTTCTGATACAGATGGCTTTTAATGCTTTTTATTATTATTTTTTATTTTACTCAAAGTTCAAGATTTGTTTGTCAATTCACAAACAAATACATCGCAAAGGAAGCAAAGAAAACAGGAATATGGTAACAAGGAGTAGAAATCACATAAATGTAATGGAAAAAAGGATTATGGGCATATGGTAGAACTGTAGCCCCATATTTGTTTTTTTTGATAGGAGAATTTAAGTAGCCTGATAAGATTATTAGTGTATTACTATGTGTGCGCCGTAACTTAATTTGTATCATGAATAAATGTAATGGAGACATCCCAGTAACCGCTCGTGGAAATGACAAACAGTGCAAATAACACACATTATTACATGTTTTCAAAGTACAGGATAATGTAACTTGAGAAGAGAAAATCCATGGACATATTTGATTCTTTAGGAGACAATGGCTAATATACCATAGAGGGTGAGGTAAGATAAATAGTATACTCCCAAACTAGGAGAGAACAGAAAGGCTGTGTGAAGAGACAGGAAAAGCAGAGAACAAAGATTAAAAGGGGTCAAGAAGCAAGAGAGGGACTACTCCCTCCCCCCACAACAATGGAAGGTATGGAATCATAATGGGGTATTGTAGAGCCATGAATGTCTGTCACCAGTGACATGACCTGATGTCCATAATGGGTGGACCCATCCAGCACTTGTGAATTTCTCCCTGCGTGGTCCTAATGCCCGCTGCACAGTGAGAGCATGGGACCGCAGGACAGAACCTCAAAACCTGTTGGAAGGCCTACAGTACTTCAATATTTCAAGATGTAAGGGTTGGACTATGAGAGTCATGCATAAAGCTGTGATGGAGTGAGACACAGAATGGGAATGAGTGAGTGGCGAGAAAAGGGATGGAGTAAGGCAAACAACAGAGGGGGAGATGGAGAGAGACAAAAGGGTAGGGAGATGTTCATACTCCCAGCTCTGATGCTCGCCTTCAAGACTTCTCTAGGGCTGCACTGTTCCTGTGGAACTCCCTTTCCTTCTCCGTTAGAAGCTCATCCAATCTCCACTCCTTCAAAAAATCATTAAAAACTCACTTCTTCACAAAAAAGTATCTATTAAACTATTAATAGCTCCCAACTGTTTCCTCACCTGCAACTATCATTAACAAAAACACTAAGTCTACAGTGAATACTATTTTACCAATCTACATCCCTAACACTATCCTAACCTTTTGTGTCACTTTACCCCACTCCCTCTAGCATGTAAGCTCATTGAGCATGGCCGTCAACCCCTCTGTTCCTGTGCGTCAGACTTGTCTGGTTACAATTTCATGTTTGTTAGTCCACCCATTTTACAGAGCTGCGGAATTTGTTGGCACAATATAAATAATAATACTAATAACAAGGGGTTGAGAAGGTGAAGTGACATACAAGAGATGTGATGTGGAGAGAGACACAATAATGAAGACAGGTATTGACACCTTAATGTGGGCATGTAGATAAACACATTTTTACGATTCATGCAAAACATTTATTATGAATAAAATAGTAAACCTTGGGGTAGTTTGTTCACTTCGATTAATATTGAATGATTGATTTTGGTTGAAGATTTAAGAACATATGTAAACATTATTGTAACCAAACACAGGCAAAGTGCAGTATTGTAATATTTTGTACAATTTAAAAAATATTACAAAAATAAAAATCAATAGTTGAATACAATAGAACTCTACAGTACAGTTAATCCAAACCAGTCTTTTGGCCTAGAATAGTGCAAGTAATCTTCTAAGTGGTTCCATAGACTGTTTCTCCAATCAGGGGAGGTCTGTAATGTATATTTACCGATCTTTGCTTGCAGGCTGCAACACTGAAGACAAGATTAAAATTTTTACAAAGCAAGTAACAAATTGCATTTACAAAAGGGTTAAGGGCAATTCACAGACTCTAACCAATACATTAAACCAGGTCCTGCGATGTATTTTACACAATTAGCCATTCTAAACATTATACTAAATTGACGGATTTACAATATTTTATGTGAGATATTATGGGTTGAATGTTTTAATTTAACAATAAATGTACATAAACCTTAAGACTTTCCTACGGGACAATACAGACCATGATATCAAAATACTATTATATCATTTAGGTTTAATATTGAGGTCAGAAGCATAAAGATGTAGATTAAAATCCTACGGGACTTAAACCAAAACATTCTCTCTCAAATATAAAATCAAATACAAAGATTAAAAAACTAAAACAGAGGCGCAAAAATGTCCAACAAAGACTATAAATCCTGTGTAAAAAAATAAACCAAATTGGCATTCCTAACATCGCCTAATACATGGACATTACTTGATGCAATAGCTAGCTGTACTCAAAAATGGTAGAGGTCCCTGACTCCCTGGACCACAATAGCCAATAACTACAGGAGAGTGGATAGAAGGTAGGATATAATGTTGCATATTTTATCCTTTCACTTGATTCCAATGATGCGTTTAGTAAAATGCAAAAATAAAAATGCGTGTTTCTACTTACACAAAATAGAATTGTAAGTACAGTACTTAGTAATATGAAATATCTGCAGGTTGCTAAGCCTCCTTAAGAAAACAGAGTGCTGCTGTAGTTTGTTAAAGCGCCAATATTACAACAACACACTGTAGTAGTAATGGTGCTAAAAATCCTCAGGTGCCATCTGCCAATCTGTCAAACTAGTTAAAGGAATAACTAGTTAAAGGAACAAGCACCATAACAACAACAGCACAATGGCAAAATGTAGTCGTTATGAGGCCGGAAGTGGCCTGCCCCCTCTCCCATTGAAGGCAAGTAGTCAAACTGCATTAGAAGATCCACCAGACACTTCTTCCCAGTACTCACTGGCTGAGAGACAAGTAGTTTGAAAGATTATCATGGAAGTTGCCCAGGGGCTCCCAGCACCATAACCACTACAACAGGCTGTAGTGGTTATGGTGATTAGCAATTCCTTTTAAAAGAAGACTATGAGGAAGAACCCCTTGACAGGGGAAGATAGGGGGAATGAGATGACAGGAGATGTGATGATGATGTAATGATGGACAGGACTGCCCACAAAATTGTCAGTCTCTTTAAAAAAAGGGGATGTATTTGCCTGGATGTGCTGACCAGTCCAGTGATGTTAGCACAGCATCTAATGATATGCTGATCATGTGCTTACATAGAACTCTTCTTTGGTGTCCCTGGAGGTGGGGTACAAAGAAACAAATCCAGGAAAATGGGACAGTGGTGCAACGGTTTCTGTTTCCATTCGATCCACCTACCATGCATGGAAGTGAAGAAACCATGAACTGATCCTAGATTGTTACCAGATATCTTTATTGATATTATACAAGTTCTGTACTTACATAATGGGAATAATGCTGATAAAGCCAATGCCACTGAATAAAACGAAGCAGAACCCGCTGTACCAGTCTAATGTGGCTTGATATAACTTGTTGAATCCAGCTGATGCACTTACAACTACAATTCCTATTCCTAACTGAAGAACAACAAAGACTTTGCCTGGAAAGAGATTGAAAAGAAGCTCATTACACACTGCTAAAGACAACAGAGAAAAGAAAACAATATGTTACATTAAAACTACTAAAAAATAATACTAAAAACAATAGCAACAGAAAAGATATTTTAATACATTTTATAATGATAAATCTAAAAATATACCTGGATTATCTCGATAACATAATTCCAACAGTCAGTTTAGGAGGCTTATTGATCAAGTAAAAAAATAAATAAAAAAATTTCAAAATCAGAAAAGACACATTGGTTGGAGGAGTGCTTTTAAAGAATATTTATTTTGGTTCTCGCCCCCAAAAATGTTTGTGTGCATCTTGCCATGGGAAAATTTAGAGTGTGCATCCTCATGAAGGGAGGAAGGCTGAACGCCAAAACATTGGGGTTTGATTATCTCCTGCTCTAGGTCACAATGCCTGTGGTTACTTTGGTATATGGGTTTCAAGTATGAGCACTTTACATTAGGTTTCATGTGGTTATGGGTTTCATACTGCTTGCATACCTGTACTGTATATTGCACTTTGTCTCTATGGTTTTTACTGTTTCATTGTATGAATAAAATTATTATTCTGTTTGCATAATAAGCGAGACATATGCAGTACGTTGCCTGTACAGTTATGTAGTATAACAGTATAAAACAAACATTGGGCAGACATCTGCCAGTATATCAATAGAATAAGTGCCACCTAAGTTTTTTGTTTTTGAAACAATAAAATAAACAGTAGCGTTGGTTCCATACAGGTAAGATAATAATTTTTTTATGCACTGGAAAGGTATGAGAACCCATGTTGCGCTCTAAGTGTGCCATGGGAAACTCCAAAACAGACGATGAGATCATGAAAGAGACATGCGCAAGCAGGGTTGTAATGGGGGATAGAACAACAGGGCAAAAGCTATATAGAATAGCCAACGGAGCCAGAATAGGTAGAGAATGGGAAAAAATGGAGAAAGAAAGAACCACATGTAATATGTAGCAAAACAAAAGTCAGTTCAGACTGGTTCAAGCTGGAGAGTCCGCCGGCCCAGCTAAAGCTTGTCTCAGAACAAATGGTGAAATTGCGCCAACTTCCCAAGGCTTGCGTCCCTGCGGGGGTGGTGACTCTGCCGGTATCCCCAGCACTTGAAGAAAGGCCGGTGCCTCTTGAGGCTGAGCTAGTGGGAACGTCTTGCAATCGTTTTCTGTTAGTAGGTGTTGTGGGGCCCTGTGACAACTGTGACCCTCATTGAGGGAGACGCTCTGGTAGCCTCCACCAATGCGGTTTTATCAGAGTCTCTCTGGAATTGTAGGAGCACATCTCTGGAGGCCTCCGAGGGTGCTCATGCGGCTTTAGGCAAACTAGAACAGCTTGGCCAGTCTGGGGGACAGCAACGTGGACAATAGTCCCTGGACATAGTTGGGTAATTCTGCAGGAGAAATCGTGTCAGGCACTCCCCCGATTTGTACATTGCAGACCTTGGCCCTATCTTCCAGGCTTGCCATCCGCACACTTAGTTCTCCACACGTCTTCTGCAGAATATTAAGCGCAGCGCCTATGGTGGATTGCACCACCCATGTGCCCCCCAAATCTTCCTCAATGTCTAGAATGCAGCCTGTCAGCATTGTAACTTCCTCTCTCACAACATTCATGTCAGCCTGAAACACTGTTTTAATGTCCTGTAGCAGGGCTTTAATCCTTTAAGCCTTATCATCTTGTCCCATGGGCTGCTGTACCTGCATGTTAGTTGTGTCCTCCTTCTCCTGGAAACTCTCATTTTCAGATGAGGCAGTGGAGTAGGCCTCAGGCGGCGCCATCTTGTTGGAATAAAGCTCCGATATCTCGGTGACCAGGCCTGAGATCCGCTCGATGTTTCTTGGAGTGTCGTTTATGGAGTCGGCAGCACAGAGCTAACAAGAAGTGTGGCCATCTCGTGTGGGTACTAGCTCGGCCCCCCAAATAATTTGTTTTTTAATGTGCAATTATCTTTGGTGTGCTTTGGGTTTATTTATTCCTAAGACAGTTACACATGGGCACAGACAGGTACACACAGGCAAAATCGCCCTCTGCATGAGAGCACGGACCCTGCAAATAGGAAAAGATATAGGGCTGAACGATTCTGCATTCATGTAAATGCTACAAAAGTGTTAAAATCTGAAATAAATTTAGACAGGCATAAAAAATAAAATAGTGTCTGTCACTGGTATAGATGTAGCCTGTATTTGAGAGACGGTTCATATTAGCAAATTAACCACGTCTTTTTGAATGACACGTTTAGCTTTACAAAATGATATGCCTCTCACCGTATGATGATCCTTCAACATGTTTAGAGATCATTGACCTGATGGTTGGTGTTGGAATAAGAGAAAACATCATCACGGCCCGAGCTGAAATCAAAGCACATCTTTATGGAGATCATAGATGGAAGGACATGACAGGCCACTATGCTAAATGTGTACATAACATATCTCTGATAAAATAATATAATGAATCACAAGTAGTAAAACAAACAAAACATCATACGTGCCATTCTATTTTGATAGCCTCAATCTGTTCACCTCCATAGACATTATTTTTCAAAGAAACTACACATACAGTGCTGCATAGGGAGAAAAGTAAACCTACTAAATCAAAAGCACAGAAACTTACTCTGTTATTTACCCCCCACACCCCCCTGCCTACCTGTCCTGATCTCATATTCTGCCTGTTAAAAGTCCCCTCCTTATAGTGTTTGCTGCATGTCTTTGGGATCACTGTATTCAGTTTGAGGGAGCCCAATCTGTGTTACACACACAGCTACAGCTTTGCTTACTGCTACCCACACTTAATACCTTAAAGGGACACTCCTCATCCAAAATACACATACAAATAAAAAATCACTGCTTAATAGATATACCACAAATGAAAATATGCATGTATGTTGGCAAGTTGTAAGTCATACGTGTTATCCAGTCATTTATTCAGTATGGTAATTTCCAGAGAAATGACGGTTCCTCTTTAAATTGATTTTGAGGAACAAACCGAGAAAGTCAAGGTTTTTTCCAATACGCTTGAATAAGCTGTTTGTGTTTTTACATCAACATTATTTCTTCTGTACAAACATAGAATTACCTTCCAGCAGAGGTGGTAGAAACTAGAAACTTTTCAAAGGCTTGGGATAAACTTATTGCAATCTTGAGTAGGAAAAACGCTTATGATTAATCAAAGGGAATACTGGATAGGCCAAATTCCATTTATCAAAATTGAAATATATTACATAGTATTGTAGCATCACAGATTAATGGTATATGTGGTGGACTCGGTTTGCGTTTGCCAGATGTCACCTGAAAGGAACATTAATGCAGGAAGAACAAACAAAAATAAGCATTTGGAAAGATGTTAATTAAAAAACAAATTAAGAATTTGTACTTTTATATCTCCAGAGGCAAGTTTATATATTGAATTAATTGTTTATTAATCAATTAGCAATTGTTTGTTGTTGATGCCTAATATGGTACATAAAATCTCTTGGATACCCCAAACACAGTAATGCTTTTCCAAACAAACTACCAGAATGCCCAAACCCTCTGTATTCACTATTACTACAGTGTTCTTACTTATATGCTCCATGTAGATGTCATAGAGACCTTATGGCTTAAAGGAAAACTGTATGACCATTTCATCTCATTGAATTTGTTACAGGGCTAGGGGTCTCTTGGCACTGCCCCCCCCATTCTATAGTAAACCATTATCGAGCAGTTTCACACTAGGTAAGGGCCCCGGCCCACAAAAGACCAGCCAGCACTGCAGTTGGCTAAGTGAGATGACACACGTTCTTCTAACCAGACCAATTCATACCAGCAATGTGATAGGCTTAAAGCAATCAGATGACACTCTCTGCCAATCACACGCATGTATTGCTGCTCAGGCTAATGTTTTCTCATTAGTTCAAGCAACATAGATGGGATGGTCTGCTAAAGGATTCTTAATTAGCGTTAAAGGACAACTGTCACCTTAACACTCATTTTTAATATAATAATCCTTCAAACAAGAAGAAAATAGATTCTTTGTTGAATGAAGTATATGTAAAAAACAAACAAACAAGAAAGCCTCATTCCTACCTTTAGTATATGACAGGATCCTGCAGCCATATACATACACCTTGGGTCAGACAGTGTTTGAAAACTTCTGTATAGTCTCAATTTTTTCTCTGCGTCATGCCCCCTAAACCGTGCACTGACTTCATTGGGCCGACTAACTGTCTAATCCAATCCCTGTCTGACACAAGGTACAGGCATTTCTCACTTTATGAACTCCCGCTTTATGAACTCCCGACTTTATGAACATTTTTCTGGATGTGCCGCCATTTTGTTTCACCTCCATTTTGTTCAGTGGTCCATGGATCAGGACCGAGGAGAGTGCTTTGGAGCACAAACAAGAAGAAAAGAAGAATAATTTGTGGTCAGGAGTAGACAAGAAGAGAGATGAGGATCAGGAACACAGTTCCTAACGATAAAGGGAAGTCTAAAAAACAGATTTAGATTGTACTGTATTCTTTTTGTGGGCATACATTACAGATCCTGTAATATTATTGCACTGTGTGCTATTGAGAAGAGATTTGACTTGATTTGTCTGTGTGTGTCTGACATAGCTGTCTGTGTGTATGTGTGTTTGCCATTGTGCCATGTTTTGACAGGTGACAAAAGTGAGGAGGGCTGAAAAGCCTGAAAAAGGGGAGAAGGAAGAAAGTTTGAGATCTGTAAAAATAAAAGGACTAAGAGAAAAGTTCTAAGAAAAAGAGATGCTTTTGAGAGCTGAAGTTTGAAAGTTTGAGAGCTGTAAAAAGAAAAGGAGTAAAAGAAAAGTGATAAAGGAAAGGGGGAAACTGATAATGAAGAAAATGAATAAGTATGAGGGTTCAAGAGAGGTGCCCCCATTCAACACGTGCAGTATGTCTCTTCATTGAATAGCATGAGGATTGATGATAATTTAAAGAAGATTGCAATACGGTATGCATGCCTTTAAAATTTCTACAACATACATGTATTTATTTGCTATGCTTTCATTTTGTATTTGCACTTAATAATTTAAGTTTTTAATAGTAAAATTTGTTGGTCAGGAGCGGAACCCGTGTTTATTGCATTGTGTCTATGGGAAATTAGTTCTCACTTTATGAACTCTCACTTTATGAACTAGGCTTCGGAACCAATTAGTTTGTAAAGTGGGGAACTACCTGTATATGTATATGGCTGAAGGATCCTGTCAAATTCTAAAGGTAGGGAGGAGTTTTTCTCTCTTTTTTTTTTCTACAAATACTTAATTGAAAAAAGAAATTCCTTTCAATACATGATGAAATGATTGTTATATTTAAAAAATAGTTTTGAGGTGACAGTTCTTTAAAACATTAAAAACATTAAAGGGACACTGTAGTCACTATAAGCATTTCATCTCTTTGAATTGGTTATAATGCCTGGAGTACCCTGACACTGTCCCTCCATTCAGTGTTGCACCATGTTCGTGCAGTATGCCACAAAATAAGAGTCCCTGGCCACCCACAGTCCGTCCCCTTCAGTATGTGTAGCTAAGGCAGAGATTACACACTTCCTTGTTGTCATACCCACTCATACCGTCAGTTGGAACTCTGACAGGCTAAAAGCAGTCAGCTGACACTCTCAGCCAATCACAGCTGCCCATTTCTGCTCAGGCTAATACTTCCTTATTAGCCAAAGCAGCACAGAGGGGATGGATTGCCGGGGACTCTTGTTTAGCATTAAAACATTAAAACTTTAAAAACTGTTTAATGCTGATAGAAATGATGGGACCAGAAGACTCCAGACACTATAACCAGTTTAATGAGATGAAGCAGATACAGTGCCTACGGTGTCCCTTTAAATGGATGGTCAGCTCCAGGGGACTTTGGGCACTATGACTACTATGACTATAATATTTAATAAATAAAAGTAGCACTGTGGGTGCACATGCATTTCTTTTGGCCTTTTGATCTTTTTTTTTTTTTTTTTATATATATATATATATAATCCGTAGTACATTTCCTTTTACCACTGTTTATCTATGTTACACTTATGGCACTTCAATTAATATAATAGTAAATAATTTACATGTTCATATTTTTTTGCATCTTATGTTACTTACCAACATAATATAAATAAGTCCAGCGTACGAAGGCCATGATCAGAATCCCAGCATTAAATGATAACATCCCAATAACGATCAGGCCCAGGTCTCCCACACATCTGGAAAACACAAAAACTCCCAGAAAGCTAGTAATGTAATTCACATAGCCTGCAGCATTGCCATAGCCAACTTCAACTGGTCCCCAACTTAAAGGTTTTTTTAGTACAAATATATTGATCACATCTTCTGCTCCAATTGATGCAACATTGAAGAGAATTACACTAGTAAACATCATTATGAGTATCAGTTTTGATGGTGTTAAAAATGTTTGATCACCGGGTACAGAATTAATAATAGGATCATTTTCCAACAATCTGCTTTTTTCAGTGTATTCAGAATTCCCAGGGTCATTTTGAATTTCCTCAAAAGATTTGTTTTTCTTTTTTTCTTTTTGAGCATCTGTTTCTACTGAATCAGGTGTTTTCAAGACAAAAATGCTGTACAGGACACAGAAGACATAGCAGCCAAGGCTACAGCAAACGAGAATGACTCCTTGACGATTTCCAATGCTTAAATTGATAAATATGTGACCAGATACCAAGCTGCCGACAAAACCTGCCAGTCCATAAACCATTTCAATGATAATGAGTCTAAGAGACCTTCTGCTCTCGGAAGAATCCTGTGAAGCCCAGGCCATTACACCACCCCAATAGGTAGTGAACCAGCCTGTTAGACCATTCAGTGCAGCAGATCCAAACATCACCTCTATTGGCCAGTCCCAGAGAATGACAAATAATAAGAATAACCGTGATACGAGGTATCCAATCATTGGTATGCAAATAGTGATCTTTCTGTTACTTCTGTCACCAATTCTAGCCAGTATATAGGCAGAGAGTATTGGGGTGAAGCCCAGGATCAAGTTGTATGTGATATAAAAGTTTGAGATGGCTTTCTGTAGCACATCCTCATGAGAGCTATTAGTAAATGAGGTTGTTTCATTATAGTGATTCTTCACCACCATAAGCAAACTGGTATCATAGAAAGAGCTGGCAACCTGAGCCCCGGCCACGATAGGCTCAATCCATGTCCTTATCATAACCATTGTTATATTAATTGGTTATTTGTAGAATGTAATTAATAAAGCCATTCTCCATATACTCTTAAATGGGCATTAGAAGTGGCTAGAGCAAATGTAAAAACAACTCCTTAGAAAAAATGTATTAAAATAGGGTTGTCTCTCGAACATTGCAAGAACTGACACAGTTTCAGCCAATGCATCCAGAAAAATAGCTGATGGTCCTCGAATGTGTTTCAGACATTTGCTTGACTGAAATTCTAGGTAAACATGATGAAACGTTGTTGACTTAGCATGGCTGAAATTAAAGAAAAAACAGATTCACATGGCAATTAGACTTATAAGGATAACCATAATCATACATATTTTAAAACATCTTGATTAATATATTAAGGACAAAATACCAATCAAAGGATGATTGTGAATTCCATGTCTTTATATATATATATATAAAGGTAAAGTAGATAGCACTCCTCGGTCTTTCTTGTAAGTAAATAATAGCTTTTATTGCTCCAAATTAAAAGATCAACGTTTCAGTCTGCTGCTGCAAACTTTCATCAGGACATGGTTAACATAATACACAAACACACCTATATACCCACAACCTATTGATCAATAAACTCACCCCGCCTGGGACAAGGAACCACTCCATGGACCGCCCGGTCTAATTCCCTGCCGAATTGGCGGTCGGGCTATGATGACATCATTACATAGGCAACGGTTGCTTCCCTGACTGTTTTCCTCAGGTAGTCATAGCAACCGGACACCTAGGCGGCTCATGAAGCAGCAACTATCTCAATAATAACAGCGGTTATACAGAGACAGATCGCTTTTATCCAGGTGTACCAAAGCACCTATACTGTGAAATTAAAAATCTAAATAATAATAAATAAACTTCAAAATAACTTCAGATTTCACTTTGGCCGAAAGAACGTATGGCTAAATAGCAGATCCAATACAGTGTATGCAAACTGATCCTTCACATATCATAACATAACCAGCTGCATTTTTAGCAAAGAGGATTATAAAGTTATTAATTCCTCACTAAATTTCCCACTTAAATCTAGCAATAGGAAACTATAGTGGAGTCTATCCATATTTCCAACATATACATTCAATTCTGAAGTTATTTTGAAGTTTATTTAGATTTTTTTAGATTTTTAATTTCACAGTATAGGTGCTTTGGTACACCTGGATAAAAGTGATCTGTCTCTGTATAACCGCTGTTATTATTGAGATAGTTGCTGCTTCATGAGCCGCCTAGGTGTCCGGTTGCTATGACTACCTGAGGAAAACAGTCAGGGAAGCAACCGTTGCCTATGTAATGATGTCATCATAGCCCGACCGGCAATTCGGCAGGGAATTAGACCTGGCGGTCCATGGAGTGGTTCCTTGTCCCAGGCGGGGTGAGTTTATTGATCAATAGGTTGTGGGTATAGAGGTGTGTTTGTGTATTATGTTAACCATGTCCTGATGAAAGTTTGCAGCAGCAGACTGAAACGTTGATCTTTTAATTTGGAGCAATTAAAGCTATTTTTTACTTACAAGAAAGACCGAGGAGTAAAGACTACTTTACCTTTCTATGTTTTTGCTGATTAGCACCAGGCCAGCAGTGGAATACGCAGTGAGTGCAACAAAATTTGTATTTTTATATATATATATATTTGTGTACGGCACATTTCGAGGACGTAAGGAAACAAATAATAAAAAGAAGCAGTATTATAAAGAGCAAAGTCAGCTGAGGTGTGCCGAAACTGACATGAGGTTAGACCTGTAAAAGAGGGCCCACCTAGGTGAAATGATAATTAAACTGAAGGTGCGGTGGGAGGGGCACTTCCGGAAATGCCACTGACAGGTGAGTAGGGGCTCACGGGGTTTAAATAGGGATAAAATGTACCTCCCACAATTACAGGCCCAGCCTTCTATTTGTGTACGGCACATTTCGAGGACGTAAGGAAACAAATATTAAAAAGAAGCAGTATTATAAAGAGCAAAGTCAGCTGAGGTATGCCGAAACTGACGTGAGGTTAGACCTGTTAAAGAGGGCAAAAATTAAAAGAAGCGATTTCTCAAAATACATATTAGTTTTTAAGCACTAACATTATTTAGACATGTCATGGAAAGCCACTATTATTTCTTTTTCAGGATCGGGAATGTACCTATTGTATGCGGATGATTTCCACCTACCCATATTCTTTTTTTTTTTTTTAATTCTTTATTTTTGGCATGACAGTGCGATACAATAATGAAGAACCACATGCATTACACGGTGTAGGTAACCAATCCGTAATCCAGTTTACATCTGATTATACCATCGTTACAGTTCGCGTGATTGTGTTCAGTTTGGAAGAATGTGCTAGTTAGTGTCATTTTTCATACATTTTCATACGTATATACATTTTGTGAGAAATTGTAAGCATTATACAATAAAAAGGAAAAAGAAAGGAAAACATGCAATAACTGGGTATTCTAAGTACCGTAAATGTCAAGCTTTGGTTTCAGCCCATAGTAATCTGTGTTATTAGGTGTGAGATCGTTCTCGTTGCAGGGGGACCTGTTTGATATCGACCTTAGCCCTGTGTGGTTAGGTACTGATATTCTTGGTCCCGTTTCCAGCAACGGTGTTGTAGATAAGGTAGGGGTAGGGAAGGAGGGGGGCAGGGGAGGAGGGGTGAGGGCCCCCGTGGCGGAGTCCGGAGCGTTGCGGTGTGAGGCTCTGTTGGTGTCTTGTTAAGTGTTGGCACCGTGACCTACCCATATTCTTAATGATGTGAGTTGGTACGTGGTTACCTGAGGCAGCTGAAGCTGCTCCAATGCGGAAGGAATGTCCAGAGAAGGCGTGTGGGTTGTGTCCTAGCCGGAGTAATAAGGTACGAATGTAACACATAAATTGTTTAGTGGTTAGGGATAGCCCTTGAATAGCTAACAGTGGGAAATCCGGGTTAGAAGTGATTTGGGACACCACTAGTTTATCTAAAACTAGGATAGGACACTATCTGGTAGAGGTATGATAGTATTTAATTTCTCCTGGAGGACCTGTTTGGCTTGTTTTGGTATGGGTATGCTGTCTGGGTCTGTGAGTGCCAATTGTAAGTTGGGGCATTCCAAAATACCAGTGAGGAGTGACACGAACCCTGTGTGAAACCCATTAGTGAAACCAGCCGTGAGAAATTCCACCAAATGGAAAGAAGGATGATTAGACAGGTAGCGTTGCAACTTTGGTACGTTTATTGAAGTGGAAGATTTGTTAGGGTACAATCTGTTGGGGCACATTGTTTTGGCATGTGCTCTGAAACACAGTGAGCACACGTGAAGAAGCCTACAAGCACTATAACTGCAACCCCCGGCATTGAAATTATTGCAGACTTGTGCTTTACCTAGAAAAACAATTGGCCTGTCTAGTTTGTCTCTCACTTCCCTCTGGGTCGTGTTGGATTGGTAACTAGTATTGGTGCTACTGGAAGAAAGGGGTCGCAACATTTTCAGGACAGAAATTGACTGAATGAGCAGCAGAAGAGCATATAGCGCAGGAAGGGGTTTTAAGGCCTGCAAAATGCATAAGAAACAATTCCGTGTCTAGCTGTGCCCAATCAGTAATCGTATTGTACTGGGACAGCGATCTGTGGATCTGGAAGCGAATGACTTATGATAATCATAAAATGCATAGCCCCCGTACTTGTATGCTAACTCAACCACTTTATGAAGGTATAAGTCAAGTTACTCTCTACGGAGGGGGAAAGCCGTACAGATCACGTCTCTGTTCAGACCGAATGCGAGGACAAACTCGGGGATGTTAAGTTTCCTATTTAGTCTAGGATATCTAAACTTCATCACTACTGACAGATCCTCAAAGGTATAAGCTCTGTTCTCTACAACGTCTTGCGATGCTATCAGTAGTGAGGCCAAGTTGATGTCCTTCCCCTCTATAATGTCACGTCTAAGAGACTGAGGAATGAGGTGAATAGGATTTATAATATTGGTAGCTCTATTAGCTGGTAGAGGGTTATCTTTACCTCCTTGGTTAGGTGCGGGCTGAGCAATGGGCTCTGAAATCTCTGGAATGGTTGGAATATTATTTGACTCCAGATTATCCAACCTATTATTAATAGTTGCTACTGAAGAAACAAGGGAGGCCATCATGACATGTAACTCGGCAAGGTTATTTTGCACATTGAATTCAGAACTAGGGCCAGGCCTTTCATTGTCTTCAGTAATATTTAATAAACGAAACAGTTCGGCTTTCCTGGTTGTAGCTGGGAAAGGAATATTCCTCTCTTTAAGTTCTGAGGTGATTCTAGGGATAGTCCAGGAACGATAGCTAGAAGCTGGACTTGGTGGATTGGGTCATCTCTGTGAGCCTGATCTGAGTGAGGTGCTGGCGACCGACAGATCATCTCCTTGTGTAGAAGCGTTAGACATGCTACGGAGGTGAGGCAGATCGACAAGGTTAGTATGGAACCGTATAGAACAGTAGTGACCCAGCTTACTAGGCTAGTGCCTACTGGCTAAAATTGTATTAACTATCTTATGTTGGTGACAGGTGAAGCCCTGACTACTTGCCAAGTGACTATGAGAGGCTCTACCTATGATTTGGCTCGTGGGGCCTTTGTGCCACTGAGGTGGGTGGCGGGGCGGGGGTGTTGGCCTCTCAGTGATATGCTTATGTGCCCACTCACGGTTTACCGGAAAGACTTGTAGCCGGTGGTGGCAGGAGCTAGCCACGAAGACTTCTCGCTGGAACAACTAGAGGATCCCCAGCACTGCCGGCGGGCGTAACTGACGTCGGGAACACGTGAACCGGAAGTAGACGAAGCACTTCCGGAAATGTCGCTGACAGGTGAGTAGGGGCTCACGGGGGTTAAATAGGGATAAAATGTACCTCCCACAATTACAGGCCCAGTCTTCTATATATATATATTTTTTATTTATTTAAGTTTTTGTAAAGAAAGTACACACAAATGTATGACATAGAAGCTGTGACGAAAGCATTTACACACATATGATCAGGATATAGTAGCAGATCCACATTAGTTCAACATTTAGATATATGACAGAATCACTTTTGAGAAAGGCAAACCTGCCAAAACGCAGTGGAGGTGGGCTCACGGGGGTTAAATAGGGATAAAATGTACCTCCCACAATTACAGGCCCAGCCTTCTATATATATAAATATATATATTTTTTTTTTTTTTGTTTAAATTTTTGTAAAGAAAGTACACACAAATGTATGACATAGAAGCTGTGACGAAAGCATTTACACACGTATGATCAGGTTATAGTAGCAGATCCACATTAGTTCAACATTTAGATATATGACAGAATCACTTTTGAGAAAGGCAAACCTGCCGAAACGCAGTGGAGGTGGACTATCTTTTCTTTTATGTGTAAGGTATTCTGTCAGTTTGTTCAATAAAGCCTGTGGAGATTTTATACACCTACATCCAGTATCTTGGAGTTTCTTTTGATGCTGCACCCCAGGAAAAAGGCAAAGCTGTGAATCTGAGTATCCAGATCGTTACCAAAGTGGCCACCATTCCTTATGCTATTCAGCTTTTAGTCTAAGCTAGCTTGGAGAGTGGCTCAGACCCATGTGAGTAGATCCAACATTGATTTTTATCAATTACCCAGTTTTTACTTTATTACCCTATGTGTATGTTCCTCTCTGGTTTTAGATACATCTACTGGATGTGCCATTTGTGGTAACATTTTATCTACAGTGTGCTCTCACCACGATTTATTGTATATTTCACAGTTTTTTGTGTGTTTGAAGTGATACACACGGTGATTGCAGACCCTTTTATTTCTGTGTTTTACCATCTTTACTATTTATTACTTTCTGATTATAGATATATGAGGTGTTTTCTTTTTTTGTCCAGAGTGGAATTCTGTGTCTTTTGTGAAGTAAGAAATAAAATCATATTCAGAAAATTCAATGCATGAAAAGACTACTTGTGATGAAGCCAGGTTTATCTAAACAATATATTTACATACAGGTTGTAATGGTATTTATTAATTAATGACTTTACATCATAAAGAAAGCATATTTAGTGTAATGCTTTGGGGGCACCACTAGGGGGAGTGTGTAGGAAGACATGTGCTTCTGGCAGTGACATCACAGGCCAGCCTACTTACATTGAATAAAACCAGATGGAGGAGAAAACTCTGTCCCTTTGCCTGTAACTGACTGAACCTAAGATGTAGTAACAGCTCTGACTTAACCCCAGCCAAAGGGCTGGGGCCTTGTAAGTAAAATGAACATTTAGCCTTTTGTGTAACATGTAGCTACCTTTTGTAAGTAATATGTTGTAGTTTTGTATTGTATCATAATTGTAGTAAATTGACATTCTGCTAGCATCTGTTTATTTGTTATAGTTATATTAAATATACATTTAATATTACAATGTTTTGTGTATTTTCTATCCACATATTCGACCATAATACCATGAATTATAAAAATATTAATGTTGTTCCGTATTGCTTAATTATTATGTATTAAGAGATTAATATTCATATTTAGGTCACGACCACAACATTTGGCGTAGTCGGCAGGATTATGCTTGAATATTGGGGAAAATATAAATGTTATGCATTTTGCTTAAATCATACTGTAAATTGTCTGTCTGTATACAAATGAATAAATGAATGATGATTTGGTTTTAATGGAATGAATGCAGATAGCAGATAGGGATTAGATATTTGTTTTTAAGGTATCTCTTGTTGTAGAACATAGTGATGAATTATTGTGTTGCTTGTTACGTTTTACCAACCTTTGGTCATTTTTATATATAAAACAAAAAACAATTTTACTTTTTGTCTGACCATGTGGATTTTAATCCACCATTGACCACATGGTGTGAATGAGTTGAGGCCTAGTTTCATTGTTTGCTACCATTTGCATAGGAAAAGACTTTTCACTAAACTAGTTCACCAGGTTTTATTGCTAAATTTGACCCTGTTTGTGTACTAATTTACATTTGTTTGGCATTCATGGATTTGTCTAGTTGAAAAGAGATTTGGACAAAATTTATTAAATTAGTAGTTAAGAAAAAGATACGTTTAGTAAAGCAGATTCAGTGAATAATAGATTTATGTGTGCGTATACACAGAATATTAGTATAAATATATATATGATTTTGACTCATGAAGGAGAGACCACCTTTTTAACAGCTGTGTGACCATGCTTTTCAGCTACAGCTGGGGGAGAATTTGTCCTTGTTGGGGGTGGGTAGTCTTGCCTGTATGAGAAAAAAATAAACTGCATTGTTTTGTAAATGTAATTGCCTAAACTAATCAATTTGTGGAGTGTTTTTCAGCTTTATTATCCAGGACTAAGGAATTACTGGACATATGCAGGAACTGGTAACAAATGAACTGAAAAAATGCTAAAATAATTCCTTTGTCCTATTTAGTCTGAATATTTTAACAAGTTAGCATTTTTAACAAAGTAAGTGTAGGGGCTCAGATTAAGATTTATATTATTTTAGAAGCCATCTATAACTGATTTTAATATTTCCATGCTTTGAATTAGGGTGTATCTGCCTAGCGGGTGAACCTCCATAACGTGGGCTGTGATTTTAGTTACAGTAGCGGGTGGGGAACCTGAGCTAGGGGGTATTTAAACGTGTCCGGATAAGGGGGAGCATACCCAATAGTTGTTGTGCAGTTCTATCCTGTATTATTATTTGAAACCCTGTATTACTTATAAGTAGCGTTTTGTAACTTATTTGTAATTGTTTATATATATTGCTCTGGGAAAGGGATAGGCAAAATCTCTGAGAGACCAGGAAATATATTTTAAAAAAAGGGCGTATTACACTAGTGGTAGGGTGGCCTATCATGACCATAGAGACCCTTGGTGACTAGTTTTTGTTGTATATTGCCCTGGGAAGGGGATACGCTATTTAATAGAAATTCCTGAGAGACCAGGAAATATACAATAAGTGATACGTGAGTGTACTGGTTAAATTGCAGACATATTGGCCCAGAACCTTTAATCGAGCCGGAAAAGAGGCTGCTGTATGTTTGCTCCTCTATAATTTTGCGGGGGCGGTCACCCCCATGCGGAAAGCCACTGCCATCACAGGGTGGTTAGTTGTGCAGGCCCTTAGCCGCGAGGTGCAAGCATGTCCGTGGAAAGGCTAGAAATTAATAGGGAGTCACTCATAGCTGTCAGAAGTGTTGAACTTTGAGACATATTGACCTATATCCTTTCAGAGGCGGAAGAGGTGTTGTGGTTCACTCCTCTATAATTTAACCAAAGGGTGGAGAGTTATTAAACATGTTTAGGTTGGCTAGAAATGTGTTTCCTGAATTGCAGAGAAGATGCAGAAAGCAGCTATTAGCTGATTGTTTATTTTAAGAGCCAAGTAGAAAATTAAGAAAGTTACCTTGTTGAACAAATTGTTTATAAAATGAAAAGTTTAGGGAATGTATTTATATGTGTATATATGTATATATGCTAAGTAAAGGATTTGGCAGTATACGCTATAAGTGACAAGGAAAAGTAATCCTGATCTGTTTTCTTACCTTTTTCAGATATAGCAGAAACCAGGGGTGGACATTGGAACACAGATAGAATATCAGATGGAGACCAGTGTTTAAATGTTGACCTTTGATGAGCTATTGAATGTTTTATTTTATTGTCTATTTAACATGTCTATGCTATGATTTTGTGCATACTATTCTCTTATTTCTAGTGATTGTATTGCAATTGAAACCCTTATGTATTATTGTTGTATGTATGTATGTATGTATGCTTGCCTGGGAAAGGGGGGAATTGACCCATAGGGACCAGGGGGTATTTTTGTGTAAACCAAACTGGGGTGGGAGGGCTCTAACGAGGGAACCCCATTGTCCAGTAGGTGCTTGATTTGTGTCTGTGTAAAGTGCATGAGTGGTTGCAGTTCAAAAAACAAAACAAAAAAAAATAAGAGGGATAAGAGAAAGTAGGCATTTTGGGTTATCTATACATGTTTAAATAGAAGGGTGGTAAATAGGAATGTAATTGTTTTGGTTAATGTTTAGATTAAATTGGTTAAATACAGCAATGATAACGAGTGTTTAGATTAAATTGGTAAATGCAGCAGTAATAACGAGTGTTTGGGTTAAATTGGTCGATACTGTAGTGACATTGTGTTTATCTGTGAATCAGGAGTGTGCTGGATGTGAAGAGAGGTGTGTAGGTATTTATCCAAACGCCATAGGAAAAAATATGGTTAAGACACCACAATCAAATGGTACTTGTGATGATTGGCACAGTTATTATTTATGTTTGTGTTCGTCATTGCCTGTGTTTTCATTCAAGAACTTTCAAGCAAGGATATTTTAAGCAGAAGAAGAAGAAGCACTGGACACTATGCTCAACTGTTGCTGTAAGGAGAAAAAATATTGCAGCTAAGAGTGGTGAGAGTCGGAACAAAATGCATCAGGAGCAGGAAACTGTTATGTCAAGGTGGTTAATGGTATAAAGAAAGAAAAAACAAAACAATGTGACCACAAACACACAAAAGTCCTTGATCACATGAACTGTTTCATTCATCCCTGTCTCCATGAGTATGTTCTATGAGACTGTCGAAGAATAGAGTATCCAGTTTCCAGGACTAATGTTTGTGAAAATTCCAGGCACACAGACCAGCCAGAGGCTACAGAAATCGAGTCGGTCTGTGCCATGATTCATAGGTGTTATGAGTTTGTGGTGTCTAATACTATATTAAGCTCCAAAACACATCCTCACATGAACACAATATCATTGGTTAATCTAATAAAACATGGTTTGAGTTGTTCATTATTATAAGGGTGGGTATGTGCCTATTTCCCAACTGGTAATGCATGTGCTCAATGGTGAATATTTATATAAGCAATAAAATGTTAATGGGTAATAATTAATGGGTAAATGGGTATCGTTCTTCAAAAGGTGGGTTTTGTTGTAGGGCAGGTAGTGTTAAAATGGGGAAGATTCACAATTTACTGGTTTTATAAATGCTTGTTTTATGACATAAGTCAAAGGGTGGTTTGTAATGGTATTTATTAATTAATGACTTTACATCATAAAGAAAGCATATTTAGTGTAATGCTTTGGGGGCACCACTAGGGGGAGTGTGTAGGAAGACATGTGCTTCTGGCAGTGACATCACAGGCCAGCCTACTTACACTGAATAAAACCAGATGGAGGAGAAAACTCTGTCCCTTTGCCTGTAACTGACTGAACCTAAGATGTAGTACCAGCTCTGACTTAACCCCAGCCAAAGGGCTGGGGCCTTGTAAGTAAATGAAATGAACATTTAGCCTTTTGTGTAACATGTAGCTACCTTTTGTAAGTAATATGTTGTAGTTTTGTATTGTATCATAATTGTAGTAAATTGACATTCTGCTAGCATCTGTTTATTTGTTATAGTTATATTAAATATACATTTAATATTACAATGTTTTGTGTATTTTCTATCCACATATTCGACCATAATACCATGAATTATAAAAATATTAATGTTGTTCCGTATTGCTTAATTATTATGTATTAAGAGATTAATATTCATATTTAGGTCACGACCACAACACAGGTGATACTTGAAAAATTAGAATATCGTGCAAAAGTTCATTTATTTCAGTAATGCAACGTAAAAGGGGAAACTAATATATGAGATAGACGCATTACATGCAAAGCAAGATAGTTCAAGCCGTGATTTGTCATAAGTGAGATGATTATGGCTTCCAGCTCATGAAAACCCCAAATCCACAATCTCAGTAAATTAGAATATTACATGCAATCAATAAAACAAGGAGTGTACATAGAACAATATCGGACCACTGAAAAGTATAAGCGTGCATATGGACTCCGTACTTGGTTTGGGCCCCTTTTGCAGCAATTACTGTCTCAATGCGGCGTGGCATGGAAGCTATCAGCCTGTGGCACTGGTGAGGTGTTATGGAAGACCAGGATGCTTCAATAGCAGCCTTCAGCTCTTCTGCATTGTTCGGTCTCATGTCTCTCATCTTTCTCTTGGCAATGCCCCATAGATTCTCTATGGGGTTCAGGTCAGGCGAGTTTGCTGGCCAATCAAGCACAGTAATCCCACAGTCATTGAACCAGGCTTTGGTGCTTTTGGCAGTGTGGGGAGGTGCCAAGTCCTGCTGGAAAATGATGTCAGCATCCCCATAAAGTTCATCTGCGGAAGGAAGCACGAAGTGCTCCAAAATCCCCTGGTAGACGGCTGCGTTAACCCTGGACTTAATGAAGCACAGTGGACCAACACCAGCAGATGACATGGCTCCCCAAATCAACAGAGACTGTGAAAACTTCACACTGGACTTCAAGCATCTTGCAGTGTGTGCCTCTCCATTCTTCCTCCAGACTCTGGGTCCTTGGTTTCCAAATGAGATGCAAAAGTTGCTCCCATCAGAAAAGAGGACTTTGGACCACAGAGCAACAGACCAGGTCTGTTTTTCTTTAGCCCAGGTAAGACGCTGGCATTGTTTGTTGTTCAGGAGCGGCTTGACAAGAGGAATATGACATCTGAAGCCCATGTCCAGGATCCATCTGTGTGTGGTAGCTCTTGATGCACTGAGTCCACTCCTTGTGAAAGTCCCCAACACATTTGAATGGCCTTTTCCTGACAATCCTCTCCAGGTTGCGGTCATTCGTGCTGCTAGTGTACCGTTTTCTTCCACACTTTTCCCTTCCACATAACTTTATATTACATAGTTACATAGTTACAGTTACATAGTTACATAGCTGAAAAGAGACTTGCGTCCATCAAGTTCAGCCTTCCTCACATATGTTGTTGCTGTTGATTCAAAAGAAGGCAAAAAACCTAGTCTGAAGCGCTTCCAATTTTGCCACAAACTAGGAAAAAAATTCCTTCTTGACCCCAAAATAGCAGTCGGATGTCTCCTTGGATCAAGCAGCTATTACCCCACTAATTAGAAATTATATCCCTGTATGTTATGTTTTTGTAAGTATTTATCCAATTGCAGTTTAAACCTCTGTAGTGACTCTGACAAAACCACCTCTTCAGGCAGAGAATTCCATACCCTTATTGCTCTTATTTTTATTGTGCAGGTGTTTACATGGTATTTCAAGAACGCCACAACAGCGTAAACTTTTATCATTGCGGTATAAACAGTGGCATGGTATACAGTGCACATTTTATATTAAGATGAATCTTGGACTATTTAGCTAAGCATACATAAGACAGATTGATACCGAGAAATATACCGGTAGGTGCCTTGGGCGTGTTTAACATACTATGTTTGGGATTACAACATTTTCTTAGCAGGTAGCATCTAGAACGTTGTACATAT
>OW240916.1:94461524-94480728 GCA_933207985.1 Pelobates cultripes | reverse complement strand
GAAACTGCTATAATTATGAAAAAATGGGTTAACCCTAGAAGGACCTGGCACCCAGACCACTTCATTAAGCTGAAGTGGTCTGGGTGCCTAGAGTGGTCCTTTAACGTCGAAGTCTTCCAAGCAGCCCTATTTAGCTCTGCCCTTCCACAGCTCTCTGATTCTTGAAACAAGATGTTTTGGACTGTTGCGGACAGGGACGCTGCTAATGGAATAATCAGTAACTTCCCATTTGCAAAACAGCTTGAGAAAAGTGAAATAAACTGATGGAATTAATAGTAAAATTGATAACTAAAAATAATAACTTAATAGAGTGTAAATTCAGAGACCACACTCCTTGCTCAGCAATTCAATCATATTTATTATCACTGGCTTTCAAACAATACATATGCAATTGATATAAGCAAGTATATGTTGTTATTAAAACAAGTCTGTTAATCAGCCCCCGTCCCCCCACCATTACAAAAATTTGTAAATTACTATTTTTCTCAAACCCCTTTTATCCATGGAGATCTCGTGATTAGAACATCAGCTGACTTTATCCTCTGTGCCCTTGTCCAAGTTTTCCTGTTTCAAGAATCAAAGAGCAGCGGAAGGGCAGGCCCAGAGCTAAAAGGTGCTGTACCGACTCCTGGTAATACTGCCTAGTCCTGGGTGGTGGGAGCAACCATTTCCACTCCCAGTGATGATGGTTGCTTCAGGGACGAGAGACCGACTATCTCCTCTCCCTGGGGTGCTGGCTGCCGCTGGGGAGAGAGACTGGTTGTCTCTCCTCCCTTGACAACACACTGCCGCTGGGGAGTCAGACCGACTGTCTTGACTCCCAGTGATGATGGTTGCTGCAGGGACGAGGGACCGACAATCTCCTCTCCCTGGGATGTGGGGAAGAGAGACCAATTGGCCACAGCCCCAATCTCCGCAATCGGCACTCGCATTCCCATGCTGCTCGATTCTCCGCATCCAACTTGAACAGGGTTGCCAGAATCGTCTCTGTCGAAAGATTCAGGCCATATCTGGTTAACCACCTCTTGACCTCCTCCCTGTAAGCATCGCCCTCAAACTAATAGGTCATGTTTGCTGTGAATAGGGGCGCTGTACGAATACTAGCGTTGCCCTCAAATTGTAATTCCAAACGTTACCGGTGCCTATGCGCTGCTTCTCCTCGCACTAGGACGCCATCCCACCGCTGCCACCACTGTAATGGAACCGCTGGCACCCCAACTGGGTACCTTCCGCTGACGGATGCTCCTAGTGCTTTACGAGGTCTCCAAGCACTCCACCTGACACCATAACCACTGCAGACCCCATAAACCGCCGCAGCTTGGTTGGGGTCTCGCCGTCTCCACCCACTCTAGACCCAAGACCAGGGTCCAGCTTCCAGTAGGTCGACCTCTCCGAATTCCAGGAACAGGAACAAGCTCTTAGCAGAGCTTAGTGACCATACCCTGGGGAGTATAGTGATAATAGCAATCACCAGAGTGTAGTTCTCCAATCCCCCAAACATGAGCCGAAACTTCATGAAGGTACAAGATGATCTGACTCCAATGAGCGTTTATTACTCCTTATATACAAGTTTTTAGGCCAGAGGCACACCCCCTAGACCTGGTCTTAAACTGTGACAAAAGGGACACAAACCAATGGGAACAATAATTAACATAATAACACTCCCACATACACAATGAAATCTCTCCTCTCCATCCTGGAGATAATTGGCTTAAGGCACTGCAGTACTGTAACCGCAGGTGATTCCCTTATTTACCACTATATTGTCTTAAAGCATAGAACTTAGTAGGGCTAACCATACAGATATCTTAGCCATAATTGTATATAGTTAGTAAGAGATCCTCTATTTAACATATATAAATAATTGAGAATACAATATAAAATAAGGATTGTCTTGGAAGCAATAGTTTTGTCTTTTTGGATATTTATTATATAAAAATATAAATATAAAATCCATTATAGCAGAGTTTATAAGATTAAATTACATGCTTGCAAATATCATTAATAGGTTAACATACCCTTCTGAACATGTCATCATATCAGCCTCTCTGTCATTTTAAGATGGAGCATCGTCTGTCTCCAAGTCTCTCCTCTGTATCTTAACATTTAAAAGTACACCTATTTATACCTTAGGTGTCTCCATTTTAGGGTTGCTGTAGTTCATTTACTTTATTCATTTTGGGACCTCCCTTAATTTGGCAAACATACAAGGCCATAACTAAAGGGTGCAAACGTCATGGAAATTTTCCTGACTTAGTTCAAGATGGCATCTTAAAGTCTGAATAGGTTATCTGTTGTTTATACTAAGTTGTAAGTGTACAGTCGTGGGAGATTCCCAGATTTGGGGAAGTTCCATTAACTTGGGGTTATCACAGTATATTGTGTACTGAAAGAGTCGTAGCATAGCCTTGAAGCTTGTTTATACATTATTGTTATTGTAATTCGTCTGGGATAAAATGGCGCAAACATATTATGCACTGAAGTTATTGCTTAAAGAAACAGTTATGAAAAACAATATGTTCCATTTCTAACACCTTGTCAGTTTGCAATATCTCTTAAAGACAATGTACACAGTTTAAGAAATAAAACATTTCATTCTAAAACTTGTAATATTTGCATTTGCCCATAACAGTACACTCAATTATCTCCAGGTACAGAAAATATCTACATTTTACACTAACAGCAAAAATACATAAAAGTACATAAAAATACATAATTCTTTAATTATATATTTCTTTAATTAATAATTATATTACACAGAACCCCCACATTTAACCTATCCCCAGATAGCTCAGATCTGAGCGCCCAATCTAGGTGAACAGCGCTCAGATCCCATGAACAGAGTAAATTTGCCATGGGGTAAAGCATAGCAAGGGCTGTTGAGAAACCAAGGAGGGACAAAAGCAGTCAGTTCCAACTGGTTTGGCAGTGTGCCTGGGACAACGCCCTGCTGGAGAACAATAGACAGGAAACGGGGGAGGGGAAGAAACACACCTTCCCATGGATTCAAATGGGCAGAAACAGTCTTTAGAAGCCAATAAGCCCCAAATAGTCTTTTTAAATGGCAATACACCCCAGGGCCATAGTCATGAGGAAGGAGGCTGGCAATCAGGCTCCTCCAACAGCTGGGGGCAAAAGGCAGCTTGTCACCTAACAATCCAGTGACAAAAGGCATTTCGTCACAATGAGCAATAACACATATAACACATATAATAAACTGATACAGAACCTGAAGTAATACACCATATGAACGCTGCAGTCCCTGAGGAATACTGACGCTGTGGTTCCACATCAGGCAATATGCTCCACATCTGGTGTTCCTGCCCTGACATCTCCCCCTTTTGCAAATTGATACACACCGAGATTAAGGAGATTACAGGCACCGACATGCCATTACAACCACTCCCCATTCTCCTACACCAGACCAGTATGCCCCTGAAGGCATATAAAAAGTCTCTAACCAAGCACCTGCTTCCAGCCGCAAAGTCCCTGATCCCAACTTACTGTAAGCGCCCGGGTGCGCCGATCATCAAATGTACTGCTACCTGGACTCCTTGGCTAGATTACACTTCCTGGGAGGTCAGGAGAGCTAGATTCTAGTAAAAGAAAGGCTAATTCAATGGGAGAATTGTTGTTAAGTTACCAGTGTTTAACTCATGTATGCAAAACATACACGAAAATTAACAGAAAAATGGTTTACTGACCACAAAAATCAAGGTCCTGCCATGACCATCCCAGTCCCATGACTTGAACCCCATAGAAAACCTGTTGGGTGAACTGAAGAGGAGCATCCACAATGCATGCGAGGTATAACACTAGAGTAATTAAAGGATAAATTTAATGCACTTGGATGAGCTAACAAGGAAAACAACTCCAGGAGACAAGCTAGCTGTGAGTCCAACTTAGAGGAAGAAAAGCAAGATTCCCTTGTGGGGTACATCAACTTTTTCGGGACAGGCGCGCTGCCTGCAGAGGATTCTGGTGCTGGGCTTTGGTTTTATCCTATGCCCTGTTGGGTACGCATAGACAACCGCCAAAAAAGTCCTGCTGTCAGGACTAGTAGCTCACATATGGCATAATACGTGGGCACAGTATAGTATTTGGCAGACTCACTGGGGTCTGCCATGATCTCTCTGACAGCTTTGGTCTCCAGTGTGGTGTGATGGGAAACACACTGCTTGTCCTGAGATAGGTTGCCGACAGCGTTGTCGGTATGGACTAATTCTGTGAGCTCTCAGTACCGGTTGTGTTGCTCAGCACTGTGGGCCCCAGGTGTGCATCCAACTTTGCCCAGAAGGATTCGAATAGTTGGTCTACGTGCTGCAGGACCTCACATTGTCCTCCATTAATATTGACTAATAACTTGTGTCACACATATATTTAACAAAGATTTTTTTTGAGGGGGAGAGGGGAGTTCAATCCGTGTTGCATTTGCAGTTGTTTGATATTCATGAGAGCAGAGTATTTTTGTGTATTTTTTAAACAAAAGATCAAAAGGTTAAACAATAGGGCTTGACAACGTTAAAATAAAATTATTCGATTTAAATTAGATTTCTGATAACTTCCATCTCTTTTTTCAAGTATTAACTAGGGCTTTAGAATTTTCGAGTACCTTATTCAAACACAATAAAGCCTCAATTTAAAGGACCACATAGTCTCAGGAATATGAACATGTATTCTGAATGCTATAGTGTCCCTGACCCTAGTGGTGTTAGATCACCCCTCCCAATTCGGCATTTAGAGGGTTTTTAACTTACCTTTTTTCCAATGCCAAGGCTCATTCACCACTGCTCATAGAGGTACCTAATGCGCAAGCATGGCACGCATCATGAACACATTTATGCTTGCTCATGGGAAAGCACTATATCAATGCTTTCCTATTGGGACTGCTGCATTAATAGAGCTGTAAGCGCGCTGCCTGCATTGAACATTGCATAATTTATCTGCAAACATTCTCAGACTTTAATGGTGACTTCTGTAGCTAAATCATTTTGAATGTTTTTCTAAGAGTACTGAATCATTCAGAAAGCTTATTAGATGAAGGTCTAAGTTAGGAATAAACCACTCATTCAGATTCTAGTTACAAAACTGATCAACAATCCCCTTAGTGCTTTGTTTTCTTGACTACTTTAGGCAGAGGAATTACAATAAAGTTTAAAACCTAATTATTGTGGTTTGTGTTTTAAGTTGTCAAATTACCTCATGACATATACACGTACACTGAAGAGACTGTGGGAAGGTCTCGGGGGAAAAGAAAATATCTTATTTTAGGGAAGGAGATATGTCAAGTGTTCAAAACTTACACAACATTTACACTTACAACACTGTTGTAGTTATTGTTTATCACAAACTTTGACCTCACTCTGCGTTACTTATCATGCCATGTTATATGCTAAATTTAAACCTGTTTTACAAGGTGTTTCCCTTTTAAACTACGACAATTAGATATTATGAGCTGGCGCTGATATTTATACATATTTACTTAACCCATTAAATGTCACTTCATGACAAACATGTTATGAAATGATGTTCCTAACTCAGTCACCTGAGCAAATTCAACTATGATTCATTAGTAAGACAATAGAATAAGGATGGTTCAAATATTATGAAATTAGTGTATGATACGAGGTCATCTTTGCAACATTTGCATATTGCTCAAACAAAACTCAGTGTTTAGGTGATATAACCCTCAACCTAAAACTCCTGAGTAAGAGTGCAGCTCTACAAAATAAAGAGACACTTACCCTTCAATGCAATATGAAGGGATGATGTTAACATGGAAGTAAAAAGACATATATAGAGTGATATAGTTAAGTCTTATGTTTAAATGAATTTGGTGAAATTCCAACTCACATTTACAAGAGCCTTTTGAGATATAGGCTCTAAACAAACAGGTGTTCGTGCACTTTTCACGTGGCAACCAGACCTTATTCTCCAACTTCAGAGTGGTACTCAAGTGATGATATATGGAACCAAGGAAATAAGAAATACGACAAGATCACAGTGCAGTATGTCGGTGTTAATATATATGGCACATTTATGCTTCTCCAAATCCTTGATTTCAATACCTGCGGGTTTGTTAGAGTGCCCTTTAGAGTGTTTTACAGCAGCTGACTATTAATATATTCTCAAGCGCCTGGCAATCACACTTTTAGTTTGTAATATTGTGACAAACTTACTTTCCTGTGTGTGTTTGTCCAGGATCTTTTGGCACAGCCCTCTAGGGTAAGAAAACCAGGTCAAGACAAAGTCCAGTTTCAAAAAGGCCTCTGGCCTGTTTATTTTCTGTTGTTGTGAAGTAACAGGATACAATGAACAGCAAATCTTCTTTCTCCACAAAACACCTTCTTTCTCCTCCAAAACACTTCCCTCCCTTCACCCTGCGTTAACTGCAGTTATATAGCTGCTCACAGCCCCTACAGGTGAGGCTAATGACCTCGTTAGGCAGTGAGCCAGAACTCTATGGAAAACCTGGGCTGGACTCATGTACAACCACTCTGACAGTGGGTGGAGAATCGGCCCACCCTGCTCTTCCGAATACTCCACCCCAGGGACCCAAATAACAGAGGAAAAAAAACCTACATTTAAACTTCACTTTCCCTGGGGCTGCATGTGCTTACCCACATGTCAGGATAGTGGCTGTGCAAAAGTCTGGGTGCCAGATATACACCCCTGACCACCATCCCCAACACTCTGTTACAATATATATTTACATATTGCTCACTAGGAGACCCTGGGTCTCATTAGCCTTAGTATTAATATAATGTTGGCGAGCCTAGGATAATTGATACCTGAGCAAGGTTTTTCTATGTTCACACTCTCAGAAACATATAGAAAACATAATTTAGGTATTTTAGCTATCAATAGCAATAAAGAACATATATAATTATGAAATGTATATTTGCACAATCACTGATTAGTCATTTCAAAAATATATTGCTAACATTACATATACATACTATGTTGTTTAGCTTGAGGTATCTGTTTACACTAAAAAAGTTAACTTTTCTTTTCAAAAATATCAGTATACAAAAAGCATTCTGAGTATGTGCAAACAACACCACTCAAGTTAAAAATCCAAAATTGTAAAAAAAAATAAAAAAAATCGATTTAACCTTACATTATATTTTATTCTGAATTAGTGTCTGTGCCAGTAGAAACAATACAGTTAATTTATAGTACTCCCATACGCTGTTTCTCCATTCAAACAGCTTCTTGAATGTAGCGTCCGCGATCTTTGCAAGCAGGCTGTAATACTGAGGACAAGAGATGAAATGAACAACAGTAAATTCATCATTAATTCACTCCTGCAAAAATCATTACTATTGCGATTGTTGAATCCTGGTTTGGATTATGACGCAGGGACTTTGTGCCTAGAAAATTTATATCAAGACTCACTGGATGTGGACTGTCAGGAGGAGACCTCCATCTCTAGGTCCTCCTAATTCAGCAGGAAATAAAATGATCCTTACTCCAGTTTGTGACACACTAGACATATGCCTTTCAAAAAATAGTTTTGTCTGAATAAACTACAAATATGTCACCGACTGGAATGCAGATGGCTTTATTTTTCATTAGATACCTTGTGATTTTTCAAAGAGGCCTAGATATTTTTTTACTATTATAACACCATCAGTGGCGGATCCAGAGCCTGATCTCGGGAGGGGCACTTGTAGATTATTTAAAGAAATAATCCAGACACAATAACCACTACAGCTCAGTGTAGTGGTTATGGTGTCAATAGTGCCGGGACCCCCTCCCACAGTAAGTAGTCAAACCGCTTAAGAACAGTTTGACAACTTACCTGAGATCTGCTGGGAAATGGGGCTGTAGTAGGGCATAGGAGCAGTGGTGTGTGTGAGTGGTGCAATGTGTAAGGGGTGCAGTGTGTGTGAAGGTTGTAGTGTGTGAGTGAGGGCGGCAGTGTATGTCAGGGATGCAGTGTATGTGTGGGACAGTATGTGTGTGTAACAGTTGCAGTGTGTGTGTATGAGGGGCAGTGTGTGTGTATGGGGGGGCAGTATGTGTGTATGTGGGAGCAGTGTGTGTATGGGGGGCAGTGGTTTGTGTATGTGGGGGAGTCTGTGTATGGGGGCTGTATGTGTGTATGGGGGCAGTATGTGTGTGTGTGTGTATGGGGCAGTATGTGTGTGTAGGGGCAGTATGTTTATGGGGAGACGGTATGTGTGTGTATGGGGGCAGTATGTGTGTGTATGGGGGGGCAGTATGTGTGTGTATGGGGGGCAGTGTGTGTGTATGAGGGGGGGCAGTGTGTGTGTGTATGGGGGCAGTGTGTGTGTATATAGGGGCAGTATGTGTGTATAGGGGCTGTTTGTGTGTGAATGGGGGCAGTTCTGGGTGTGTGGGGAGACAGTTTGTGTGTATTGGGGCAGTTTGTGTGTATAGGGGCAGTTTGTGTGTATTGGGGGCAGTTTGTGTGAATGGGGGGGCAGTTTGTGTGTATTGGGGGCAGTTTGTGTGAATGGGGGGGCAGTGTGTGTGTATAGGGGCAGTTTGTGTGAATGGGGGGGGCAGTATTGGGGGCAATGTATGTGTGTGTGGCTTTTTTTTTTTTTATAATATATTTTTTTTTAATTTAATTAAAATAAATATTCTATGTCCCCCCTCCCTTCTTACCTTTACTGGGGAGGAGGGGGGACATATTTCGATCCCTGGTGGTCCCAGTGGTGATTCCCTGGTGGTCCCAGTGGGGAGAGTGAGCTCTAGCCCGCGCTCGGGCTAGAGTTCTCTCTCGCGAGATTTGGAGCGTTGCCGCGGTAATTGCGGCAACGCTCCAAATCTCACGAGAAGAGGACCCGGAGGAGCTGCAGGCAGAGCTCCCGGGTCCTCTCTCCTCCCTCTCACTCCCTCTCCCTCCCCTGCCGGCTGTCAGCACAGTGCCTGCGGACCGGGGAGGGAGATCTCTGATCTTCCTCCCCGGTCCACAGGCACATTGCAGGGCTGGCACCTGCATGTCCTGGCAGGGGAGGGAGACCGGCGGATTTCTCGGGGGGGGGGGGCAATTGCCCCGTTGCCCCCCCCCTGGATCCGCCACTGAACACCATGTGCTTGTTTATTGGTCTAGGACAGTCAGCTGTCTTCAGCTCCCTGCTTGACATCTCATCAGTCATACATGGTTATAAGAGCATGGAAGTAAATAAGTTACACAGACAGGGTTAATCCCAGGCAAGTCTTGTGGGAGACAAGGCTTGCCTAGCAGAGCACACTAATTGGTTGGCTTACAAGCACTAACGTGGACAAGTTCTCTCTCCCTGTGTTCTGTGTACAATATTCAAACTTTATGATATCTTTACTTACATGATTGGAATAATACTGACAAATCCAAGGCTGCTGAACACAATGAAGCAGAACCCACTGTACCAGTCCAGCGTGGCTTGATATAATTTGTTGAATCCAGCTGAAGAACTCACTCCTACGATTTCTATTCCCAATTGAAGAACAACAAAGATTTTGCCTAGAAAGGTATTACAAAGACACTCAGATAGAAAGTGTACATCACAATCTGGAAATACAGGAGATGAAATTAGTTTGGTCAAATAGGAAAATTACCCCATTACCCTTATATGTGCCTTATATGTGGGGTTCCCCAGATTGGTATGAATCAGGCTCAGCTAACAGCCTGCTTGGGGAAGATGTAAACATTCAAAGCATGAGCACCAAGGATCCCAACCGACATACACGCACAAACATTTTAGACAGATGTTAAAAAATGCTTTCAAGAACAGAAATGCTAATGATATATTTTCTTATCAATTAACAAAATGCAAAGTGATTAAACACAGGAATAATCTAAGTGAAATAAATATTTGTTTTGACCCTTGTTTCCCTTCAAAACAGCATCAATTCTTCAAGATACACTTATACACAGTTTTGTAAGGAACTAAAAAAGTAGTTTGTTTCAAACATGTTGGATTTAGACTGCCCAGCTGGTTATGTCTCTTTATGTCGTCCTAGATCAGGGGTAGGCAACCTACGGCACTAGTGCCATGCACAGCACTCGAGGTGTCTTTGCACGGCACTCAAGGCTGCTAGAGCCAAACTCACTCTGGCCTATCAGGAGTCCCAGTAAAACTTCAGATATCTGCTAATACGAAGAGGTGGTGAAGGACAATCCTCAATTTATGCATTGCAACACATAGAGGAAGTGATCTCAGATCAGTTCCTCCCAGCACTTGTGAATGGGAATCCACACTGTAGTAGAGCTGCCATCGACAGCTATCGCAGCTCCTGTCCTTGACCTGTACCTGGCCAGCCTGGTCCCCACTGGAACCCAGGAAACCCACCCACACTGCTAGATATACACAGAGCTGCAGAATAACCCTCCCCTAATACAAATAATATGAACAGCCCACACACACACACAATCCCCACAAACGCAACACCACTAACAATCCACATACATGCACACAATCCCACATGCAGCCTCTCACATGCAATACCCTAAACAGCCCCACACATACACACACTACCAAATACACAATGTGACAAATCCATCCACACACAAGTCCACAAGCAGCCCTCATACACAGCCCACATTCATGTGTATCATACACGATACCATAAACTACTAATGAACATATACAATATAATAGCTCATATACGCACAAATACAACAATACAAAGCAATTACAGTAAAAATAACACAAGCAGACTACGGCAGCATACACACCTCAATTTAAAAAAATAGGACCGGAACGCTACGGGACATCAATCCTATATCGGCACAGTGCTGCTAAAAGGTTGCCTACCCCTGTCCTAGATAGACACCACAATGTTTAGATCAGGGCTCTGTGGGTGCCATGCCATCGCTTCCAGGACACTCTGTCCTTTTTTTATGCTAACAATAGTACTTAACTTCTTAATAAATTTAGCTGTATCTGTGGGGTTGCTGTCATGCAGCAGAACACATTTGGGGCTAATCATATTTTATTGCATTGAATATACACACTAAGGATGTGAAAATGATGGAGCTATATAATTTTAATGTATAATTTTTAGAATAAATTTTAGCTGCCAAATACACTCTGTGGGTACTCCTTTTTACCCCACCACACATAAAAGATCACCAAAAACAACAGAAAAACCTTAGATTTAGCAGGTGTTTATACCCTAAAACCTTTAGTTTTCAGGAGTGCAGCGCTATATTTAAATATGGAAATGAGTGAATTTTTTTTTTTGTATACGTATATGTATTTTGTACATATAAAGTAAAATAAAAAAGATATACAAATAATAGTGCAGTATATCGAAAAAATGTCCCAATAATTATTATGTGAGTTATAAGTTTAAATAAACTCACATTTTTTAGAGCCTTTTACAGTTGTAAGGCTCTAAACTTCCAGATGTCTGTGTCTTTTTGGGATAACATGGATGCTGTCCAGGAGGTGGGAGGGTCTGGGAGGGAGGGTCTGCTGGAGATTGGCTGGGATGTGTCAGCTGACCGGGGCTCACCGCGAACGGTTCGTGGCGAACCGCGGCGAGCCGTTCGCGGGAAGTTCGCGAACGGTTCGCGACATCACTACTCTCCACATCATACGAAAAAGACACAGATATTCCAATCTAAGTGTAGTATTTTCGATACTGATTATATCAATATAATAAAAAATGCAGAAGTGCACACCTTGTTTATAGCCTTTTGATAACTGGCTCTAAGTGTGTAGGCCTAGTGTCAGTTTATGGGGTGACACTGCCCCTCTCTGGAATCACTTGCGCAGGATACAGTTGAACTGATGAGTATAAAAACTGTATTTATTTTTTTACAGAGAAAAGTAATATAAAAAAATATGTATACAAACTATTTACTAGAAAATAAAAAAACTTTTAAAATCATATAAGAACAATACAATTGTATTTAGTGGTCTAAACATAGGTCCACTATTGCATGATGAACAATTGGCTGCCTGTACTTCTCAGCATCGAGGAGAACATTCATTCGGAACCAACTCCATTTGTAGATATGCTTCCCCAAACATGCAAGAATCCTCCACCATTGTTTACTTATGTGGACAGACATTAATTCTTGCATTACTCTCCAGTGAACAAACTGTTTTCTGCTACAGCCAGGGCCGGCCTTAGGCAATTAGGCGCCCTGTGCAAAAAGTCTTCACGGCGCCCCCCCCACCTCCCACCAAGTTGCCTGAATACAGTAACACACACAGGCACCGGGGACGTGTGTATCACGAGGCAAACAAGGCATCTGCCTTGGGCGCCACTTTGCAGGGGGCGGCAAAAAAAAGCATCCCTCCAAACCCCCAGGCAGATCCCTTGCTTGCCTCGCATCCTGGGGGGCTCAAGAGCTGACCGGCTGGCCACTTTTGAGCCCCCCCAAGGCTGGCAGCGGGCAGCGAAGGAGCATACTCACCTGAGCTCTTCCTGCTCAGCTTCCTCTGCGCCGCTTAATGAAGCCGGGAGCCAGAATATGACGTCAGTCCGGCTCCCGGCATCACTAAGCGCTGCTTACTCAGCCTGTGCGCCCCCTGCCTGCCTGCCCAGCAGCCACACTGGACTGCTGGTAAGAAATCCACTCCAGCTTTCCCAGGGAGGCTGGGTGGATTTAAAATAAATGTAAAAAATATTAGTTTGTGAGTGTTAGTGGAAATGTCTGTGTGTGTGTCTGTGAGTGTTTATTTTGAAGTGAATGTGTGTGTGTGTGTGTGTGTGTCTGTAAGTGTGTAATTGTGTGTGTCTGTAAGTGAATGTGTGTGTGTCTGTGAGTGAATGTGTGTGTTGGTCAGTGAGTGTATATGTGTCGGTCAGTGTGTGTTGGTCAGTGAGTGTGTATGTGTCAGTCAGTGAGTGTGTATGTGTCGTCAGTGAGTGTGTATGTGTCAGTCAGTGAGTGTGTATGTGTCGTCAGTGAGTGTGTATGTGTCGTCAGTGAGTGTGTGTCGGTCAGTGAGTGTGTAGGTCAGTGAGTGTGTAGGTCAGTGAGTGTGTATGTGTCGGTCAGTGAGTGTGTGTCGGTCAGTGAGTGTGTGTCAGTCAGTGTGTATGTGTCGGTCAGTGGAGTCGTGCATCTTTCAGTGAGTGCTTGCGTCTGTCAGTGAGAGTGTGCATCTGTCAGTGTGTGTCCAAGTAATAGTGTATGTGTGTATGTCATTGTTTGTCAGTGTATATGAGAGTGTGTGTCTGTCAGTGAGTGTGCGTCTGTCAGTGAGTGAGCGTCTGTCAGTCAAAGTGCGGCCTTGACAGGAAGGGGTGGGGAAATTTAAACTCGGTTACAGGCATGTACACACACACTCAGTTAAAGGCAGTCACACATACAGGCACAGGCACAAACAATGGCACAGCTACAGCGACACAGACAGACAGTCACATGACACACACAGACAGACAGTCACATAGGCAGTCACACACACAGACAGACACACAGTAACACACACATAGACAGTTATACACACACAGGCAGGCAGTCACACAGATAGAAAGTCACACACACAGGCAGGCAGTCACACACAGACAGATAGTTACAGACAGACACACACAGGCAGGCAGGCAGGCAGTCACATACAGGCAGTCACATACACAGGCAGTCACACACACAGACAGACAGTCACACACACAGACAGTCTCACACAGACAGACAGTCTCACACACACAGGCAGTCACACACACGGGCAGTCACACAGACAGACAGTCACACAGACAGACAGTCACACACACAGGCAGTCACATACATGGGCAGTCACACAGACAGACAGTCACACACACAGACAGTCACACACAGGCAGGCAGTCACACACAGAGACAGTCACACACACAGAGACAGACAGTCACACACACACACACACACAAGGACAGGCAGTCACACAGACAGTCACACGCACACAGGCAGGCAGTCACACAGACAGACAGTCACACACACACACAGACAGACAGTCACACAAACAGGCAAACAGTCACACACACACACTTACCTCTTTCCAGTGGATGCAGTTGGCTGATGGGGAAGCATCTTTCCCTCTTCCTGTACAGCAGGGGCTTCGGGAGGTATTAGCCCCGTCTCCGCCTCTCGATAAGCCCCGCCTCCGCCGCTCGGTAAACCCCGCCCCCTCTGCCGCGATTTTTTTTTTTTTTTTTTTTAAATAGACCCGGGTGGAGAATAATTAATCCTCCAGCCAGGTACCTCTTTTAGCTCCCCTGCACTCCGGCCATGAGTGAGCTGTGTCGGCCACAGGGCGCCCCCTGTTCCATGGCGCCCTGTGCGGTCGCACAGCTCGCACACCCCTAAGGCCGGCCCTGGCTACAGCCAAATATTTCCCATTTTGACTTTGACTTACAGTCCATAGCATCTGCTGCTATTTTTTCTATACCCCAGTTCCTGTGTTTTTGTGCATAGTTGAGTCACTTGACCTTGTTTTCAAGTCAGAGATGTGGCTTTTGGCTACAAGTCTTCCACAAACACCCCTTCTGCCCAGACATCTCAGGGCAGAAAAAGGGGTGTACCAGGGTCCCACTGGTTTCTGCCTGCTCGTGGCATTGCTGGACATCTTCTAATTGTGGGATGTGGTGTGTCTTTTTGTGTTTCTCCAGAAGAGCTTGGAGAGCACATTTGGAAACCTCCACCTGTCTTAAAATGTCGGCCTGAAAGAGACCTTACAGATCCAGCATAACTACCTTATGTCTTGTTTCTGTGCTCAATATTGACATGGTGTTTTTGACACTAAACTGTCTTCAGCAATCTCACTTTGTTAAAGGGGCACTATAGGCACCCAGATCATGTTTAAATTGCAGTGTTAAGATTGCCTCTAGTGGCCGTCTAGCAGACAACCACTTAAGGCACTCCTGTCGTTTCAAAGAGTTTCCAGCATGCTGAAAAACACACAGGAAAGCATTGAGTCAATGCTTTCATATTGAAAGGCCTAATGCGCCTGCGTCGCATGCCACAAATGTGCCTTAGGTTCCAACATCGCCTGGCATTGAAGGTGGAGAAGCCCAACACAGCACCAAGGGACATCGATGGTGGAATCCGGTAAACGTTAACATTTTTATTTTTAACCATTTACATGATGGGGGGAGGTGAGAGGGGGTGGAGGGGCAGAGGGACAGGATAATGTTAGGAATACAGCTTTGTACTCCTAACACTATTGTGTCTACAGCATTTAAAAAAAAATCTTTATTTTTCGTTGTGCATAAGAGAGAGCTTGCAATGCCACAATAGTGTTTGCAAGCACAGAATGGTCAACATAGGTTACACATACATGGATATGACTTTTAGCACATTTTTTTTAGTAAAGGACAGCATAGTTTAACAAGCTAGGCAAACACGTCTAACTGTGTGACATAGAACTGGTACTGAGACATACAAACTGTGTAAGACTATTAAGATATGAGTGGTGTACTAAGTATGCTGTTAACTAGAAGTATGTTCCACATTGTAAAATAGTAGGCTGTGTAAAAGTGGGGAACATATTAGGTGTGACATAACGCTAAATGTCCTACTGGAGGGGGACACGTTGGTGTGCTGCGTTGGTTAGCAAAATAAAAGTAGCAATGGTTATACGAAAATGAAATAAAAATGAAGCACCATAAAGCCAAAAATAAAATACAACACTGCCGCCCATGCAGCTATCCAAGTCACGCCAGAGAGCTCTGGTAAGAGTCCCCGGCCACCAGGTGCTAAGTCCGGAGAGTTAGCCTATTCCAGAGACAGGTAAGTTCATTGCATGCAGATAGTATCTACCAAGGGTAAGACCATATTCATGCCAAGTGGGTACCTTCCTCCTATCTCAAGCCTGTATCAGGGCCTTCACCTCTGAACCACTGTCTCGGGTGTCACGGCAAGGGTGCATAATTTATTATTAAACTATGGAATATTACTATTTAATATAACTTGCGTAGTGCATCAATAATTTGACCCCTGGGTAGAGGACAAATGGCAGAGAGAAATTGCTCTTTTGATCAAAAGGGGCTTCTGCAAGGTGTGAAAAGGATTGCCCTTTTGATCTATCAAAGGCCCTGCAAGGTGAGACATTTTACACTTGAGCCACCTGTATGTCTAGTTTCAATGTCACTAAAAAACAAACAAGAGTCCTGCGCATCCAGTATAGGTGTGCACACCCAGATGCTACCACAATTTATTTGAGGAAAAAGTGAAAACAGCAAACGTGTCGGGCAGCAGCCCTTTCTCAATGCTAATGTCCTGACCTGATGGCAGTTCTATTGGATCATGGGTGGGGCATGCAACGTGTTTATGGGATGGGAAAATAATAAATTTGTAGATGCAATTATTATTTCTGTGGCAAGTACATAGGAGAAGATAGAGCCAAATGTGTCCATTTGGATTGACGTTGGTCTGGAACAAAGCAGGTGGTCACTTATTATTTCTATAGGTACGCCTTAACTCCACCCCTGGGCAAGACTTGATAATCCACAGGGTATTTTTCCAATGATTTGGAGGGGCATGGGTGTATTTGCTCGGGCCAAGATCTAATTCTGAGTGAGTCACCATCATCCTTCTTGCCAGAGACCCCCTGGGCAGAAGTTTTACTTTGGAAACCTAAGTGAGTAATTACTTATCTGTTGTTGGTGTAAATAATTTGTTTATCATATATTTTTGTATGCACTGTGACTATTTTTTGCTTATAATAAACATTCATTTATTAAGTTCTGCTTTTAAAGGATCACGTTACCTGAAGAGACTAATTAGTATTTTGCAATTACGTAGATATTGTGCTAAGTAATATTTGGTGGGTTTTTATTATTGATTTACCTGGGGGACCAAGGCACCCCATTTATAAATTGTTTTGGTGGTGGCAGCGTTAAAATAGTAATAGTTATATTATTATGTTTAAGTGTGGGTGGTGTTAAGGGGGATTTTGTAATTATTTCCGGTCTAGCGCAGACAAATAGTGAACTTTAACCCTTTCACCACCACAACTACATCACGCACACTCTTGAAGTAGGGTGCGTTTGTGATATCGGGTGCTTGTCAAGGCCAAGTCCATCCCTTGTGAGGGGCAATGGAAGTTCTGGATGATCTGGTGCCCTTTTTCGGCCCTGGGTCCTCCACTAAAGTGGTTGGAGTTGTGAGGGCAAACCCCTTTTGGCACTCAGTTTGGGTGGGCAGATGGACTATGTATTCCACTGAGTGGGTCCTCTCACTTTCTTGTGTCGGTTCTCTCCCCATTGGTGCAGAGTGTGATATCTTAACGTGCTTTTTCGGGCGAGTGAGTGTGAGAGCGGCCCGTCTTGACAGCAGCAGGTATAGCGCGTTGAATGCCTGCAGGTGAGTTCTGCGATAGGTTGCAGCTCCTTTTGAACTCCTTCAGCAATGGGTGCAGATCTCACACAAACATTAGGTGAAGATGACTGGGTTGACATATGGGCTCCATCTGTGAAACACTACAGGTGCAATCCTGCAAAATGTTGATGAGGTGGTACACCACCCCTGTAAAACTGTTCCGAATGGGGAAAACCTCCACTGACAAATGCTGGAGGGAATGTGGGAATAAGGGAATATTCATACATACGTGGTGGACCTGCCCAAAAATAGTACAATTTTGGGTTCTCATTTAAAACCTCCTCAAAGATATACTGAAAAGACAGATAGACTTGAAGCCATGGTCGTTTCTGCTGCCCAAACCAACAGAGAGCCTCACCTCTTGGCTCAAAACCACAGTGCCCACCCTAGAAATTGTAATTATTAAAATAAAAGACAATTACTTGATAGACAAATTAACTGCCCAAATCTGTAACATACAGTCAACTTTTAATAAGGTATAGCAACCGTGGGATGAATTCACAAACCAATAGATGATGCCTGCCCCCTCGCCCCAGGGGGGAAGTCTACCTATCACCCTGTCCCCCTACACTCCCCTCCCCATTTCTTTCCTTTACTATTTCTCTTCTTTCTTTCCTTCTCTTCCTCATCTATATTTAGATCTTAAAAAGCAGAGCCAGGTAGCGATTTTAAAATTCAGCAGAAAAGTCCTAGTAGCCGGAGAAAAATATTGAAGCAAATGCAGAGAAACTAAGAATGCTTATCAACCATCATGAGGCTCACTACACATCAAACCAAAAATAACACTTTTCCTAGCGATGTCAATACTGCCTCTGTCACAATATCCCATAACCTGTTTTGACTCAGCTGAACCCAATTTATATGCTGATGTTTCTTCTGTATTAATACAATTGTATTTGATGTTTTTCTCCCACATTGTACCATACATGCTGCTATGCATGCACTTTCTATAAAGGGATTCTATAGTGCCAGGAAAACAAAGCCATTTTCCTGGCACTTTAGGCTTCCACAGTGTCCCCCTTCCCCATCCCCCACCCCTCCAGCGGTGCTGAAGGGGTTAAAGCCCCTTGAGTCACTTACCTGAATCCGGTGCCGCTGTCCCTCTGTGCTGGGTCAGGCTCTGCCCACGCCCCTCCCGACGCCGACGTCAGACAGCGGGGAAACCTAATGCGCATCAATGGCCGTGCTCGCATTATGATTTGAATAATGCTTTCCTATGGGGAAAAATCTGATGCTGGAGGTCCTCATGCAGAGCGTGAGGATGTCCAGCGTCAGATAAAGAACCAAAGGTCCGTTTCGATTCTGGAAGTCCCTCTAGTGGCTGTCTCGTAGACAGCCATTAGAGGAGGAGTTAACCCTCAGAGGTAATTATTGCAGTTTTTCAGAAACTGCAATAAATACCACTGTAGGGTTAAGGGACATGGGACATTGCACCCAGGCCACATCAATGAGCTGAACTGGTCTGGGTACCTACAGTATCCCTTTAATGTTAAATAATCCATACACATATATTATTCATGTTGACTTGTGATAAACTGTTTCTACGTGAGCGTCTAAATAAAGAATAAAAAAAAGAGGCGTTAAGCTGGGTGTCGGGGCAAGATCAGAACAGAGGAGGTATGTCATAAAAATATACACAAAGTACAAGTGACTTATGATAATATAATATTTAATATATGCTTTCTATTGCAAACAACAAAATGGGGGAACTAGAGGCAATAGCATACAGTAAGCAATGTGACATAATAAGCATAACGGAAACACTGTGAGATAAGACACATGACGTGCCTGGGTGCTAATACTGTCCCTTTAATACAATATGGCCATATGGTGTAACTGAATCCCTATATATACTTAGATGGGTGGTTTAAAGTAGCCTTGTCAAATTTAAAACTACATTTTATTTTGTGTGCACGTGGGGACCAAGTCAGAGGCTTCTCA
>OW240916.1:94436034-94452723 GCA_933207985.1 Pelobates cultripes | reverse complement strand
GAAAGAGAAATTGGGAGGAGAAGGAAATTGGAGCGGGAGGAGGGATTGACATTCATCACATACACACAATGCACCCCTTGCACACAGAAAAACACACAGACACACATACACAAGCAATGCAACCGTTACACACAATGCATCCTTTACACACACAGAAACACACAATGCATTCATTACACACACTCAATGCACCCCTTACACACATTCAATGCATCCCATACATACACAGAAACACACCTTGCAGCCCTTACACATACAAACACAATTTCACACACTGCATTCCTTACACACATATCAGGACATCCCCTACACACTCCACCCCCTGTGAACAAACTCACTGGTGGAACATGAAGGTGGACCCTGGGACCCAGACCTTGAGCTGTGTAAAGGACCCCAAAAAAATGGAGCTGCTTCCCGTTCTCCCAGAACATTGATTTTTGTGACCACAGTTACAAACCGCCTCCAGAGAGCCTGTTCTGCACCAGACCAGTGGAGCTAGACTGCAGCTAGAGCTCATCATCATCCTCATCTGGTTGTAAGTAGGCAATCTAGTATATTATTCGTGGCACTAAGCTCTAATTTACCTCACATTAAAGAAACACTAGAGTCCCCAGAACCACTTCAGCTTAATGTAGTGGTTCTGGTGTCTATAGCCTGTCCCTGCAGGCCTTTTAATGTAAACACGGCGGCACTGCAGCACTGGCGTTAGTTAACATGGAAAATCATATGGGTGGGGCATTGTGATGTCACATGGGGGGGGTGGCGGCAAACTTTACTTTTGCCTAGGACGGCAAAAATCCTTGCACCGGCCCTGGCTGGAGGGGGCTGTGTGAGCTGTGGCCGCACAGTGTCCCATGGTAGTTAGGGTGCCGTGCGGCCAGTACAGCTCACACAAGCAAACAGCTGATAAACTGGCCGCACGGAGGAAATGTGTATGTGTGACTGTCTGCCTGTGACTGTATGTGACTGTCTGCCTGTAACTGAGTGTGTGACTGTCTGCCTGTAAATGTGTGTGTGACTGTCTGCCTGTAAATGTGTGTGTGGGGCTGCAGGGATTTTGTAGAAAGGGGCGGGGGTTTTGTATTGGGACAGGAGTCTTTACAAATTGTAAGAAAAAAAAAGAGAACCTTTAAAAAATTTTACAGGTTTGTTTTTTTTTGGGGGGGGGAGGGGGGGGGGGTGCCAAGCACAGGATCCGCCCCGGGTGCCAAATGCTCTAGGTACGCCCCTGCTCTAGAGTTCTTTATTAGTAAATAAACAGCAATGAATTATCACTGATCTTCCTTCTAATTGTTAGTAGTCATTAAAACCACCTGCCTAATATCGTTTGGTCCAACCTGTGCTGATAAAACAGTTCTGATGCACAGAGGCATGGACCTCTGAATGTGTCCTGTGATATATGGCACCAAGATAGACATGTGCAATTCGTTTCGTTCCGAATGTAAATTCAGAGTAATTTCGGCAATTCGGACATTCGGTTGCTTCCGAATGTCCGAAGTGCCGAGGTACCAATGTGCCGAAGTTCCGAAGTGCAGAAATCCTGAAGTTCCGAATTTGACGAAGTGCCGAAGTTCCGAACTACCGAAGTCCCAAATTTCGGAAATGCCGAACCGAATATTTTTCCCATGCACATCCCTACACCAAGACACTTGTAGCATATCCTTTAAGTCCTGCAAGTTGCAAGGTAGGGCCTCCAGGGATCGGATTCCTTCCAGAACATCACGCAGATACTCAATCGGATTGAGATCTAAGGCAACACCTCAAACTAAAAGGGACACTAGGCACCCAGACCACTTCAGTTCATTCAAATGGTCTGGGTGCAGTGTCCAAGGTCCCTTATTCTGCAATGGCGATTACTGCAGTTTTTGTGAAACTGCAATAATTGCCTTGGAGGTTAACTCTACCTGTAGTGGCTGTTTACTAGACAGCAATTAGAGGGACTTGTGGGTGGTTAGGTAACTTTTGGTAGCCTAAGTGACCCTGGACGTCCTCATGCATACATCCAGCGTCACCCAAAATCCTATAGGAAAATATAATACAATGCTTTCCTATGGGGGAGTTCCTAATGCGAGCATGGCATTCACTGCGCATGCGCACTAGATCCCACCCGCCAGCTGACATTATAGTTTCCCTTTAAATAAAGCAATACCACATAAGGGTACCAAATTAAGGAGCTGTTGTGTTTAGTAGATAGCTCCCTAATTTGGTATCCTTTAAATGGAAATCCAACATATATATATATATATATATATATATATATATATATATATAGTTATCTACTTAACAGTCCGCTTTAGTGAATGACGGATATCCGAATTACGGATGTTTCTAATATTTTTGCTTAATTTAGTTTTGTTCCGAATCCGAATGTTACAGTTCTGAATCGAAACAAAACTAATGTTCTCCCCATGTACATGTCTAATCTTTATTTTATTTACTTTTTTAAACACAAAGGGAGGTGGACTGAAATTAACCTATAGGTACTTTAAGTTTAGGAGGATTAAGTTCTAAGGTATATCCATGGCGAACTTTCCTGCCAAATCATTCTGGGTTTAGCAGGCTTGTCACAATTGTCCCTAATCTCCGTTTATATATCCTACTCATTAATTGCAACTCTAAACTACTCTATGCCACAATATCATTTCAATACAGAAATAACAGTTTTCCTTTAATTAGTTCAGTGATTTGAAGTGGTCATGGTGCCTGCAGTCTGTACGTGCACTGTTTTGCTTTGAAACCACTGGCGTACATATAGCGGTCGCAGCTGCGATCGGGCCCGTCACTCCAGGGGGCCCGGCTACCCTGCAGACCCCTGCGCCCGATTGCCCGCCATCACCATTTCCCTGCCGTGCGGCAAACCGCCGGGCCGCATGCTAAGGTGCCATGCTGTCAGGGCCACCCGATGGAGATGGATTTTCAGGGGTCCCGGTCAGCGCTGCGGCGCTTTAACAGCGCGACCGGGCCCCCTGTAACGAGATCATCACATGCTGGGAGGAAGTGACTGCCCTGGTCACTCCTCCCAGCTATCACTGAGAGCCCGTGCAGGAGGAAGCAGAGGGAGTCAGAGTGGGATCTCTGACTCCCATCAACCTGAGCTACCACTGGACCCCAGGGGAAAAAAAACTCCTGCACCTAAAAGGTAAGAAACAGGAGGATGACTTAAATATTATGTGTGTGTGATTGTTTGTATGTATGTGTGTTTCTGTGTCTATCTGTCTGTATGTATGTTTTGTGTGTCTGTCTTTTTGTATGTGTGTGTGTCTGTCTGTGTGTGTGTGTATGTGTGTCTGTCTGTATGTGTCTGACTGTTTGTTTGTATGTATGTGTGTCTTGTCTGTATGTATGTGTGCCTGTCTGTTTGTATGTATTTGTCGTGTGTGTGTGTCTTTCTGTCTGTGTCTGTATGTATGTGTGCCTGTCTGTTTGTATGTAAGTGTCTTTGTATGTATGTGTCTGTATGTATCTGTCTGTCTCTTTGTGTGTGTGTGTCGGTGGCGAGGGGGCGGGGCATGGATCAGTTTTGCACCGGGGCCCCATGGGTTGTGTGTACGCCACTGTTTGAAACAGAAATTAACCCCTCTGCTGTCGGAGGTTTAACTTCACCTTTGGCAGAGTCATAGGGTGTCACCAGCCAGCTAATGTCAGTTCTATGCAGAGCTTGGCAAGCGGCTCCTTAGCCACAGCCCAGCGTAGCAATTTCCTCAGCTGGGTTTTCTCTGCCTTGATGTCTCCATCCGATTATCTGCCCAGGTAACAAGGTTTACTGTAACTCCAGCAACTGAGCAGAATTTAATACTTTCCGCAGGCAGGGAAAGCCGCAAAGTGACTAGGTAGCCCCTGCCTATGAACACCGGAAACCCTCCAAAGGAGGGATATATTATGCAGTATGTGTGTATGGATGTATGCATTAGGTAGTATGTGTGCATGGGTGTGAATGTAATGTGCAGTGTGTGTGTAAGTATGTATTAGGCATGTACTGGAACTGGGTCAGGGTACTCATGCAACATAATCACTTAGTGTAGTAACCCTTCAAATACAATGCTGAAAACTAACCATACTGCCATTTTATTATGTAAAGTGCAAGAGAGGTGTACAGCTGATTACAAAATAATACATTGCTTTTAGAAAGGCTCCCCCCAACCTTCCTTAGCCACGTGGCAAGGTATCAGCTGCAGTGTTAACAGTGAATGTAAGTGCTATGAAAGCAAATACTTACATACTCCTATTATGAAAGTGTATCTTGTTCAAGATTTATGTAGATTACATTCATCATTGTTGCTGAAGTCTTACGAAGGTAAAGAAACACGCTGTTTAGAAGTTTCCTACACATGATTTCTGCAGTCAGGGAAATCGTGCTGAGTACATTCAAAAGAAATGCCTCCCCCTTGTGGTATTTTTGTGAAAATCTCTGAATTTTAAAAACTGCAATTATGTCACAATAAACTACAAAGCTTTTCAGTATTTCAGTACAGACACACGCAGACACATACCTAACTATTCATCTGTCTATCTTTATCTTTTGACCACTGTGAATGAACATTGTGACATTGTCATTTTGACTTCTACTTCTCTGTCTACAGTTGATTAGAAATCCCAGCATTCTTGCCCAGTTGTGCATATGCCCCTCTGTGTGTCTATTTCTCCCCCCCAATTTCCTCTTGTTTCTCTTTCTCCCCGCAGATCCTCTGTGTGTTTCTTCCCACCAGCCCCTCTGTATATCTCGTTTTACCCTTGTCTCCAGTTACAATTGTTCATACCTATTATGCAGAGATCCAGTAAGTTTTTATTTTTTATTTTTTTAATATATATATATATATATATTTTATTTTTTTTTATTTTTTTTTAAATAAGGTTTTATTCATTTTGCCTGCTTCCATAGAGCTGGGATGAGCAGGCATTATAATACAAATCTCAGACATTTCCTCTATAGCGGTACATGAACAAAATGGGTTTGTAGATGCCACAAGTGCGGTAAAGCGTGCGTCTTTGTTGGACTTTTCACTAATACTTTAGCATTGGCCCTGCCATACTTCTGGCTATTTGTTGAATATCTGTTATACCAGGAGGGGAGAGGGGGGGATGGGGGCATATGTACACCAGTAGATGGATACATAACAAAGATAGGACATGATACAATGATATTCTAAGCACCCACTCCACATCTGTAATAAGACTAAGGGGTAGTTGGAAGGGGGGGTAGGGGGTATGAAAAAGAGTATAGAGGAGGTGACCGACTCCAAATCTGATAGTTGGCTGAGCAATAGGTACAAGGATACTATGTGGTGGTATACATTTAACAGACATGACATTTAACAACAGAACATGAGTTGCAATATTCTGCAGGATTACTTATGCCTTGTTTCCACTGAGCGGTACAGTTCGGGTCGGTCCGGTCTGGTATGCTATTTTGAGTGTTTCCATTATGAAAGTGGCCCATACAACTGAATCAAACCGCACCATTCCTGGGCCCCGTTCAGATGTAGGTCCATAGAAAATGTTACGGAGCTACTGGCGTCACACTATACAACACATTGGTTGGCAGACAGGAAAACGTCAATGCTCACGACAAATGACACGCTAGGCATGTGGTCTAAACCCCCATGCCTCCTGGCAGTCCAACTTGCAGTGGAAACGCTCACCTGAATAGTCTGGGCCATTCTAACCCTTCCGAACTGTACCGACCCGAACCATACCGCTCAGTGGAAACGAAGCATATGATACGTAATAGGGATTGATACCTCCAGTCTTGTAAGCTCCAGTACCAACCCAACTACACCTCTGGCTACCCTTCCAATTATATATATAGTATACAAGGGGGTGGGGTAGTATGGAAAGGGAATGTAGCTTACACATTGGCAAGAGCAATAGCGGTGATGTCTCGTACGTGGCCATCTCTTAACAAATATCTTGATAAGACAATCACTTTATGAGACCCTGAGATGGGCATTGGGGGAGGGGAGGCAAAGGGGGATGGAGGGGAGGAGTGGAGGGGGGGTAGTAATGCAATACTTGTAGGAGATGGCATGTATACGAACTGTCCTGTGCATATATGGCTTTGAGTCCGCCATAACCATTTTGCTAGTTGCAGCCTAGATTAGATGTAGTGGTTACGATTCTCTGTACCCCCGCCTTGTCGTTACATAGATCTTGACAGATGCTTGCAGTCTGTAAAAATATAGTCATATCCCCAGGTCACACCTTGTGGGTGAGGACCCTGGTGTCTTGCCTTCTACCGTGCCAAGAGTTCCCTTAATTGAGTCTGAGCTCCCAGAAAAGTAAAAGCCCAGTCCGACGATCTCCACAGGCGTCAGTAAGTGGTGAGTTGATTAGTGTCCCAATGTCTGACCCCATTGCGGGGTGGCAGCATTTAGGTCGGTTTTCCTTTTTTTGGCCGGAGTGTTCCATCTCTGTCTCTGAGAAAGACTTGACACGTCCAGTGCAGGTTGTGGTGTGTACCAGTCCAAGACCCGCATGTAAGGTACGTCCAAGGCCCTCAGAAAGGGCACTACATCCTGGTGAGTCACTATAGAATGGGTGATGCCCTTGTGTAGTGTCCCATAATACTTTTATGATCCGGTCCTTTACTGTGAAATAATGCAGATGACATATGACGTCTCTTGGTGCCTCTGTAGCTGTACCTCTTGGTCTAAGCGACCGGTGGGCCATGTCAAATGCAATGGGTATATGGCTGGGTTCCCCCAACAGCAGGTTGAATATCTCAGACAGTGTGGCACACAAGTCTTCATCTTGTTATTCGGGGAGGCCCCGGATCCTCAAATTATTGCGACAACCCCTGTTGTCGAGGTCGTCCGTGTTTGGAGTGTTTGGAGAGCAGTCAGTAGTTGCGACTATTTTTTTAAGGGAATTAGTTAGTTGCAATATTTGCGAATTGGTCACATCCCTCTCCTCTTCCGAGTCGGTGACCCTGTAGCCCATGTGTCGGAATTCGGTACTTAGCGCATCCAATTTAGTTTGGATTGCAGATTCCAATTTCCCTAGCATATTTTCCAGGTCCACCTTGGTTGGTAGTTGCTTTAATAAGTCTCTTATGTTGGGTTCGTGTGAAGCATAGGAACCTTCAGAGAGCGACGGGCTCGGAGGGGCAGAGTCAGTAGGCCACATGGCCGCAGCCATTTTGTCTTCCCCACCGTCTCCTTGACGGCTCCATGAATCCCTGATAAATTTAGAAAGGGAGCCAGATTTGCTTGCCGTGGTCTTCCCTACTGTGTTCTGTTTGGGGTTCTGCCGTTTGGGGTTCCCCATGTTGTCCTATTGTCTCCAATTGCACTGGATTGCCTTATGAGTCAGAGGGAGCTGAGTCAGTGTGCGTCCATTCAGTTCCCCGGTTGGCCACGCCCCCCGTTTGTTTTTATTTTTATGCGATTTGTACCCAGTGGCGTTATCCTCATGCTATGTTAAGCCTGCAATAATATAAGGCATTAATCAATTTCAAGGCAGTGCGCAAGTTTGGCTTGGTATACTCCACAAGTTTCTGCTTTTATCTCTTGTACTTCAATTCTAGCACTGCAATACTACTCTTGAACTCATTCTATTCTACCCTGTTCAGCAACTGTCAGTATTTATGTCATGACTCATACTCTACCTCTCCTCACCTCACCTAAATACTGACATATTTTGTATAAGCTCAAAAGCTGAAGAACACAGACAACACTCCAGGATCAAGAAGGTATGTTTATTTATGGGTACACCACCTCATAAAAAGTGCCAAGTGCGATGTTTCGGCATGTCTATTAACCACATATATAGAATAAACTCCAAAACATGACATGGAGTCAACAAAAATCCTAAATAGTACACCATAGTCTTAAAGGTATAATAACCAACTTTGTCTTAAAGGTATAATACCGAATATGAATCAGTATGGCATTATGAAAAAAACTGACATCCTTAATTGTATAAACCAACAGTAGTACAGAACGACATTTGCTGACATTTTGTGAGATCATACATATAAACATATAAAATATCAGCTAAACAGGGGGCGTGTCCTGACCGCAGATGTGAGCGGACGTGTGAGACCGGAGCTCCTCCGACATCTCGGCTAACACAGCGTGGTTTAAGCAGCAAACTGCCGGCTAAAGCCAGCAACATCAAGGGGAATTACCCTCTCACTAAATGGCGGCGAAACCGCAACGAAAAATGAAGCAGAAAACAATGCATGCTCATCTGGAGAGGCACCACAGCACAGAGCATGGCGAACAAGATGGCGCCGATAGGCCCAACTCCCCAACATGTGACCATGAAGCAGGGGATCACAGACATAGCCAAGACAGCCCAGCCACCAACTCTTCCATCAGATCAATCATGCTGGAACTTAAATCCTCATTTAAAGCAGACTTGCAGAAAATAGCATCAGACATCAGATCAGACATAAACAGCATTGGGGAACGCACAGCGCGCCTGGAAGAGCGCACAGAGGAATTGATTGATGCACACAACTCCATGGCAGAGGCACATGCATCCCTACTACAGAAGCTCAAAATACTGGAAGGGAAGGTAGCAGACCAGGAGGATAGAAGCAGGAGGAACAATATCCGCATAAGAGGTATCCCAGAATCTGTCACACAGACAAGATTAACCCAATATGTGCAGGACTTATTCAAAATGCTTATCCCCTCCCTGGCTGATGCGGAGTTAATCCTAGATAGGACACACCGACTCCCTAAACCCAGGCACCTACCACCTGACACGCCAAGGGACACCATTACGAGGGTCCACTACTACCTAATCAAAGACCGCATCATGCAAACAGCCAGAACGGCAGGCCGCTGGCCGGAACCATACACAGACATCAAGCTCTTCACAGACCTCTCATCAACAACCATGCTTGCATGACGCACGTTCGCGCCCATCACCGCAGCACTAAGAGCAGCAAATGTACCCTACAAATGGGGCTTCCCTACGAAGCTACTGATCAAGCGGAATGGCGTGGACAAACCAATCCTCAGCCCAGAAGAAGGAAAGAGGATCCTCCAGGAATGGGACATCCCGCTACACGACAACGACCCCAAGGGACCACATTTGAACGCGGTACCAAAACCCCTCGCAAAAGATTGGAACCGAACAACGAAAACCCCGCGCACATCCGCCGACCGCAGAACCTCTCCTCCATGAAGGAAGCTCCTGATTAAACCTATGTCGGTGAAAACCGAATGGACTAGACGTACAGGTTTTATAATTTTTCTTTAACTTGTTTCCCCTTGTAATCTGCTCTAATATTACCGGTTAAATGTTTTTAGCCCAAGCCGTGACAGGGAGGAGGAACTCCCAAACCCGCCTTACCTACACCCAAGCACTGCCACAACCACGAGCATTGTGGTTAGTGCCAACCGGCTTCACGTGGGCCACCCCCAAGGCTCTTAAGGCCTCCTGAGAGCCATACTTGTCCGTTGCTTGATGCGACCTAATGTCCCCATATGGCGACATACGGAACTTTGTATATAGTTATTACCCTGTTGTTTCCCCTCTTCCCCATGCCAGCATACCCGTAAAGGCGTTCTACCTATCTTGCAAGACAACTCTGAATCCTTTATATTCATGTGCGCAGCGACCCAAACGTATAGGTCATGGTAATTAAAATTATGTCCCTAAACGCAAAAGGGCTTAACTCCCCGCACAAGCGCAGGCTGGCTATACAAGAGGCAAGGAAAAGTGGCGCTCTAGCGGCGTTCTTTCAGGAGACGCATTTCAGGTGGAAAGATAGACCAAAATTCACCTCTAAATGGTTTCCCCATGACTTCCACACCTGTTTCACGGCCAAGCAAAGAGGTGTTTCCATTCTAGTTAGTAAGGATGTAGTATTCTCCCTGGTTCGCAAAATAACTGATAGAAAAGGGCGCTACCTGATTTTGCAATGCCTTCTTAACAATAACCCATATACGCTAGTCAATATTTACAGTCCTAATGAAAACCAACACGAATTCCTAACCTCGACTCTGGCCACACTTGATATGTACAAATATGGGGAGGTAATCATTGGAGGCGACACAAACTTCTTACTAGATAGTGAGTCTGACTCATCCACCGCTGCAGGGCTCTCTAAAAACACCCTGAGGAGACGAGCGGCTCTAACAGCCAAAGTATGCGCCACACTAGCCTCTCACCACTTAGTAGACCCATGGCGCATCCTCCACCCCACAGAAGTTGACTATACATGCCATACACTGGCACACAACAGTTACTCCCGCATAGACCGCTTTCTCATCCCCGCATCCTCCATAACTAATATAGAGGAAGCTAATATTGGAACAATATCATGGTCAGACCATGCACCCGTCACCCTAAGCATCAAGGAAACATCCCCAATAAAGGGACAGGCACCTGGAGGCTGAATGAGTCTCTTCTGGTGGACCCCTATGTAGTGACGCAGGTTACCTCAGACCTACAGAACTACTTCGCCGAAAACACGGCGCAAGACTCACCGATAGAACAAATCTGGCTAGCGCACAAGGCGGTCATACGAGGCAGCCTTATAAAACACGCCAGTAGAGCCAAGAAAATAAGGCTAGCAACCTATAACTCCCTGGTAACAGAAATAGCCACACTAACACACTCCAACAAAAGAGACCCAAATAGGGCCACTTGCAAAAAATTGATAGACCTCCAAAATCAATTAAGAAACATAGAACTAGCTAAAACAACATATATTTTACGCAAAGCTAAACATAACTTTTTTGCCAACGGAAATAGAGCGGGCGCCAAACTAGCGTCACAACTAAAGGAGAGATGTGTGGCCTCCAGGATTGCCTTCCTAGTAGACAATAAGGGAGCGAAGACTTTGAACCCACAATGTATTGTAGACCAATTTGCGAAATATTACAGTGAATTGTATAACCTTAAAACTGACCCCAACATGTTCTTACCTACACATGACGACATTGACGGGTTCTTGACGGGACTTGACCTACCAAAATTAACAAACGATGACCTAGACCTGCTACAACAACCATTCTCCATAGACGAGATCACGGCTGTAGTATCGAAACTACCAGCCCACAAATCCCCTGGCCCCGATGGCTTTACTAACGCATACTACCAGAAATTCTCACACATCCTCGCGCCACAGTTACTAAAACTCCTCAATACCTGCGCCACCGCAGGCGCATTACCAGAGGAGATGCTGCTGGCCCACATATCCACCCTCCCTAAGCCTGGCAAGCCCCCCACTCAATGTAAAAACTTCAGGCCCATTTCCCTACTCAATGGGGATGCCAAAATCTATGCTAAACTCATCAGCAACCGACTAGCTCCTCTCCTACACAAACTGGTACACAATGACCAGTCGGGGTTCATTAAAGGGCGCCAGGGCTCAGACAACACCAGGAAAATCCTGAACATGTTATCCACACTAGACACTAGGGGTTCGAAGGGACTCTTCCTCGCGCTTGACGCGGAGAAGGCCTTCGACCGGCTAAATTGGGAATACATGGCTAAAACCCTACACAAATTTAACTTCCCCATGTCCATGATCAAAAGCATAATGGCATTATATCACAAACCAGCGGCCAAGGTCTCCCATGGAGGCTTCCTGTCCAACCCCTTCTCTATTACTAACGGCACCCGACAAGGATGCCCCCTCTCGCCCCTTCTATACATACTAGCCCTGGAACCCCTAGCGTGCAAAATCAGATCCCATCCAGACATACAAGGAATCCCCATACGAGACAAGAGGTACAGCCTGGCCCTGTTTGCCGACGACATTTTCGTGGCACTAACAGACCCCACCCGCTCTTTACCACATATGCTGGAACTCATACAACAATTTGGAAAAGTCTCATACTACAAATTAAATCAAGACAAAACCCAAGCCCTACCCATCAACCTGCCAAAAACCCTGATAAACTCCCTTCGCACCACATACAAATTTGATTGGAGATCCGCCTCCATTACATACCTGGGGATAAAAGTGGCACCCTCCACTTCGGCCACGATAACATTAAACTACACACCATTACAAACGCTCTGCAACACTGAAATGCACAAATGGAAACATACGATGATCTCATGGCTGGGGAGGATTAATGCCTACAAAATGATGATCCTGCCCCGCATTCTCTATGTCTTTAGGATGATCCCCCTCAAAATACCAGCCCAATGCTGCAAAACACTACAAAAACTATGCAGCACTTTCATCTGGGGGGGTAAGAAACCTAGGGTATCCATGGCACTCCTCCAAACAGACACCCGCTCTGGCGGAGTTGGTCTCCCCAATCTCAGACAGTACTATAGAGCGGCTATTCTGTCCACAGGTGTCCTCTCCCACACACCACCTAATACGATTCAATGGGTAGACATGGAAAGAGCACAATTCCGCAACCAAAGCCTACTTGACTATCTCTGGACACCCAAACACCTCAGACCGCGACGACAGGATCTCTTCCCAACCACCCAGCTCACGCTGGCAGTACGGGATGAATTCATGGGAGCCAATGGATATAACAACTCCTTCCACCCCAAATCACCCATCTCGATACTCAGAACAATGGTAACAGACATACCACTTCAAGACTGGCATAAAGCAGGGATCAAACACATATCCCAACTGATGACCGAAGGGGAAGTAACACCCTTCCCCACACTACAAACGCAGTGGAAACTCCCCAGCCGAGCCATCTTCTCCTACTTACAGATTAAAAGCGTATTACAAGCACACATAACTACCGCACACAACCCAAACAGCTCCCCACAAACCACTTCACAGCTGCTCATTGACAGATGCTGGTCCTCACCCAATAAACCTAAAACACTCACACTATGTTACAAAACGTGGCAAGAACTCACGCCAGCTAAACCACATTCGCACAAAGCCCAATGGGAGATAGACTGTGACATAACCTTAACAGATATGGAGTGGCTACAAGCACTGAATGGGTTGTCCAAACAAACAAAATGTTTCTCACACATAGAGGCCCACAGGAAACTCATGTACCGGTGGTACATGACCCCACAACGACTTCACCAACTATTTCCCGCGACAAGCCCGCTATGCTGGAGATGCCAATCAAGCCCAGGCACACTGATACACCTGTGGTGGTCTTGCAGAGGCATCAAACCTCTCTGGACTGCCACGAGGTCAATCCTAGACACACTAGACATTCCAAAATTTGAACTAACAGCACCCATTTGCCTAATGCTCCTGCTTCCCACAGGCCTTAACCCAGGCCAAAAACAAATCATAACGTTAGTTTTCATGGCTGCAAGAAATCTCCTAGCACTCAACTGGAAATCCCAAAACTGCCCTTCTTTGCTACAGCTGACAGATAAAATAGGGCAATTCCATATATATGAGAGAATGGCAACCACATCTGCTAAGAATATCACACAATTTGACGTTACTTGGGGTAAATGGGAAAGAGAGTTTGGACGAATAAAGGACAGAACACTAACAATAGCAAACACTACCACATGCACTAACCGGGACTGCAACCCGGACTAGCCCCCTACGCCACAGCAGTTCTACCACCAGACCAAGACAACCACCAACGAATTACGGGTATTGCTCGCGCACACCCACGCACTCCACCCACCTATAACCCCCTCCCCCCCCGGACACCCTTAGACCCCCACTCAGGTTCTAGACCCCCTACCGGACCCCTACCACCCAGCACCTAACGAAAAGACAAGAAGAAACTTTACGACAATTAGTGCTACCTTTCGCCACTGACGATTTACAATGCAGGCGACGACAAACGGAACACCTTTCACATGTAACAGCACTATATTGTCTCATGAAAGTTAATGCCACATTGTTAAGAATGTACTGATGTTACCTTGTGCACAACTGTTAGTTGTTACTATTACTACTGTGTTGGAACAATGTCTCTCGCATAATGGTGACACATTGTTTTGGAATCATGAGTGTCATACAGAGATGTTACCTGTTTAACCAACCCTCCCACCTTCTTTTCTGTACCCCCACAACCTCGATTAACACAATAAAATATAAATTTGAAAAAAAAAAAAATATCAGCTAAACAGTTAATTCTATATTGTAGGCCGATTTGCCCTCTAATTTATTGCAATTTTCATTATAGCAGTCTTTTGGCTCATTATCCAGTTATGCATTGTTCTGAAAAAGTATTGAATCAGGTGACAGAGAGGGCAGAGAGGTCAGCATCTACCAGAAAAAAAGCAGGACAGTCAGAAGGGTCAAAACCTGCCAAGAAAGAGGAGAACAAGCAGGTAACAGAAACGAAGAGATAAACCACGTAATGGGACAGGTCTGCATCCAAAGTCAGGCACTAAGCGCTCCTTTTACCAGTTATATCATTACTGTCTAACTGCTGCAGCTATTACAACTACACTCTGCAGTCTATCTTTCAGCCAATGTTCTATCCAAGAACAAGAATTGTCTTCTAAACCAACCGACTTCAACTTCAATAGTAACCTTTTGTGTGGTATTGTATCACATGCCTTAGCAAAATCCAAGTAAATCACGTCCACTGGAACAGATGGTGGAGTGCATTACACCCTGTTCCAAATTATTATGCAAATTCTATTTAGGTGTCACAAAGATTAAATATTTAGTTTTTTAGTTTAACTCATGGATGGCATTGTGTCTCAGGGCTCTTTTGATCACTGAAAACAATCTCGGACACCTGTGATAATTAGATTGCCAGGTGAGCCCAATTTAAGGAAAAACTACTAAAGGAGGGTGTTCCACATTATTAAGCAGAGCACCATTTTCATGCAATATGGGGAAGAAAAAGGTGCCGAAAAGAATGAAACAGTTCAATGCCTTGGACGAGATATGAAAACATTAGCGTGATCATCGCACTATTAAGAGATTTGTGGCTGATTCAGAGCACAGACGGGTTCGTGCAGATAAAGGCACATTGAGGAAGATTTCTGCCAGATCTGTGCATTGGATCAAGAGAGCAGCTGCTAAAATACCATTACATAGCAGCAAACAGATATTTGAAGCTGCTGGTGCCTCTGGAGTCCCACGGACATCAAGGTGTAGAGTCCTCCAGAGTCTTGCAACTGTGCATAAACCTTCTATTCTGCCACCACTAACCAATGCTCAGAAGCAGAAACGGCTGCACTGGGCAGAAACATACATGGAGACTAATTTTCAAACAGTCCTATTCACTGATGAGTGCCGTGCAACCCTGGATGGTAAAGATGGATGGAGTAGTGGATGGTTGGTGGACGGCCACCCTGTTCCAACAAGGCTGCAACGTCAGTAAGGCGGTGGTGGAGTAATGTTTTGGGCCGGAATCATGGGAAGAGAGTTGGTCGGCCCCTTTAGGGTCCTAGAAGGTGTAAAGATGACCTCTGCAAAGTATGTGGAGTTTCTGACTGACCACTTTCTTCCCTGGTACAGATGGAAGAACTATGTTTTCCGTAATAAAATCATCTCAATGCATGACAATGCACCATCTCATGTTGCAAAGGATACCTCTGCATCAATGGCTGCTATGGGGATAAAATGAGAAAAAGTCATGGTGTGACCTTCATCCTCCCCTTACCTCAATCCTATTGAGAACCTTTGGAGCATCATCAAGCAAAAGATCTATGAGGGTGGGAGGCAGTTTACATTCAAACAGCAGCTCTGGGAGGCTATTCTGACATTTTGCAAACAAATTCACGCAGAAACTGTCCAAAAACTCACATGTTCAATGGATGCAAGACTTGTGAAGCTGCTATCAAATAAGGGGTCCTATGTTAAAATGTAACGTGACCTGTTAAAATGTTTAAAAAGTCAAAATGTTGTTATAAGTTTGATTAAAATAGCTTTTGATTTCAGTAAATATGTTGCAAATACAACAAATGACAATTTTCAGTCCTTTACAACCTATAAAGTGTTTTGAAACTTACTGTGCGTAATAATTTGAAAGAGTGCATTGTAAGTTTTTTATGTTTAAAAAAAATACTGTTATCATTAGGAGGTTTGTTCAATAAAATGTGAATATTATAACATGATAGGAGGCTTCGTATTTGTTTAAGTCTCTCTTTACGAGAACTCCACAGCAGCACAGAAAACAACCAATCAGAAAAAAGTTAGGTACTATAAAACTCCCCTTCCCATGCATCATTTCCTCTTTCTTTGCTGCTCCGCAGTCAGTACAGGTCAGAGTACCACTGCCTCCTGCTTCTAGTTGGTGGCTTTGGGTTTTATTATGATTTATTTATGATTTATATTAATTATGCTTAGTTTTCACATTATATATTTATTTTATATATATATATATATATATATTTTATATATTGTATTAGTTGTCATATTATATTTGTATTTTATATATACATTTTTATATATTATTTTTATGCCTTATACATATTATGTTTAGTTATATTTGCTTCATATATTTAATTGGGTTTACTGCCCTTTTGTCTCCTATTGGCCTCCCCTGTTTCTTTGGGGATGTTTCCTCTAATTGTGGTGGTTATATGGGAGTACCTTTCAGCTTACTCCCCTTCGTTTTTCACCCTCCCCCTGCCCCACTCTTTGGTGCCCTTCCGTTAACCCTACCCGCGGGCTACGGTTACTCCGCTTAGGGAGTCAGGAGACTAGCCATTTAAAGGTTGCCTCCTCTGATTCCCCGAGCTGCAGTGTGAGCCTGCCGGAGCCGGGGTTTCTTGCGGTCGGACGCGAGTACCCAACGGCCGGGCCACTCACACACGTGGCCACCTCGCCGCAGACAGCTCCCTCTAAAGCCACGTGGC
>OW240916.1:94400625-94435934 GCA_933207985.1 Pelobates cultripes | reverse complement strand
GTCTGTCTCTGTGTGTGTGTGTGACTGTCTCTGTGTGTGATTGCCTGCCTGTGTGTGACTGTCTGTGTGTGTGACTGTCTGTCTGTGTGACTGCCCATGTATGTGACTGCCTGTGTGTGTGACTGTCTGTCTGTGTGACTGTCTGTCTGTGTGACTGCCCGTGTGTGTGACTGCCTGTGTGTGTGAGACTGTCTGTCTGTGTGAGACTGTCTGTGTGTGTGACTGTCTGTGTGTGTGACTGCCTGTCTGTGTGTGTGACTGCCTGTGTGTGTGACTGCCTGTATGTGACTGCCTGCCTGCCTGTGTGTGTCTGTCTGTAACTATCTGTCTGTGTGTGACTGCCCGCCTGTGTGTGTGACTTTCTATCTGTGTGACTGCCTGCCTGTGTGTGTATAACTGTCTATGTGTGTGTTACTGCGTGTCTGTCTGTGTGTGTGACTGCCTATGTGACTGTCTGTCTGTGTGTGTCGCTGTAGCTGTGCTATTGTTTGTGCCTGTGCCTGTATGTGTGACTGCCTTTAACTGAGTGTGTGTGTACATGCCTGTAACCGAGTTTAAATTTCCCCCACCCCTTCCTGTCAAGGCCGCACTTTGACTGACAGACGCTCACTCACTGACAGACGCACACTCACTGACAGACACACACTCTCATATACACTGACAAACAATGACATACACACATACACCATTACTTGGACACACACTGACAGATGCACACTCTCACTGACAGACGCAAGCACTCACTGAAAGATGCACGACTCCACTGACCGACACATACACACTGACTGACACACACTCACTGACCGACACACACTCACTGACCGACACATACACACTCACTGACCTACACACTCACTGACCTACACACTCACTGACCGACACACACTCACTGACGACACATACACACTCACTGACGACACATACACACTCACTGACTACACATACACACTCACTGACTGACACATACACACTCACTGACTGACACATATACACTCACTGACCAACACACACATTCACTCACAGACACACACACATTCACTTACAGACACACACAATTACACACTTACAGACACACACAATTACACACTTACAGACACACACACACACACACACACATTCACTTCAAAATAAACACTCACAGACACACACACAGACATTTCCACTAACACTCACAAACTAATATTTTTTACATTTATTTTAAATCCACCCAGCCTCCTGGGAAAGCTGGAGTGGATTTCTTACCAGCAGTCCAGTGTGGCTGCTGGGCAGGCAGGCAGGGGGCGCACAGGCTGAGTAAGCAGCGCTTAGTGATGCCGGGAGCCGGACTGACGTCATATTCTGGCTCCCGGCTTCATTAAGCGGCGCAGAGGAAGCTGAGCAGGAAGAGCTCAGGTGAGTATGCTCCTTCGCTGCCCGCTGCCAGCCTTGGGGGGGCTCAAAAGTGGCCAGCCGGTCAGCTCTTGAGCCCCCAGGATGCGAGGCAAGCAAGGGATCTGCCTGGGGGTTTGGAGGGATGCTTTTTTTTGCCGCCCCCTGCAAAGTGGCGCCCAAGGCAGATGCCTTGTTTGCCTCGTGATACACACGTCCCCGGTGCCTGTGTGTGTTACTGTATTCAGGCAACTTGGTGGGAGGTGGGGGGGGCGCCGTGAAGACTTTTTGCACAGGGCGCCTAATTGCCTAAGGCCGGCCCTGGCTGTAGCAGAAAACAGTTTGTTCACTGGAGAGTAATGCAAGAATTAATGTCTGTCCACATAAGTAAACAATGGTGGAGGATTCTTGCATGTTTGGGGAAGCATATCTACAAATGGAGTTGGTTCCGAATGAATGTTCTCCTCGATGCTGAGAAGTACAGGCAGCCAATTGTTCATCATGCAATAGTGGACCTATGTTTAGACCACTAAATACAATTGTATTGTTCTTATATGATTTTAAAAGTTTTTTTATTTTCTAGTAAATAGTTTGTATACATATTTTTTTATATTACTTTTCTCTGTAAAAAAATAAATACAGTTTTTATACTCATCAGTTCAACTGTATCCTGCGCAAGTGATTCCAGAGAGGGGCAGTGTCACCCCATAAACTGACACTAGGCCTACACACTTAGAGCCAGTTATCAAAAGGCTATAAACAAGGTGTGCACTTCTGCATTTTTTATTATATTGATATAATCAGTATCGAAAATACTACACTTAGATTGGAATATCTGTGTCTTTTTCGTATGATGTGGAGAGTAGTGATGTCGCGAACCGTTCGCGAACTTCCCGCGAACGGCTCGCCGCGGTTCGCCACGAACCGTTCGCGGTGAGCCCCGGTCAGCTGACACATCCCAGCCAATCTCCAGCAGACCCTCCCTCCCAGACCCTCCCACCTCCTGGACAGCATCCATGTTATCCCAAAAAGACACAGACATCTGGAAGTTTAGAGCCTTACAACTGTAAAAGGCTCTAAAAAATGTGAGTTTATTTAAACTTATAACTCACATAATAATTATTGGGACATTTTTTCGATATACTGCACTATTATTTGTATATCTTTTTTATTTTACTTTATATGTACAAAATACATATACGTATACAAAAAAAAAAATTCACTCATTTCCATATTTAAATATAGCGCTGCACTCCTGAAAACTAAAGGTTTTAGGGTATAAACACCTGCTAAATCTAAGGTTTTTCTGTTGTTTTTGGTGATCTTTTATGTGTGGTGGGGTAAAAAGGAGTACCCACAGAGTGTATTTGGCAGCTAAAATTTATTCTAAAAATTATACATTAAAATTATATAGCTCCATCATTTTCACATCCTTAGTGTGTATATTCAATGCAATAAAATATGATTAGCCCCAAATGTGTTCTGCTGCATGACAGCAACCCCACAGATACAGCTAAATTTATTAAGAAGTTAAGTACTATTGTTAGCATAAAAAAAGGACAGAGTGTCCTGGAAGCGATGGCATGGCACCCACAGAGCCCTGATCTAAACATTGTGGTGTCTATCTAGGACAGGGGTAGGCAACCTTTTAGCAGCACTGTGCCGATATAGGATTGATGTCCCGTAGCGTTCCGGTCCTATTTTTTTAAATTGAGGTGTGTATGCTGCCGTAGTCTGCTTGTGTTATTTTTACTGTAATTGCTTTGTATTGTTGTATTTGTGCGTATATGAGCTATTATATTGTATATGTTCATTAGTAGTTTATGGTATCGTGTATGATACACATGAATGTGGGCTGTGTATGAGGGCTGCTTGTGGACTTGTGTGTGGATGGATTTGTCACATTGTGTATTTGGTAGTGTGTGTATGTGTGGGGCTGTTTAGGGTATTGCATGTGAGAGGCTGCATGTGGGATTGTGTGCATGTATGTGGATTGTTAGTGGTGTTGCGTTTGTGGGGATTGTGTGTGTGTGTGGGCTGTTCATATTATTTGTATTAGGGGAGGGTTATTCTGCAGCTCTGTGTATATCTAGCAGTGTGGGTGGGTTTCCTGGGTTCCAGTGGGGACCAGGCTGGCCAGGTACAGGTCAAGGACAGGAGCTGCGATAGCTGTCGATGGCAGCTCTACTACAGTGTGGATTCCCATTCACAAGTGCTGGGAGGAACTGATCTGAGATCACTTCCTCTATGTGTTGCAATGCATAAATTGAGGATTGTCCTTCACCACCTCTTCGTATTAGCAGATATCTGAAGTTTTACTGGGACTCCTGATAGGCCAGAGTGAGTTTGGCTCTAGCAGCCTTGAGTGCCGTGCAAAGACACCTCGAGTGCTGTGCATGGCACTAGTGCCGTAGGTTGCCTACCCCTGATCTAGGACGACATAAAGAGACATAACCAGCTGGGCAGTCTAAATCCAACATGTTTGAAACAAACTACTTTTTTAGTTCCTTACAAAACTGTGTATAAGTGTATCTTGAAGAATTGATGCTGTTTTGAAGGGAAACAAGGGTCAAAACAAATATTTATTTCACTTAGATTATTCCTGTGTTTAATCACTTTGCATTTTGTTAATTGATAAGAAAATATATCATTAGCATTTCTGTTCTTGAAAGCATTTTTTAACATCTGTCTAAAATGTTTGTGCGTGTATGTCGGTTGGGATCCTTGGTGCTCATGCTTTGAATGTTTACATCTTCCCCAAGCAGGCTGTTAGCTGAGCCTGATTCATACCAATCTGGGGAACCCCACATATAAGGCACATATAAGGGTAATGGGGTAATTTTCCTATTTGACCAAACTAATTTCATCTCCTGTATTTCCAGATTGTGATGTACACTTTCTATCTGAGTGTCTTTGTAATACCTTTCTAGGCAAAATCTTTGTTGTTCTTCAATTGGGAATAGAAATCGTAGGAGTGAGTTCTTCAGCTGGATTCAACAAATTATATCAAGCCACGCTGGACTGGTACAGTGGGTTCTGCTTCATTGTGTTCAGCAGCCTTGGATTTGTCAGTATTATTCCAATCATGTAAGTAAAGATATCATAAAGTTTGAATATTGTACACAGAACACAGGGAGAGAGAACTTGTCCACGTTAGTGCTTGTAAGCCAACCAATTAGTGTGCTCTGCTAGGCAAGCCTTGTCTCCCACAAGACTTGCCTGGGATTAACCCTGTCTGTGTAACTTATTTACTTCCATGCTCTTATAACCATGTATGACTGATGAGATGTCAAGCAGGGAGCTGAAGACAGCTGACTGTCCTAGACCAATAAACAAGCACATGGTGCTTTAATAGTAAAAAAATATCTAGGCCTCTTTGAAAAATCACAAGGTATCTAATGAAAAATAAAGCCATCTGCATTCCAGTCGGTGACATATTTGTAGTTTATTCAGACAAAACAATTTTTTGAAAGGCATATGTCTAGTGTGTCACAAACTGGAGTAAGGATCATTTTATTTCCTGCTGAATTAGGAGGACCTAGAGATGGAGGTCTCCTCCTGACAGTCCACATCCAGTGAGTCTTGATATAAATTTTCTAGGCACAAAGTCCCTGTGTCATAATCCAAACCAGGATTCAACAATCGCAATAGTAATGATTTTTGCAGGAGTGAATTAATGATGAATTTACTGTTATTCATTTCATCTCTTGTCCTCAGTATTACAGCCTGCTTTCAAAGATCGCGGACGCTACATTACAGAAGCTGTTTGAATGGAGAAACAGAGTATGGGAGTACTATAAATTAACTGTATTGTTTCTACTGGCACAGACACTAATTCAGAATAAAATATAATGTAAGGTTGAATCGATTTTTTTACTTTTTTTTACAATTTTGGATTTTTAACTTGAGTGGTGTTGTTTGCACATACTCAGAATGCTTTTTGTATACTGATATTTTTGAAAAGAAAAGTTAACTTTTTTAGTGTAAACAGACACCTCAATCTAAACAACATTATGTATATGTAATGTTAGCAATATATTTTTGAAATGACTAACCAGTGATTGTGCATATATACATTTCATAATTATATATGTTCTTTATTGCTATTGATAGCTAAAATACCTAAATTATGTTTTCTATATGAGTGTGAACATAGAAAAACCTTGCTCAGGTATTAATTATCCTAGGCTCGCCAACATTATATTAATACTAAGGCTAATGAGACCCAGGGTCTCCTAGTGAGCAATGTGTAAATATATATTACAAACTAAAAGTGTGATTGCCAGGCGCTTAAGAATATATTAGTAGTCAGCTGATGTAAAACACTCTAAAGGGCACTCTAACAAACCCGCAGGTATTGAAATCAAGGATTTGGAGAAGCATAAATGTGCCATATATATTAACACCGACATACTGCACTGTGATCTTGTCGTATTTCTTATTTCCTTGGTTCCATATATCATCACTTGAGTACCACTCTGAAGTTGGAGAATAAGGTCTGGTTGCCACGTGAAAAGTGCACGAACACCTGTTTGTTTAGAGCCTATATCTCAAAAGGCTCTCATAAATGTGAGTTGGAATTTCACCAAATTCATTTAAACATAAGACTTAACTATATATGTCTTTTTACTTCCATGTTAACATCATCCCTTCATATTGCATTGAAGGGTAAGTGTCTCTTTATTTTGTAGAGCTGCACTCTTACTCAGGAGTTTTAGGTTAAGGGTTATATCACCTAAACACTGAGTTTTGTTGTTTGAGCAATATGCAAATGTTGCAAAGATGACCTCGTATCATACGCTAATTTCATAATATTTGAACCTTCCTTATTCTATTGTCTTACTAATGAATCATAGTTGAATTCGCTCAGGTGACTGAGTTAGGAACATCATTTCATAACATGTTTGTCATGAAGTGACATTTAATGGGTTAAGTAAATATGTATAAATATCAGCTCCAGCTCATAATATCTAATTGTCGTAGTTTAAAAGGGAAACACCTTGTAAAACAGGTTTAAATTTAGCATATAACATGGCATGATAAGTAACGCAGAGTGAGGTCAAAGTTTGTGATAAACAATAACTACAACAGTGTTGTAAGTGTAAATGTTGTGTAAGTTTTGAACACTTGACATATCTCCTTCCCTAAAATAAGATATTTTCTTTTCCCCCGAGACCTTCCCACAGTCTCTTCAGTGTACGTGTATATGTCATGAGGTAATTTGACAACTTAAAACACAAACCACAATAATTAGGTTTTAAACTTTATTGTAATTCCTCTGCCTAAAGTAGTCAAGAAAACAAAGCACTAAGGGGATTGTTGATCAGTTTTGTAACTAGAATCTGAATGAGTGGTTTATTCCTAACTTAGACCTTGATCTAATAAGCTTTCTGAATGATTCAGTACTCTTAGAAAAACATTCCAAATGATTTAGCTACAGAAGTCACCATTAAAGTCTATGAGAATGTTTGCAGATAAATTATGCAATGTTCAATGCAGGCAGCGCGCTTACAGCTCTATTAATGCAGCAGTCCCAATAGGAAAGCATTGATATAGTGCTTTCCCATGAGCAAGCATAAATGTGTTCATGATGCGTGCCGTGCTTGCGCATTAGGTACCTCTATGAGCAGTGGTGAATGAGCCTTGGCATTGGAAAAAAGGTAAGTTAAAAACCCTCTAAATGCCGAATTGGGAGGGGTGATCTAACACCACTAGGGTCAGGGACACTATAGCATTCGGAATACATGTTCATATTCCTGAAACTATGTGGTCCTTTAAATTGAGGCTTTATTGTGTTTGAATAAGGTACTCGAAAATTCTAAAGCCCTAGTTAATACTTGAAAAAAGAGATGGAAGTTATCAGAAATCTAATTTAAATCGAATAATTTTATTTTAATGTTGTCAAGCCCTATTGTTTAACCTTTTGATCTTTTGTTTAAAAAATACACAAAAATACTCTGCTCTCATGAATATCAAACAACTGCAAATGCAACACGGATTGAACTCCCCTCTCCCCCTCAAAAAAAATCTTTGTTAAATATATGTGTGACACAAGTTATTAGTCAATATTAATGGAGGACAATGTGAGGTCCTGCAGCACGTAGACCAACTATTCGAATCCTTCTGGGCAAAGTTGGATGCACACCTGGGGCCCACAGTGCTGAGCAACACAACCGGTACTGAGAGCTCACAGAATTAGTCCATACCGACAACGCTGTCGGCAACCTATCTCAGGACAAGCAGTGTGTTTCCCATCACACCACACTGGAGACCAAAGCTGTCAGAGAGATCATGGCAGACCCCAGTGAGTCTGCCAAATACCATACTGTGCCCACGTATTATGCCATATGTGAGCTACTAGTCCTGACAGCAGGACTTTTTTGGCGGGTGTCTATGCGTACCCAACAGGGCATAGGATAAAACCAAAGCCCAGCACCAGAATCCTCTGCAGGCAGCGCGCCTGTCCCGAAAAAGTTGATGTACCCCACAAGGGAATCTTGCTTTTCTTCCTCTAAGTTGGACTCACAGCTAGCTTGTCTCCTGGAGTTGTTTTCCTTGTTAGCTCATCCAAGTGCATTAAATTTATCCTTTAATTACTCTAGTGTTATACCTCGCATGCATTGTGGATGCTCCTCTTCAGTTCACCCAACAGGTTTTCTATGGGGTTCAAGTCATGGGACTGGGATGGTCATGGCAGGACCTTGATTTTTGTGGTCAGTAAACCATTTTTCTGTTAATTTTCGTGTATGTTTTGCATACATGAGTTAAACACTGGTAACTTAATAACAATTCTCCCATTGAATTAGCCTTTCTTTTACTAGAATCTAGCTCTCCTGACCTCCCAGGAAGTGTAATCTAGCCAAGGAGTCCAGGTAGCAGTACATTTGATGATCGGCGCACCCGGGCGCTTACAGTAAGTTGGGATCAGGGACTTTGCGGCTGGAAGCAGGTGCTTGGTTAGAGACTTTTTATATGCCTTCAGGGGCATACTGGTCTGGTGTAGGAGAATGGGGAGTGGTTGTAATGGCATGTCGGTGCCTGTAATCTCCTTAATCTCGGTGTGTATCAATTTGCAAAAGGGGGAGATGTCAGGGCAGGAACACCAGATGTGGAGCATATTGCCTGATGTGGAACCACAGCGTCAGTATTCCTCAGGGACTGCAGCGTTCATATGGTGTATTACTTCAGGTTCTGTATCAGTTTATTATATATGTTATATATGTTATATGTGTTATTGCTCATTGTGACGAAATGCCTTTTGTCACTGGATTGTTAGGTGACAAGCTGCCTTTTGCCCCCAGCTGTTGGAGGAGCCTGATTGCCAGCCTCCTTCCTCATGACTATGGCCCTGGGGTGTATTGCCATTTAAAAAGACTATTTGGGGCTTATTGGCTTCTAAAGACTGTTTCTGCCCATTTGAATCCATGGGAAGGTGTGTTTCTTCCCCTCCCCCGTTTCCTGTCTATTGTTCTCCAGCAGGGCGTTGTCCCAGGCACACTGCCAAACCAGTTGGAACTGACTGCTTTTGTCCCTCCTTGGTTTCTCAACAGCCCTTGCTATGCTTTACCCCATGGCAAATTTACTCTGTTCATGGGATCTGAGCGCTGTTCACCTAGATTGGGCGCTCAGATCTGAGCTATCTGGGGATAGGTTAAATGTGGGGGTTCTGTGTAATATAATAAGAATTATGTATTTTTATGTACTTTTATGTATTTTTGCTGTTAGTGTAAAATGTAGATATTTTCTGTACCTGGAGATAATTGAGTGTACTGTTATGGGCAAATGCAAATATTACAAGTTTTAGAATGAAATGTTTTATTTCTTAAACTGTGTACATTGTCTTTAAGAGATATTGCAAACTGACAAGGTGTTAGAAATGGAACATATTGTTTTTCATAACTGTTTCTTTAAGCAATAACTTCAGTGCATAATATGTTTGCGCCATTTTATCCCAGACGAATTACAATAACAATAATGTATAAACAAGCTTCAAGGCTATGCTACGGCTCTTACAGTACACAATATACTGTGGTAACCCCAAGTTAATGGAACTTCCCCAAATCTGGGAATCTCCCACGACTGTACACTTACGACTTAGTATAAACAACAGATAACCTATTCAGACTTTAAGATGCCATCTTGAACTAAGTCAGGAAAATTTCCATGACGTTTGCACCCTTTAGTTATGGCCTTGTATGTTTGCCAAATTAAGGGAGGTCCTAAAATGAATAAAGTAAATGAACTACAGCAACCCTAAAATAGAGACACCTAAGGTATAAATATGTGTACTTTTAAATGTTAAGATACAGAGGAGAGACTTGGAGACAGACGATGCCCCATCTTAAAATGACAGAGAGGCTGACATGATGACATGTTCAGAAGGGTATGTTAACCTATTAATGATATTTGCAAGCATGTAATTTAATCTTACAAACTCTGCTAAAATGGATTTTATATTTATATTTTTATATAATAAATATCCAAAAAGACAAAACTATTGCTTCCAAGACAATCCTTATTTTATATTGTATTCTCAATTATTTATATATGTTAAATAGAGGATCTCTTACTAACTATATAAAGAATTATAAAGAATTATTATTATCCTTATATATCTAAATCATATACAATGGTGTTTATCTTTAAAACAAAACACTAGAAAGATTAACTATGTTACTATTTCATCTATCATTATTATACAAAGTATAACAAATGTAAAGATTTTTCCACATATTTTACCTGTTAATATTTTTAGCACAACAGCACCTGATGTCATTGAGATGTAGAGGTGTTACAAAGATTCCAATACAGCAAAAAAAGGCGTTCTTGAGAATCCATTTCGATTGCTGTATCAACATAACATTTACTATAATGGGATCCATGTCACTTAAGACAATGTCTTGGAAATGCTGTCAATTAATTTATTCCGTAAAAGAATATTGGAGAGTATCCAATCTATACACATCAAAAACAGTGTAAAAATGTTTCATGAAAAAACAAAATAAAAAAAGCAAAGACAAAGACAAATACCAACTCCATCACCACGGTGATAACAGATTATGCTGATTCAATATCTGCAACCAATTCTAGCCAAATATTTGGAAAGCTGGACTCTACAACCTATACTCTACAACAAATACCCGGGTATTCTACAAACACAACCTCCAGCAATGTATCTAAGGAATGTAAACTTCTACAGGCCTTTAAAGACTTTGGATTACAAATACAATTACTACTTTTAACTTTGGATTACAATTCGTATCCGGATCCATCCAAGAATATCTTGCTCTGGAACTTGGTGTTCATTTCAATTCTTTCCCAGACAAAAGCTTTGCTCATTTTAATCAACCACCTTTACATGCAAAGATCACACTACGGATATTTTACTGTTACAACAATGATCAAAGATGCTGGGAGCACAAAAAAACCTAAAGACTGTTGGAGAACGTTGGTTTACTAATTTAAGGAAGAAATGCGCTATAATGCTCACAGTTTAATGGAGAGGGTGTTATGGGCAAATGCAAATATTACAAGTTTTAGAATGAAATGTTGTATTTCTTAAACTGTGTACTTTGTCTTTAAGAGATATTGCAAACTGACAAGGTGTTAGAAATGGAACATATTGTTTTTCATAACTGTTTCTTTAAGCAATAACTTCAGTGCATAATATGTTTGCGCCATTTTATCCCAGACGAATTACAATAACAATAATGTATAAACAAGCTTCAAGGCTATGCTACGACTCTTTCAGTACACAATATACTGTGATAACCCCAAGTTAATGGAACTTCCCCAAATCTGGGAATCTCCCACGACTGTACACTTACAACTTAGTATAAACAACAGATAACCTATTCAGACTTTAAGATGCCATCTTGAACTAAGTCAGGAAAATTTCCATGACGTATACACCCTTTAGTTATGGCCTTGTATGTTTGCCAAATTAAGGGAGGACCTAAATTGTAAATAAGTAAAAGAAGTGTTACTTTTTCATATTTGAACTACATTAACCTAAAATGGAGACACCTAAGGTATAAATAGGTGTACTTTTAAATGTTAAGATACAGAGGAGAGACTTGGAGACAGACGCTGCTCCATCTTAAAATGACAGAGAGGATGACATGATGACATGTTCAGAAGGGTATGTTAACCTATTAATGATATTTGCAAGCATGTAATTTAATCTTATAAACTCTGCTATAATGGATTTTATATTTATATTTTATATAATAAATATCCAAAAAGACAAAACTATTGCTTCCAAGACAATCCTTATTTTATATTGTATTCTCAATTATTTATATATGTTAAATAGAGGATCTCTTACTAACTATATACAATTATGGCTAAGATATCTGTATGGTTAGCCCTACTAAGTTCTATGCTTTAAGACAATATAGTGGTAAATAAGGGAATCACCTGCGGTTACAGTACTGCAGTGCCTTAAGCCAATTATCTCCAGGATGGAGAGGAGAGATTTCATTGTGTATGTGGGAGTGTTATTATGTTAATTATTGTTCCCATTGGTTTGTGTCCCTTTTGTCACAGTTTAAGACCAGGTCTCTGGCCTAAACACTTGTATATAAGGAGTAATAAACGCTCATTGGAGTCAGATCATCTTGTACCTTCATGAAGTTTCGGCTCATGTTTGGGGGATTGGAGAACTACACTCTGGTGATTGCTATTATCACTATACTCCCCAGGGTATGGTCACTAAGCTCTGCTAAGAGCTTGTTCCTGTTCCTGGAATTCGGAGAGGTCGACCTACTGGAAGCTGGACCCTGGTCTTGGGTCTAGAGTGGGTGGAGACGGCGAGACCCCAACCAAGCTGCGGCGGTTTATGGGGTCTGCAGTGGTTATGGTGTCAGGTGGAGTGCTTGGAGACCTCGTAAAGCACTAGGAGCATCCGTCAGCGGAAGGTACCCAGTTGGGGTGCCAGCGGTTCCATTACAGTGGTGGCAGCGGTGGGATGGCGTCCTAGTGCGAGGAGAAGCAGCGCATAGGCACCGGTAACGTTTGGAATTACAATTTGAGGGCAACGCTAGTATTCGTACAGCGCCCCTATTCACAGCAAACATGACCTATTAGTTTGAGGGCGATGCTTACAGGGAGGAGGTCAAGAGGTGGTTAACCAGATATGGCCTGAATCTTTCGACAGAGACGATTCTGGCAACCCTGTTCAAGTTGGATGCGGAGAATCGAGCAGCATGGGAATGCGAGTGCCGATTGCGGAGATTGGGGCTGTGGCCAATTGGTCTCTCTTCCCAGCATCCCAGGGAGAGGAGATTGCCGGTCCCTCGTCCCTGCAGCAACCATCATCACTGAGAGTCGAGACAGTCGGTCTGACTCCCCAGCGGCAGTGTGTTGACAAGGGAGAAGAGACAACCGGTCTCTCTCCCCAGCGGCAGCCAGCATCCCAGGGAGAGAAGACCTATTGGTCCCTCGTCCCTACAGCAACCAACATCCCAGGGAGAGGAGATTGTCGGTCCCTCGTCCCTGCAGCAACCATCATCACTGGGAGTCAAGACAGTCGGTCTGACTCCCCAGCGGCAGTGTGTTGTCAAGGGAGGAGAGACAACCAGTCTCTCTCCCCAGCGGCAGCCAGCACCCCAGGGAGAGGAGATAGTCGGTCTCTCGTCCCTGAAGCAACCATCATCACTGGGAGTGGAAATGGTTGCTCCCACCACCCAGGACTAGGCAGTATTACCAGGAGTCGGTACAGCACCTTTTAGCTCTGGGCCTGCCCTTCCGCTGCTCTTTGATTCTTGAAACAGGAAAACTTGGACAAGGGCACAGAGGATAAAGTCAGCTGATGTTCTAATCACGAGATCTCCATGGATAAAAGGGGTTTGAGAAAAATAGTAATTTACAAATTTTTGTAATGGTGGGGGGACGGGGGCTGATTAACAGACTTGTTTTAATAACAACATATACTTGCTTATATCAATTGCATATGTATTGTTTGAAAGCCAGTGATAATAAATATGATTGAATTGCTGAGCAAGGAGTGTGGTCTCTGAATTTACACTCTATTAAGTTATTATTTTTAGTTATCAATTTTACTATTAATTCCATCAGTTTATTTCACTTTTCTCAAGCTGTTTTGCAAATGGGAAGTTACTGATTATTCCATTAGCAGCGTCCCTGTCCGCAACAGTCCAAAACATCTTGTTTCAAGAATCAGAGAGCTGTGGAAGGGCAGAGCTAAATAGGGCTGCTTGGAAGACTTCGACGTTAAAGGACCACTCTAGGCACCCAGACCACTTCAGCTTAATGAAGTGGTCTGGGTGCCAGGTCCTTCTAGGGTTAACCCATTTTTTCATAATTATAGCAGTTTCGGAAGCTGCTATAATTATAATGGAGTTAACTTCTAATCCTCTAGTGGCTGTCTCATTGACAGCCACTAAGCCGCTAGATGCTTCTCACTGTGATTTTCACGGTGAGAACGCGCTCCAGCGATCCATAGGAAAACATTGTAAATGCTTTCCTATGAAGACCCGGCTGAATCTTGGCGGCGCAGCTGTACGTAGCGTCGCGCGTCAGCGTGAGCACAACGAGGAGGAGGTCCGGAGGAGGAGGCTCTCATGGCGGCTACGCGGAAAGGTAAGTTTTTACCCCTTTCCCCTTCCAGAGCCGGGCGGGAGGGGGTCCCTGAGGGTGGGGGCACCCTCAGGGCACTATAGTGCCAGGAAAACGAGTATGTTTTCCTGGCACTATAGTGGTCCTTTAAAGCATCTGTGAATGGTTTAACTCTAAATCTTGTGGAAAATGGTGTGGGATGCTTGTATTGCTATGTAACATGTAATACATATGTAACATGTATTTTCTCTAATAAATTGGGGGAATCAAAATAAGTTACTTGTAAATATGTGTGACTTTTGGCAACAGTTGTTGCACATGCCCTGTTTTTTTAGACTCTACAGACTTTGGAGTTTCCTTTTCAAATCCCTAAACTAAATTATGTTTCAGTTTCTGATTAACATGCATGGATACAGCAAATAAAAAATGTGGACAGGAAAGCAAATGAGCTAGTATAACTAAAAAAGGTGTCATCTAAGATAACTGGAAATTCAAAACATAAATTACAGTGCATCTATCATGCAAATCATGACTTGATAGTATTTTATAGCTGATATAGTCTTAGTGTAGCCAAAACATTTCTTTGACATACACTGTCACCATAGAGCAGGGGTCCTCAAACTTTTTAAACAGGGGGCCAGTTCACGGTCCCTCAGACACTATTGGAGGCCGGACTATAAAAAAATCTTAACAAATTCCTATGCACACTGCACAAACACGCATATGGACATAAATACACACACACATACTGACATACATACATAAACAGACATACACGTACGTACATACATACAGACATACAGACAGACAGAGGCGGCTCTCTAATTAGGCGGTTTAGACGCCTAAGGCCTCTCGCTGGCTGGGTCCTCGCGGCCGCTTAAACCGCCTGTGGGCAGACTGTGTCAGGTCCTCGGTCAGTGACCGAGGACCTGACACCAGGAGGGGGGCCCGGCGGCTTGACCTGACACCAGGAGGGGGCTCCGCAGTGAGCAGAGCTGCAGACCATGTGTCTCGCGAGAATTGGCCAATCAGAGCGTTGCCGTGGTAACCCGTGGCAAGATTACATGGTTACCAGAAGCAATGGCCACCGGACCACCAGAGAGCCCGCTGGACCAACAGGGAAGAGAAGGTAGGCTCTCTCACCCCCCTCACTATCACCCCCCCTTTTTACCCCCAGCCTTACCACCCCCCTTCACCCTCAGCCCCACCATCCCCCTTCAGCCTCACCACCCACCCTTCACCCTCAGCCTCACCATCCCCACCACCCTCAACCTCACTACCCCCTTTGGCCTCACCACCCCCACCACCCTCAGCCTCACCAAATCCCAGCACCCTCAGCCTCACTACCCCCACCGCCTCAGCCTCCCACTGCCCTTCAGCCCCTCCGCCACCCCCCACCGCCCTCAGCCTCACTGCCCAGCCTCACCACCCCCACCACCCTCGAAGCCTCCACCCCTTCGCCTCGGCCTGCACCCCCACCACCCTCAGCCTCACTACCCCTTCAGCCTCCACCACCCCCCACCACCCTCGGCCTCGCACTACCCCCTTCGAAGCCTCCCCCACCCCCTTCACCCTCAGCCTCACCACCCCCACCACCCCTCAGAAAGCCTCACTAGCCCCTTCGGCTTCACCACCCTCCAGCCTGCCACCCTCAGCCTCTCACTACCCCATCCCGGCTTCACCACCTCAGCCTCACCACCCCCGCTACGCTCTCGGCCTCCCGACCACCACCACTTCCTCAGCCCTGCGCCTTCCCCTTCAGCCTCACCACCCCATCACCCTCAGCCTCACCACCCCCCTTCACCCTCGGCGCACATCCCCCCCTCACCATCCACCGCCATCCCCGCCCCTCACCATCAACCCCCCCTCCCTCACCGGTGGGGCCATAGGCCCCCTCCTTCTCACCATCAACCCCCTCCTTCCGCCATGCACCCCCCCCTTTTCTTCTCCGGTGACCCCCCCTCCTCATCACCCCCCTCAAGTCACCCACCTCCCTCTCACATTACCCCCCCTCCCTCTCACATTACTCCCTTCCACATTACCCCCTCCCTCTCACATCCCCGCTCACTCTCACATTACCATCACCCCCCTCTCACCATCACCTCCCTCTCACACCATAACCCCCTACTCACAATCACCCGCCTCTCCCTCTCACCATCACCACCCCCCCCCCATACACACTTCAAGCTGCTACCCCATACACATAGGGTCTCAGACAAAAATGCAAACATGCTCACAGAGACATACATTCACACACACAAGGATACTCCCTGTCAGACACACTCTCAGGCACATACACAGGTAAACTGTGCATCAATGTGACACTTTTTTGTTAGAGGGGCCTCATGTTTGAGTTTCGCCTAAGGCCTCATAAAGTCTAGAGCCGCCTCTGCAGACAGACATACACACACAGACACACAGACATACATACATACATACAGACAGACATACAGACACATACTGACATACATATACACACACACACACACACACACACACACACAGAGACATACATACTGACATACATACAGATACATACACACAGACATACATACATACTGAAATACATACAGATACATACATACAGACTGAAATACATACACATACATGCAGATACATACTGACATACATACACACATATACTGACATACATGCACACACACATATACTGACATACATGCACACACACATATACTGACATACATGCATACTGACATGCAGATTCATACAGACATACACATATACTGACATACAAACATATATACATACTGACATACTGACATACACACATACATACACACACACATACTGACATAGTAACATACAGACATACTGACATACACACACACACACATACATACATACACACATACATACTGACAAACATACATAGCTAATTTTGTTTACTTTTTTTGCAGGAGGGTGGCTGTGGCTGATGAGAGTCTGCGTGGCTGCTGCGGCCTGGCTCTCTTCCCTCCCGCCTGGAGGGAAGTGGAAGTGCCCACCGGCCGTCACGTCCTCCCAGCAGTACTCGTGGCTGTGTTTTTTTTTTTTTTATTAAAGGGCCCGGTCGCGCTATTGCATGGCCGCAGTGCTGACCAGGCCCCTGAAGATATAGGGCCCATCTGGTGGCCCTGAGTGCCGGGGCCAGGTTCCGGACCCTGGCGGGCTGTTGTTTGAGGATCCCTGCCATAGAGATATAAAGTGCACCTACGTCAGTGCAATAGGCATAACACAGGATTTTATAATGCCCCATCTTATACCATCTAACATTTCAACTAGACAAAGAGGGACATTTTCATTTTAGGGGTGTCAGTAAGGGTGTGGCCAGGTATGGGGAGACATTTTGGGTTACTTACAAATACCAAATTATGCAACTAATATGTAATGTAGAACAAGAACAATGTATCGTATTTACACAAACTATGTATATATAATATATTATACTGCATTTAGAATGTCATACCACAAGTCACTAGTTACCCTGGAAGGACACCAGAACACTACTCCCCAATTTTATCACCTAAACCAGTGACAATGACATGCGTTGTTCAAAATGGATGCTCTATTAGTAAAGTATGATGATTGTCGACACATTCAAGACAACTGCACTAAATAATCTTGTGATCTCTTTTCCAATCTTCTGAATTATTAGTAGTCTTACCAATCTTCTGAATTATTATAGTGTACAATGTCAAAATAAACTCTGGTGCAGACAGTGTAACCTATTAATACAAAGATAAATAAAATAATAATTTAACATCATTCTAAATATTTGTCTCTCTTACATTAGTCTCTCCCTTCCTTATTCTATTGCAGACTATATAGGTCAATGCATTAAACTGTGTATGTAGTAGCACCACCTATGGGTTTACTTCTTTTTCATTTAAAGAGTTGAAGTTTTTTACAGCTCAACTAAATTCCTACCAGAAACAGACCACAAGGGGGAGGGATCTACTATGTAATCTATTAAATATGAAACCTCCTATACCAGAAGTCATGAGAAAAACACTAACAGTGTCGGTATATTATAAACAGTTGGTCCTCTGTGAACTCTTGAGAACAATGTCAGAACTCAGACAAGTGTTGAATAGTGGATGTCCTTCTTCATAAGATAGAAGTAAGTATATTTAAATACAAGTTCGCTGTCTGCTGGTAAGACAACAACAAGTATAATCAGGGGTGGAGGATTTAAAGTCTAACCAACATCTTTAACCAATTAGGGGCCAACAGAAATGAATACACTTGTTTTGACAATTTGTTGCAGAAGTCACAGCCATGCATGCCAGGGGTTAATGATAATAATTGCATATAGGATTTACATATTAATATAGTTTACTGATTATTGCAAATCTGTATAATCGTTTTGGCCACTAAGTGGTTAAAAATGTGTGTGTGTGTGTGTGTGTGTATATATATATATATATATAAAATTAAACTTGCATTTCTCAAAATGTGTTATGGTAGATCAATGTTTTGTAACATGCTAACACGACAAGAGAAATCTCAATGTATCCCCTCTGTTAAAATATTATATATAAACAATATAAAGCCTGGGTACATTGAAAATCAATCCTATATAAGAGAGAATCAAGTATGCACAGAGGTTTATTACATCTGGGAACCTCCTCAAACAATAAATACATTTCCAGAGTCCATTATTGGATTACTTAATGTTAATGCCACCAACAACTTTTTCTGGCTCTATTTCAACTCTTTGCATCAAACTTTGACAAAAAAACAAAAATGTTCAAAACATTGACATGTTACTTTTGGTCATCATATCTCTACAGACACACGTACACTCTGCCATCTGTATTGAGATCTCCGTGATCTTTTTGAAGCTAAAATACTTAACATCCTCGTCGGGAAACAGGAAGGGGGGTGAGGGCAGCTTTTAGTCTGATTTTATAATATATGATTCACTACTATAATTTCAGGGTACATTTTATTTAAAGTGTAAGAGTAAATATTTTCATATTTTAATATGGTATTTATTAAAAGACAGGAGTGATTTATAACTGTTTAAACCCTCTATATTTGTTGTAGGATGTATAGCAACGTGATGTATGTTAACACAGTCAGGGTCGGATTAACATAGGGGCTGATAGAGCTGCAGCTCCAGGCCCAGGCCCATGTAAAAAAAAAAATATATATATATATATATATATTTTACACTTTTTTTTTTACACACTACTCTTAGGTTTGCCACCTGACTGGTATTTTAAGGCACTGCCAAGTGTCTGTGTCCCCATGCCTCCCAGCCCGTGTCCCTAGTGTCTCAGTGTCCACATGTCTCCCAGTGTACCCTAGTCTCCCAGTGTACCCTAGTCTCCCAGTGTCTGTGTTCCCATGTCCCTCAGTGTGACATGGGACACACTGAGACATGGGGACACTGGTTGAAATGGGAACACAGACACTGGGAGACTAGGGGACTGGGCAACATGGGGACACTGACACTGTGATACATAGGGACACTGATGCCAGTCTGGCCTTCAAATTCTTTGGACAGACATGCCCCCTTTTTAGGCATGTTCGCCCCTTTTGGCAGTTCTGGTCACGTGATTCGCGTCAGTGGCCCACCCTTTTACCCCACCCATTAACTTCCTGCTTCACTGGACACTGCTATTAGGGGGTATGGATTTACTTGAACGATGAAAGCATAAATTAAATAAAGAAATTAGCATAGAGTATGTATTTTCTTATAGCTGCATCCTTTAAGTTTCCCTCCAACACCAACTCCATCAGATACATGACGCTTGAGAGTTATGTTTGTTTTAGTGTTTTTGGTCGATAAGATTCTGTAATTAGGCCCCATCATAATTGTCAGCACCAGGCCCACTGGGCTTTTAATCTGGCCCTGAACACAGTGTTCTTCAATATACAGGTGATACTCGACAAATTAGAATATCGTGCAAAAAGTGCATTTATTTTAGTAATGCAACGTAAAAGGGGAAACTAATATATGAGATAGACGCATTACATGCAAAGCAAGATAGTTCAAGCCGTGATTTGCCATAAGTGAGATGATTATGGTTTACAGCTCATGAAAACCCCAAATCCACAATCTCAGTAACTTAGACTATTGTGAAAAGGTGCAATATTCTAGGCTCACAGTGTCCCACTCTAATCAGCTAAGTAAGCCATAATATTAGGTTAGTCTGGTATGCCTAGTGCAATACACAGGGATGATGGAGTCTGACTTAAAATGAAATGCTCAAAACTGGATGTAGGCAGAAATTTCACCAAAAATCAGTCTGAAAATGTGAAGTAATATAGTTAACACTGTAAGTCCAGTGTGGTAGATCCAGGAGCTGGTTCACTAAAAAGGCTTTAGTTAAAATTTGCTACTGTGGGCGTATTATTCGAGCAACACTAGTATGTGTGATGTGTATACCTTTAACTCCTGCTAAAAACAAAGTCAATTTGATACACGTCAAGTATTATACTTTGTGTAAAAGAAAAAATTAAAAATTAAAACCACTTTATGTGTGGAAGCAGTATGAGAGATTGCTTCCTATATTGTGAGAGATTGATATAACATTGATGTGTAATGACACAGGAAATATATGGCGTATACACCTTTAAATCTGTAGACACAGAAATAAGTGGAGTATATGCCGAATGGTATACTTTGTGTTACAAAGATATAAACTTTATATGGTGGAGATACAGTATAGATGACTGTATTCCATAATGTAATCAGTGAAATCCAATAGAATCCAATAAAATTAAAAATAATACAAAATTTATTGGAAAAAGTGACTGTGCCACAACATTAAAATATATAAAGAATGAAAATTTATAAAATATATCAAAATGTCAGTCAGGGACGGTTTGCAAGATTGTTACCAGCACATCTGTATTTGTGATTCCGATTTTGCCACAGGGACTGATCAGGATGGATGTAGATACTTCGTTGTTGTACAATGTATCATTCTCTGCCGGCTGCTCGTGAGGTTGGCGTGCGTCCCAGACCTCACTCTGGGTGATGCACGCTGCTGGCCGGTCGGTCCCTTGATCTCAGAGTGCTCTTTGCTGGATAGAAGAAAGCACGGTGACTGGCTCTATAATCTGCATCCGTACCCCGCTTGGTTAAGACCAAGTTTGTTGTACAACAACAAAGTATCTACATCCATCCTGATCGTCCCTGTGGCAAAATCGGAATCACAAATACAGATGTGCTGGTAACAATCTTGCAAACCGTCCCTGACTGACATTTTGATATATTTTATATATTTTTATACATTTTCATTTTTTATATATTTTAATGTTGTGGCACAGTCACTTTTTCCAATAAATTTTGTATTATTTTTAATTTTATTGGATTCTATTGGATTTCACTGATTACATTATGGAATACAGTCATCTATACTGTATCTCCACCATATAAAGTTTATATCTTTGTAACACAAAGTATACCATTCGGCATATACTCCACTTATTTCTGTGTCTACAGATTTAAAGGTGTATACGCCAAATATTTCCTGTGTCATTACACATCAATGTTATATCAATCTCTCACAATATAGGAAGCAATCTCTCATACTGCTTCCACACATAAAGTGGTTTTAATTTAAAAAAATTTCTTTTACACAAAGTATAATACTTGACGTGTATCAAATTGACTTTGTTTTTAGCAGGAGTTAAAGGTATACACATCACACATACTAGTGTTGCTCGAATAATACGCCCACAGTAGCAAATTTTAACTAAAGCCTTTTTAGTGAACCAGCTCCTGGATCTACCACACTGGACTTACAGTGTTAACTATATTACTAAGTAAGCCATAATACCTGCAAAGGGTTTCTGAGCCTTTAAATGGTCTCCAAGTCTGGTTCAGTAGGAATCACAATCATGGGGAAGACTGCTGACCTGACAGTTGTGCAGAAAACCATCATTGACGCCCTCCATAAGGAAGGAAAGCCTCAAAAGGTAATTGCGAAGGAAGTTGGATGTTCCCAAAGTGCTGTATCAAAGCACATTAATTACGTTAATTATTGGAGATTTTAATTACCCAGACATAAATTGGGATAGAGGGACTAGTACTTCAGCAAGGGGAATCAGATTTTTGAATGTATTAAATGACACCTTTATGTCACAACTGGTACAAGCACCCACTAGAAAGGATGCTTGTCTGGATCTCGTCATAACAAACAATGTTGATCTTTTAACCAACATTCAAGTAGGGGAGCATTTGGGAAATATGATCACAATATGGTAAATTTTGAAATAAACTCAAGAAAGCAAAAGCAAGTGGGGTATACTAAAACATATCATTTTTAAAAAGCCAATTTCAATAAGATTAGGGCAGCTCTACAACATATCGACTGGAATAAACTCCTTAGTGATAAAAACTATTCAAACAAATATTAGAAAGGTACATTTCTCAGTATGTACCATTGGGTAATAAATATAAAAGAAACAAATTAAAACCAATGTGGCTTAGCAGAGAAGTAAAACAAGAGATTAAAAATAAGAAAAGGGCATTTAAAGCATTTAAATCAGAAAAATCAGAGGCATCCTATTTAAGATATAAGGAAGCCAATAACACTTGCAAAAAGGCAATTAAAGTGACTAAACTAGAAAATGAGAAATTGATAGCTAAAGAATGCAAAACCAACCCCAACATTTTTTTCAAGTACATCAATTCTAAAAAAACAAAAAATGAAAGTGTAGGTACACTGGAAACAGAGTTGGGTTTATTAGCTAATGAAAACCAGGAAAAAGCAGAAATTTTAAATAACTATTTTTCTTCAGTATATATTAATGAGGATCCTATGGCAAGAGATATGCAAATGATTGCTGCAAAAACTTGCAAATAGCTTGTGATTGGATAACTCGAGACAAGGTGCTACAGCTATTAAAGAAAATTAATGTAAATAAAGCTCCGGGGCCTGACGGTATTCACCCACGAGTACTTGAGGAGCTAAGTGGGGAAATAAGTGAACCTCTGTATTTAATTTTTCAAGATTCTTTTGTTTCAGGTGTTGTTCCGGAGGATTGGAGGAAGGCAGATATTGTTCCTATATTTAAAAAGGGTTCAAAATCCTTGCCTGGAAATTATAGACCTGTGAGCTTAACTTCTGTAACTGGGAAAATATTTGAAGGGCTATTAAGGGATAATACTCAGGAATTCATTGGGAAGAACTTTGTTATTAGCAATAATCAGCATGGTTTTATGAAACATGGGTCATGTCAAACTAACCTAATTGCATTCTACAAAGAAGTAAGTAGAAGTATAGATCAGGGTATTGCAATGGATGTGATCTACTTGGATTCTGCCAAGGCATTTGATACAGTTCCTCACAATAGGTTAGTCTTCAAACTAAAAGAAATTGGTCTAGATGAATATATTTAACATTGGCTTAAGGATAGAGTACAATGAGTTGTAATTAATGGTAAATTTTCAGGCTGGACAAAAGTGGTAAGTGGTGTCCCTCAGGGTTCTGTTTTGGGACCACTTCTATTTAACATATTTATAAATGACCTTGAAATAGGCATTGAAAGCCATGTATCAGTGTTTGCAGATGACACAAAACTTTGTTAAGTAATAAAATGTGAGCAGGATGTTGCTTTGCTGCAGAGGGATTTGGATAGATTGGGGGACTGGGCACTAAAATGGCAGATGAAATTTAACGTAGAGAAATGTAAAGTTATGCACTTCGGGGTTAAGAATGCACAAGCAACTTACACACTAAATGGTAGTAAATTAGGGATAAACACACACGAGAAGGATTTGGGAATTGTTATAGACAGCAAATTAGGAAGCAATATGTAATGTCAATCTGCAGTTGCTAAGGCCAGTAAGGTTTTGTCATGTATAAACAGAGGCATAAATTCTCGAGATGAAAATATAATTTTGCCTCTTTATAAATCGCTGGTAAGACCACACCTTGAATATGCTGGGCAATTTTGGGCGCCTGTTCTAAAGAAAGATATCATGGCACTAGAAAAAGTCCAGAGACGAGCTACAAAATTGATAAAAAGGAATGGAGCATTTTAGTTATGAAGAAAGGTTAAAAAAATTCAATCTGACAGTGGAACAAGATTCCCGCAACCACACACGACAACTGACCATGCACCAGCAGGAGTTAAAATCACTACAACAACAGCACCAGACGATGGAACATAAAATGGCGGTACTGGAGGACTCAAGGCGCACTCAAAATATAAAGATCAGAGGCATAGCAGAATCAATCCCGGACACAGAACTACCTCACCTCATACGACGCCTGGTAAGCCACATACTCCCTCAGAAGCAGGCCAGAGGTATGATTATAGATGGCTTATTTAGAATACCTAAACCCACGACGGCCCCATTAGCAGCACCCAGAGACATAATAGTTAGGTTCCAAAAACGACATGATAAAGAGGCAATTATGGCTGCCAACAGAGGTGCACCATACACCTTCAAAGATATGTCCCTTTCATTTTATGCGGACCTGTCCAGAGGAACGATGACATGGCGCACAACCCTCAAGCCCCTCACCACCCTGCTCCGCGCAAACAACATCAAATACCAATGGCGCCCATCCCACAAGCTCCAGGTGCTCCAGGGAGAAACCACATATTTAATAATTGACCTGCAGGAGGCGAGAACACACCTAACGAACTGGGGCCTACCACAAGACTCCGTACGACAACCCTGTACAACCAGTAAAACCCACGAGTGGTACCCAGACATTTAACCCAAAAGGTTTCACCAAAGCTACGCTGACAACGGCCCATACCCGAGAGCCCCCTATAGTCCTGCAGGACCAAACCTCCCGCTCTTAATATTGCCTTACTGTCTACAACAAGGCTGCTAGCATGTTATGAAACTCTACATTAGTTTAACTCAACTTTACTTCATTTAAATGTTTGCCTAATCTATACTTGCGCCCCATGAAGGAACCTGTTTATATGGGTTCATATCTATACATCTGTTTCATTTAATGCTTTGCTCATGGCACACCCGGCGCTGTCCCAAACAAGGCAGTAGCCCCTTAAAGCACTTAAAACACCAGGTCTGACCGCGCTTTTATGCACTATGCTTAAATATGTACAACGTTCTAGATGCTACCTGCTAAGAAAATGTTGTAATCCCAAACATAGTATGTTAAACACGCCCAAGGCACCTACCGGTATATTTCTCGGTATCAATCTGTCTTATGTATGCTTAGCTAAATAGTCCAAGATTCATCTTAATATAAAATGTGCACTGTATACCATGCCACTGTTTATACCGCAATGATAAAAGTTTACGCTGTTGTGGCGTTCTTGAAATACCATGTAAACACCTGCACAATAAAAATAAGAGCAATAAGGGTATGGAATTCTCTGCCTGAAGAGGTGGTTTTGTCAGAGTCACTACAGAGGTTTAAACTGCAATTGGATAAATACTTACAAAAACATAACATACAGGGATATAATTTCTAATTAGTGGGGTAATAGCTGCTTGATCCAAGGAGACATCCGACTGCTATTTTGGGGTCAAGAAGGAATTTTTTTCCTAGTTTGTGGCAAAATTGGAAGCGCTTCAGACTAGGTTTTTTGCCTTCTTTTGAATCAACAGCAACAACATATGTGAGGAAGGCTGAACTTGATGGACGCAAGTCTCTTTTCAGCTATGTAACTATGTAACTGTAACTATGTAACTATGTAATATAAAGTTATGTGGAAGGGAAAAGTGTGGAAGAAAACGGTACACTAGCAGCACGAATGACCGCAACCTGGAGAGGATTGTCAGGAAAAGGCCATTCAAATGTGTTGGGGACTTTCACAAGGAGTGGACTCAGTGCATCAAGAGCTACCACACACAGATGGATCCTGGACATGGGCTTCAGATGTCATATTCCTCTTGTCAAGCCGCTCCTGAACAACAAACAATGCCAGCGTCTTACCTGGGCTAAAGAAAAACAGACCTGGTCTGTTGCTCTGTGGTCCAAAGTCCTCTTTTCTGATGGGAGCAACTTTTGCATCTCATTTGGAAACCAAGGACCCAGAGTCTGGAGGAAGAATGGAGAGGCACACACTGCAAGATGCTTGAAGTCCAGTGTGAAGTTTTCACAGTCTCTGTTGATTTGGGGAGCCATGTCATCTGCTGGTGTTGGTCCACTGTGCTTCATTAAGTCCAGGGTTAACGCAGCCGTCTACCAGGGGATTTTGGAGCACTTCGTGCTTCCTTCCGCAGATGAACTTTATGGGGATGCTGACATCATTTTCCAGCAGGACTTGGCACCTCCCCACACTGCCAAAAGCACCAAAGCCTGGTTCAATGACTGTGGGATTACTGTGCTTGATTGGCCAGCAAACTCGCCTGACCTGAACCCCATAGAGAATCTATGGGGCATTGCCAAGAGAAAGATGAGAGACATGAGACCGAACAATGCAGAAGAGCTGAAGGCTGCTATTGAAGCATCCTGGTCTTCCATAACACCTCACCAGTGCCACAGGCTGATAGCTTCCATGCCACGCCGCATTGAGACAGTAATTGCTGCAAAAGGGGCCCAAACCAAGTACGGAGTCCATATGCACGCTTATACTTTTCAGTGGTCCGATATTGTTCTATGTACACTCCTTGTTTTATTGATTGCATGTAATATTCTAATTTACTGAGATTGTGGATTTGGGGTTTTCATGAGCTGGAAGCCATAATCATCTCACTTATGACAAATCACGGCTTGAACTATCTTGCTTTGCATGTAATGCGTCTATCTCATATATTAGTTTCCCCTTTTACGTTGCATTACTGAAATAAATGAACTTTTGCACGATATTCTAATTTTTCAAGTATCACCTGTGTTGTGGTCGTGACCTAAATATGAATATTAATCTCTTAATACATAATAATTAAGCAATACGGAACAACATTAATATTTTTATAATTCATGGTATTATGGTCGAATATGTGGATAGAAAATACACAAAACATTGTAATATTAAATGTATATTTAATATAACTATAACAAATAAACAGATGCTAGCAGAATGTCAATTTACTACAATTATGATACAATACAAAACTACAACATATTACTTACAAAAGGTAGCTACATGTTACACAAAAGGCTAAATGTTCATTTTACTTACAAGGCCCCAGCCCTTTGGCTGGGGTTAAGTCAGAGCTGTTACTACATCTTAGGTTCAGTCAGTTACAGGCAAAGGGACAGAGTTTTCTCCTCCATCTGGTTTTATTCAATGTAAGTAGGCTGGCCTGTGATGTCACTGCCAGAAGCACATGTCTTCCTACACACTCCCCCTAGTGGTGCCCCCAAAGCATTACACTAAATATGCTTTCTTTATGATGTAAAGTCATTAATTAATAAATACCATTACAAACCACCCTTTGACTTATGTCATAAAACAAGCATTTATAAAACCAGTACATTTTGAATCTTCCCCATTTTAACACTACCTGCCCTACAACAAAACCCACCTTTTGAAGAACGATACCCATTTACCCATTAATTATTACCCATTAACATTTTATTGCTTATATAAATGTTCACCATTGAGCACATGCATTACCAGTTGGGAAATAGGCACATACCCACCCTTATAATAATGAACAACTCAAACCATGTTTTATTAGATTAACCAATGATATTGTGTTCATGTGAGGATGTGTTTTGGAGCTTAATATAGTATTAGACACCACAAACTCATAACACCTATGAATCATGGCACAGACCGACTCGATTTCTGTAGCCTCTGGCTGGTCTGTGTGCCTGGAATTTTCACAAACATTAGTCCTGGAAACTGGATACTCTATTCTTCGACAGTCTCATAGAACATACGCATGGAGACAGGGATGAATGAAACAGTTCATGTGATCAAGGACTTTTGTGTGTTTGTGGTCACATTGTTTTGTTTTTTCTTTCTTTATACCATTAACCACCTTGACATAACAGTTTCCTGCTCCTGATGCATTTTGTTCCGACTCTCACCACTCTTAGCTGCAATATTTTTTCTCCTTACAGCAACAGTTGAGCATAGTGTCCAGTGCTTCTTCTTCTTCTGCTTAAAATATCCTTGCTTGAAAGTTCTTGAATGAAAACACAGGCAATGACGAACACAAACATAAATAATAACTGTGCCAATCATCACAAGTACCATTTGATTGTGGTGTCTTAACCATATTTTTTCCTATGGCGTTTGGATAAATACCTACACACCTCTCTTCACATCCAGCACACTCCTGATTCACAGATAAACACAATATCACTGCTGTATCTACCAATTTAACCCAAACACTCGTTATTACTGCTGCATTTACCAATTTAATCTAAACACTCGTTATCATGCTGTATTTAACCAATTTAATCTAAACATTAACCAAAACAATTACATTCCTATTTACCACCCTTCTATTTAAACATGTATAGATAACCCAAAATGCCTACTTTCTCTTATCCCTCTTATTTTTGTTTGTTTTGTTTTTTGAACTGCAACCACTCATGCACTTTACACAGACACAAATCAAGCACCTACTGGACAATGGGGTTCCCTCGTTAGAGCCCTCCCACCCCAGTTTGGTTTACACAAAAATACCCCCTGGTCCCTATGGGTCAATTCCCCCCTTTCCCAGGCAAGCATACATACATACAACAATAATACATAAGGGTTTCAATTGCAATACAATCACTAGAAATAAGAGAATAGTATGCACAAAATCATAGCATAGACATGTTAAATAGACAATAAAATAAAACATTCAATAGCTCATCAAAGGTCAACATTTAAACACTGGTCTCCATCTGATATTCTATCTGTGTTCCAATGTCCACCCCTGGTTTCTGCTATATCTGAAAAAGGTAAAAAAACAGATCAGGATTACTTTTCCTTGTCACTTATAGCGTATACTGCCAAATCCTTTACTTAGCATATATACATATATACACATATAAATACATTCCCTAAACTTTTCATTTTATAAACAATTTGTTCAACAAGGTAACTTTCTTAATTTTCTACTTGGCTCTTAAAATAAACAATCAGCTAATAGCTGCTTTCTGCATCTTCTCTGCAATTCAGGAAACACATTTCTAGCCAACCTAAACATGTTTAATAACTCTCCACCCTTTGGTTAAATTATAGAGGAGTGAACCACAACACCTCTTCCGCCTCTGAAAGGATATAGGTCAATATGTCTCAAAGTTCAACACTTCTGACAGCTATGAGTGACTCCCTATTAATTTCTAGCCTTTCCACGGACATGCTTGCACCTCGCGGCTAAGGGCCTGCACAACTAACCACCCTGTGATGGCAGTGGCTTTCCGCATGGGGGTGACCGCCCCCGCAAAATTATAGAGGAGCAAACATACAGCAGCCTCTTTTCCGGCTCGATTAAAGGTTCTGGGCCAATATGTCTGCAATTTAACCAGTACACTCACGTATCACTTATTGTATATTTCCTGGTCTCTCAGGAATTTCTATTAAATAGCGTATCCCCTTCCCAGGGCAATATACAACAAAAACTAGTCACCAAGGGTCTCTATGGTCATGATAGGCCACCCTACCACTAGTGTAATACGCCCTTTTTTTAAAATATATTTCCTGGTCTCTCAGAGATTTTGCCTATCCCTTTCCCAGAGCAATATATATAAACAATTACAAATAAGTTACAAAACGCTACTTATAAGTAATACAGGGTTTCAAATAATAATACAGGATAGAACTGCACAACAACTATTGGGTATGCTCCCCCTTATCCGGACACGTTTAAATACCCCCTAGCTCAGGTTCCCCACCCGCTACTGTAACTAAAATCACAGCCCACGTTATGGAGGTTCACCCGCTAGGCAGATACACCCTAATTCAAAGCATGGAAATATTAAAATCAGTTATAGATGGCTTCTAAAATAATATAAATCTTAATCTGAGCCCCTACACTTACTTTGTTAAAAATGCTAACTTGTTAAAATATTCAGACTAAATAGGACAAAGGAATTATTTTACCATTTTTTCAGTTCATTTGTTACCAGTTCCTGCATATGTCCAGTAATTCCTTAGTCCTGGATAATAAAGCTGAAAAACACTCCACAAATTGATTAGTTTAGGCAATTACATTTACAAAACAATGCAGTTTATTTTTTCTCATACAGGCAAGACTACCCACCCCCAACAAGGACAAATTCTCCCCAGCTGTAGCTGAAAAGCATGGTCACACAGCTGTTAAAAAGGTGGTCTCTCCTTCATGAGTCAAAATCATATATATTTATACTAATATTCTGTGTATACGCACACATAAATCTATTATTCACTGAATCTGCTTTACTAAGCGTATCTTTTTCTTAACTACTAATTTAATACATTTTGTCCAAATCTCTTTTCAACTAGACAAATCCATGAATGCCAAACAAATGTAAATTAGTACACAAACAGGGTCAAATTTAGCAATAAAACCTGGTGAACTAGTTTAGTGAAAAGTCTTTTTCTATGCAAATGGTAGCAAACAATGAAACTAGGCCTCAACTCATTCACACCATGTGGTCAATGGTGGATTAAAATCCACATGGTCAGACAAAAAGTAAAATAGTTTTTTGTTTTATATATAAAAATGACCAAAGGTTGGTAAAACGTAACAAGCAACACAATAATTCATCACTATGTTCTATAACAAGAGATACCTTAAAAACAAATATCTAATCCCTATCTGCTATCTGCATTCATTCCATTAAAACCAAATCATCATTCATTTATTCATTTGTATACAGACAGACAATTTACAGTATGATTTAAGCAAAATGCATAACATTTATATTTTCCCCAATATTCAAGCATAATCCTGCCAACTACGCCAAATGTTGTGGTCGTGACCTAAATATGAATATTAATCTCTTAATACATAATAATTAAGCAATACAGAACAACATTAATATTTTTATAATTCATGGTATTATGGTTGAATATGTGGATAGAAAATACACAAAACGTTGTAATATTAAATGTATATTTTATATAACTATAATAAATAAACAGATGCTAGCAGAATGTCAATTTACTACAATAATTATACAATACAATACTACAACAAAAGGTTTCTAAATGTTACACAAAAGGCTATTACAGTTGCTATATGTTACAATGGATTCATATTACTTACAAGGCCCCAGCCAAAGGGCTGGGGCTAAGTCAGAGCTGGTGCTACATGATCAGTGAGGTACAGGCAAACAGGCAAAGAGACAGAGTTTTCTCCTCCATCTGGTTTTATTCAGTGTAAGTAGGCTGGCCTGTGATGTCACTGCCAGAAGCACATGTCTTCCTACACACTCCCCCTAGTGGTGCCCCCAAAGCATTACACTAAATATGCTTTCTTTATGATGTAAAGTCATTAATTAATAAATACCATTACAACTTGCGTGACTTATCCGCCACCAACTAGGGTTCAAGCCGCCATGTTTTAGGGCACTTTCTGCCTGTGAAACAAACATCAATTTTTCTGGCCACTGCTACAGCAGCGGCTGCAACAATACCGAATTTTTCAGGCATGTGTACATGCCTAATTTTTAGGCCCTCTGGTGCTGCACTGTGGCTTCAAAACTTTTTTCACTGTTATAGATTGAATAGCAGTTAGTTGTCTATTGGGACAACGCAGTGGAAGGTACCCGGCCAAAATTTCTTTGCGCAAAAGGCAATCCCCAACCTGTACTCAACTGTGGAAAAGGAAGTAATGGCATGTCTGGCACACAGTGTTGGGGCAAGGGTCCATCTGACCACTGATACCTGGTCTGCAAAGCAGTGGGTACTTTATAAATGGCTCCACCTGCCACCCGTACAGCAACACAGTCTCCAGTTAGGAGGACCGACCAAGCATCTTCTTCCATCTGCCTGTTACAGAAATTACTGCCGTGTACACGACCACTGATAGGAGACGCGGAAGGTAATAAACTGATAAAAATAGTACTAAACACACCACTCCTATCTGGTGTCACATTAGCTTGACCGCGCAGTGCCCCAAATTTGCAGTAAGAGGACCGACCAAACATCTTCTTCCATCTCCCTGTTACAGAAATCACTGCCATGTACACGTCCACTGATAGGAGACGTGGAAGGTATTAAACTGATAAAAATACTACTAAACACACCACTCCTATCTGGTGTCACATTAGCTTGACCGCGCAGTGCCCCAAATTTGAAGTAAGAGGACCGACCAAGCATCTTCTTCCATCTCCCTGTTACAGAAATCACTGCCATGTACACGTCCACTGATAGGAGACGCGGAAGGTATTAAACTGATAAAAATAGTACTAAACACACCACTCCTATCTGGTGTCACATTAGCTTGACCGCGCAGTGCCCCAAATTTGAATTAAGAGGACCGACCAAGCATCTTCTTCCATCTCCCTGTTACAGAAATCACTGCCATATCCATACAAATTGTACAGAATGTCCAGGATAGTTTTCCAGGGACAAATGTTGTCGCCTGTTGAGCGAGGTGACCTTGCTCGGGTCCCAGGTGTGCGGTTCCTAAAATGGCTGCCATATACACGTCCACTGATAGGAGACGCGAAAGGTATTAAACTGATCAGAACAATACTAAACACACCACAAATAATGTTTCTCTCCTGTATGGCTCCTCAAATGATGCTTAAGATTAGAAGCGGCTGAAAAGCATTTCTCACACTCCGAACAAAAATATATTTTTTTAACATTCTCTCCACTTTGAGCGAAATGACGTTTGGGAAGAGATTAACATAATTAAACACAGGCAGTAAAAATACAGTTTTTAGCCATACACTGTAACTTTAAAACTACACATCCCATCTTCATAACAATTACATATTTGGAATTAGCACACTTAAAACATAAACATAACCAAAAATCAGCCAAATCCTTCTAGGGGTTAAAAAGTTAGCTGGAGGTCCCTTTATGACCGACCGCAAGCACATTTTCCTGCCCAAAACAGTTCCATAGATTTGGGCTGTGCGGTCGGTCTATTTCAGGCTGAAAAAACGACTAAGTCCCATCGCCGCATGGGACTTAGTCTCTGCAGCTGTAAAACCAGTAGGGGAGAAGGTAGAGCTCAGCGGTGTTCGCGGAAATGAGTAGCCGATTTTAGTTCCATGAATTTGGCTACACATACCGCTGACCTCGTTGAATGATCAAAGATGGCCGCCGCCACGTGTTCGGCTAACGAACAAAGACCTCCCAGCATTGTCAATTAAGCTGCGGTTAACCGCAGCTTCTGGGAGGTAAACTGCCTGCACACTTCCACTTCTGGGTGGTCTGCCTGTGTGGTACTTGGTTCAGTAAGCCCCATTTACTGAACCAAGTGGGGAAACGAACTTGAGCACAAAGGGTTTGCACCAGATGCTGTAAGGGACGGGGACACGTCTTAAGGGGCAGTGTCCCCAACAAGTCTGGGAACCTTGACCTTAAAGGGGCGGTGTCCCAATCTTCCTGATGTCCCAAAAAGGTGTTTGGGCCAGCACCAGTCATAAAGAGTCCATAAGCTAATATGCCTTACCGACAGTCTTAAAGGGCCATGCACACGCAAATAAGTACATACATTTTCACAATCTCCCAGGGCCATAATTCTCATGCGGGAGGAGGCTGGCAAATATAGGCTTCTCCACAACCAAGGAAGCAGAGGCAATTTGCCATTTAAAGGGTGATTACAAGCCAGCATTTGTAACAAGGTGAAGTAATCCATATCTGCCAAGTGACCCTATGTAGGGGGAACAGTCTCTATTCTGCTCTGTGTCAGTGTATATCATGGTCCCTGAGGACAGGTGTCAACCCATATCTGCCAAGTGACCCTATGTAGGAGGAACAGTCTCTATTCTGCTCTGTGTCAGTGTGTATCAGGGGCTCTGAGGACAGGTGTCAATCCATATCTGCCAAGTGACCCCATGTAGGAGGAACAGTCTCTATTCTGCTCTGTGTCAGTGTGTATCAGGGGGTCTGAGGACAGGTGTCAATCCATATCTGCCAAGTGACCCTATGTAGGAGGAACAGTCTCTATTCTGCTCTGTGTCAGTGTGTATCAGGGGCTCTGAGGACAGGTGTCAATCCATATCTGCCAAGTGACCCCATGTAGGGGGAACAGTCTCTATTCTGCTCTGTGTCAGTGTGTATCATGGTCTCTGAGGACAGGTGTCAATCCACATCTGCCAAGTGACCCTATGTAGGAGGAACAGTCCCTATTCTGCTCTGTGTCAGTGTGTATCAGGGATCCTTAGGACAGGTGTCAATCCATATCTGCCAAGTGACCCGATGTAGGGGGAACAGTCCCTATTCTGCTCTGTGTCAGTGTGCATCAGGGCTCTGAGGACAGGTGTCAATCCATATGTCAAGGTGTCAATATGTCATATGTCAGGTGTCAATCCATATTGATTGTGATTTAGGAATGTTAGGTGATTTCTGCCCTTTATGGATTAAAACCAGACTCTGTATCAACTGTGTAATTTTCCATGGGAGTTTTACCATGGATCCCCCTCCGGCATGCCACAGTCCAGGTGTTAGTCCCCTTGAAACAACTTTTCCATCACTATTGTGGCCAGAAAGAGTCCCTGTGTGTTTTAAAATTCGCCTGCCCATTGAAGTCTATGGCGGTTCGCTGGTTCGCGAACATTTGCGGAAGTTCGTGTTCGCCGTTCGCGAACCGAAAATTTAGTGTTCGCGACATCACTAATCACATACTTACTAGTTTTCCCAATCACACACCTTTTCTTACATCCTATCCTATTAAAAGTATACTAAGGGGTATTAATAAAACCAGTAGACTCCCTACTTCATTCAGATTACCGAACGTTGGTCCAATATTCCGAGCTCTCTCTGACTTACTGGATACCTGACCGTTTGAAAACCATAACAACAAGTAATTAAAGCCGCCATTTATATAGCATTCTACGGTTTCCTGAGACCATGAGAGTTTACCGTAGCAAGACAAACAGACATAATTTCAAGCCTTAAAATATCTGATATCAATAAACACCTCAACAACTATATACTTTCTCCTAATCAAACTAATCATCCATCTACTATCCCGCTTTATCCCACCGAGAACAAGTAGTGCCCAGTTAAAATACTTGACTCCTACCTATCCACACTCGATCATATTACATACAACTCACCATTTCTCTCAAGTCAAGGGTTCCACTTACTACTGCCAAATTCATCTTCTGCACCAGAACCCTACTCCTGAGATTAGGCTTAAATCCAGCATAATTCTCAGGTCATTCATTTAGAATAGGGCAGCTTCCACCACTTCTTGCACTGACACCCCGGTGCATATTATCAAAAGATTGGGTAGATGGAAATCCTCAGTCTGTTATAGATATATACTTCATCCAGAGAAAGAAATTAGGAAAGCTTTTAAAAGTGTGGATCTGTAAATTTTCTGCAATAAAGTGTGTTTTCCTTTGATACCTTTT
>OW240916.1:94338103-94387611 GCA_933207985.1 Pelobates cultripes | reverse complement strand
GGGGTGAAAAAGGAGAAAGAGGGGGTGAGAAAGAGGAGAAAGGGAGGGTGAGAAGGGAGGGTGAGAAAGAGGAGAAAGGGGGGTGAGAAGGAGAAAGGGGGGGTGAGAAGAGAAAGGAGGGGGGGAGAGAAAGAGAAAGGAGGGGGGTGAGAAAGGAGAGAGGGGGTGAGAGAGAAATTAGGAGGGGGAAGAGAAATTAGGAGGGAGGGAGAGATATTAGGAGGGAGGGAGAGATATTAGGAGGGGGGAAAGAGAAATTAGGAGGGGAGAGAGAGAATTAAGAATTAGGAGGGGGTAGAGAAATTAGGAGGGGGGAAAGAGAAATTAGGAGGGGGGTGAGAAAGAGAAATTGGGAGGAGGAGAAGGAAATTGGAGCGGGAGGAGAGATTGACATTCATCACATACACACAATGCACCACTTGCACAAAGAAAAACACAATGCATTACACACACAGACACACATACACAAGCAATGCAACCGTTACACACAATACATCCCTTACACACACAGAAACACACAATGCATTCATTACACACACTCAATGCACCCCTTACACACATTCAATGCATCCCATACATACACAGAAACACACCTTGCAGCCCTTACACATACAAACACAATTTCACACTGCATTCCTTACACACATATCAGGACATCCCCTACACACTCCACCCCCTGTGAACAAACTCATTGGTGGAACATGAAGGTGGACCCTGGGACCCAGACCTTGAGCTGTGTAAAGGACCCCCAAAAAATGGAGCTGCTTCCCGTTCTCCCAGAACATTGATTTTTGTGACCACAGTTACAAACCGCCTCCAGAGAGCCTGTTCTGCACCAGACCAGTGGAGCTAGACTGCAGCTAGAGCTCATCATCATCCTCATCTGGTTGTAAGTAGGCAATCTAGTATATTATTCGTGGCACTAAGCTCTAATTTACCTCACATTAAAGAAACACTATAGTCCCAAGAACCACTGCAGCTTAATGTAGTGGTTCTGGTGTCTATAGCCTGTCCCTGCAGGCCTTTTAATGTAAACACAGCGGCACTGCAGCACTGGCGTTAGATAACATGGCAAATCATATGGGTGGGGCATTGTGATGTCACATGGGGGGCGGCGGCAAACTTTACTTTTGCCTAGGGCGGCAAAAATCCTTGCACCGGCCCTGGCTGGAGGGGGCTGTGTGAGCTGTGGCCGCACAGTGTCCCATGGTAGTTAGGGTGCTGTACGGCCAGTACAGCTCACACAAACAAACAGCTGATAAACTGGCCGCACGGAGGAAATGTGTATGTGTGACTGTCTGCCTGTGACTGTATGTGACTGTCTGCCTGTAACTGAGTGTGTGACTGTCTGCCTGTAAATGTGTGTGTGACTGTCTGCCTGTAAATGTGTGTGTGGGGCTGCAGGGATTTTGTAGAAAGGGGCGGGGGTTTTGTATTGGGACAGGAGTCTTTACAAATTGTAAGAAAAAAAAAGAGAACCTTTAAAAAATTTTACAGGTTTGTTTTTTTTTGGGGGGGGGAGGGGGGGGGGGTGCCAAGCACAGGATCCGCCCCGGGTGCCAAATGCTCTAGGTACGCCCCTGCTCTAGAGTTCTTTATTAGTAAATAAACAGCAATGAATTATCACTGATCTTCCTTCTAATTGTTAGTAGTCATTAAAACCACCTGCCTAATATCGTTTGGTCCAACCTGTGCTGATAAAACAGTTCTGATGCACAGAGGCATGGACCTCTGAATGTGTCCTGTGATATATGGCACCAAGATAGACATGTGCAATTCGTTTCGTTCCGAATGTAAATTCAGAGTAATTTCGGCAATTCGGACATTCGGTTGCTTCCGAATGTCCGAAGTGCCGAGGTACCAATGTGCCGAAGTTCCGAAGTGCAGAAATCCTGAAGTTCCGAATTTGACAAAGTGCCGAAGTTCCGAACTACCGAAGTCCCAAATTTCGGAAATGCCGAACCGAATATTTTTCCCATGCACATCCCTACACCAAGACACTTGTAGCATATCCTTTAAGTCCTGCAAGTTGCAAGGTAGGGCCTCCAGGGATCGGATTCCTTCCAGAACATCACGCAGATACTCAATCGGATTGAGATCTAAGGCAACACCTCAATCTAAAAGGGACACTAGGCACCCAGACCACTTCAGTTCATTCAAATGGTCTGGGTGCAGTGTCCAAGGTCCCTTATTCTGCAATGGCGATTACTGCAGTTTTTGTGAAACTGCAATAATTGCCTTGGAGGTTAACTCTACCTGTAGTGGCTGTTTACTAGACAGCAATTAGAGGGACTTGTGGGTGGTTAGGTAACTTTTGGTAGCCTAAGTGACCCTGGACGTCCTCATGCATACATCCAGCGTCACCCAAAATCCTATAGGAAAATATAATACAATGCTTTCCTATGGGGGAGTTCCTAATGCGAGCATGGCATTCACTGCGCATGCGCACTAGATCCCACCCGCCAGCTGACATTATAGTTTCCCTTTAAATAAAGCAATACCACATAAGGGTACCAAATTAAGGAGCTGTTGTGTTTAGTAGATAGCTCCCTAATTTGGTATCCTTTAAATGGAAATCCAACATATATATATATATATATATATATATATATATATAGTTATCTACTTAACAGTCCGCTTTAGTGAATGACGGATATCCGAATTACGGATGTTTCTAATATTTTTGCTTAATTTAGTTTTGTTCCGAATCCGAATGTTACAGTTCTGAATCGAAACAAAACTAATGTTCTCCCCATGTACATGTCTAATCTTTATTTTATTTACTTTTTTAAACACAAAGGGAGGTGGACTGAAATTAACCTATAGGTACTTTAAGTTTAGGAGGATTAAGTTCTAAGGTATATCCATGGCGAACTTTCCTGCCAAATCATTCTGGGTTTAGCAGGCTTGTCACAATTGTCCCTAATCTCCGTTTATATATCCTACTCATTAATTGCAACTCTAAACTACTCTATGCCACAATATCATTTCAATACAGAAATAACAGTTTTCCTTTAATTAGTTCAGTGATTTGAAGTGGTCATGGTGCCTGCAGTCTGTACGTGCACTGTTTTGCTTTGAAACCACTGGCGTACATATAGCGGTCGCAGCTGCGATCGGGCCCGTCACTCCAGGGGGCCCGGCTACCCTGCAGACCCCTGCGCCCGATTGCCCGCCATCACCATTTCCATGCCGTGCGGCAAACCGCCGGGCCGCATGCTAAGGTGCCATGCTGTCAGGGCCACCCGATGGAGATGGATTTTCAGGGGTCCCGGTCAGCGCTGCGGCGCTTTAACAGCGCGACCGGGCCCCCTGTAACGAGATCATCACATGCTGGGAGGAAGTGACTGCCCTGGTCACTCCTCCCAGCTATCACTGAGAGCCCGTGCAGGAGGAAGCAGAGGGAGTCAGAGTGGGATCTCTGACTCCCATCAACCTGAGCTACCACTGGACCCCAGGGGAAAAAAAACTCCTGCACCTAAAAGGTAAGAAACAGGAGGATGACTTAAATATTATGTGTGTGTGATTGTTTGTATGTATGTGTGTTTCTGTGTCTATCTGTCTGTATGTATGTTTTGTGTGTCTGTCTTTTTGTATGTGTGTGTGTCTGTCTGTGTGTCTGTGTGTGTGTGTATGTGTGTCTGTCTGTATGTGTCTGACTGTTTGTTTGTATGTATGTGTGTCTTGTCTGTATGTATGTGTGCCTGTCTGTTTGTATGTATTTGTCGTGTGTGTGTGTCTTTCTGTCTGTGTCTGTATGTATGTGTGCCTGTCTGTTTGTATGTAAGTGTCTTTGTATGTATGTGTCTGTATGTATCTGTCTGTCTCTTTGTGTGTGTGTGTCGGTGGCGAGGGGGCGGGGCATGGATCAGTTTTGCACCGGGGCCCCATGGGTTGTGTGTACGCCACTGTTTGAAACAGAAATTAACCCCTCTGCTGTCGGAGGTTTAACTTCACCTTTGGCAGAGTCATAGGGTGTCACCAGCCAGCTAATGTCAGTTCTATGCAGAGCTTGGCAAGCGGCTCCTTAGCCACAGCCCAGCGTAGCAATTTCCTCATCTGGGTTTTCTCTGCCTTGATGTCTCCATCCGATTATCTGCCCAGGTAACAAGGTTTACTGTAACTCCAGCAACTGAGCAGAATTTAATACTTTCCGCAGGCAGGGAAAGCCGCAAAGTGACTAGGTAGCCCCTGCCTATGAACACCGGAAACCCTCCAAAGGAGGGATATATTATGCAGTATGTGTGTATGGATGTATGCATTAGGTAGTATGTGTGCATGGGTGTGAATGTAATGTGCAGTGTGTGTGTAAGTATGTATTAGGCATGTACTGGAACTGGGTCAGGGTACTCATGCAACATAATCACTTAGTGTAGTAACCCTTCAAATACAATGCTGAAAACTAACCATACTGCCATTTTATTATGTAAAGTGCAAGAGAGGTGTACAGCTGATTACAAAATAATACATTGCTTTTAGAAAGGCTCCCCCCAACCTTCCTTAGCCACGTGGCAAGGTATCAGCTGCAGTGTTAACAGTGAATGTAAGTGCTATGAAAGCAAATACTTACATACTCCTATTATGAAAGTGTATCTTGTTCAAGATTTATGTAGATTACATTCATCATTGTTGCTGAAGTCTTACGAAGGTAAAGAAACACGCTGTTTAGAAGTTTCCTACACATGATTTCTGCAGTCAGGGAAATCGTGCTGAGTACATTCAAAAGAAATGCCTCCCCCTTGTGGTATTTTTGTGAAAATCTCTGAATTTTAAAAACTGCAATTATGTCACAATAAACTACAAAGCTTTTCAGTATTTCAGTACAGACACACGCAGACACACACCTAACTATTCATCTATCTGTCTATCTTTATCTTTTGACCACTGTGAATGAACATTGTGACATTGTCATTTTGACTTCTACTTCTCTGTCTACAGTTGATTAGAAATCCCAGCATTCTTGCCCAGTTGTGCATATGCCCCTCTGTGTGTCTATTTCTCCCCCCAATTTCCTCTTGTGTCTCTTTCTCCCCGCAGATCCTCTGTGTGTTTCTTCCCACCAGCCCCTCTGTATATCTCGTTTTACCCTTGTCTCCAGTTACAATTGTTCATACCTATTATGCAGAGATCCAGTAAGTTTTTATTTTTTATTTTTTTAATATATATATATATATATTTTTTTTAAATAAGGTTTTATTCATTTTCAGATAACAATGGATCATAAGCATTCATAGATAATATTGGAGCATATTCATTCATATATAAACGGTCACAGCCCGGATAACAAGGGATAGTCACAATAACCCCCTACACCGATACCGTCCAGCAAAATCTCAGTTCATTACTATATTGGGGTAGAAGGCACATAGTATTAAAAAATCTTCAATAAATTTCCCAAATTAGGATCCTTAGCTACTCGGGACTAAGCTAAGTATCATGAGGAATGTTTTGCTGTAAGGTAAATGTGTGCTATGGTTCCCATGGTTGAGCTAACTTCGACTATCTTTTGCTAACTGAGAATGTGATCTCTTCCATTTGTCTTATAAATTCAACTTTGTGTATCCATTCCCGGACTGTGGGTGCATTTGCCTGCTTCCATAGAGCTTGGATGAGCAGGCATTATAATACAAATCCCAGACATTTCCTCTATAGCGGTACATGAACAAAATGGGTTTGTAGATGCCACAAGTGCGGTAAAGCGAGCGTCTTTGTTGGACTTTCACTAATACTTTACTTCTGGCTATTTGTTGAATATCTGTTATACCAGGAGGGGAGAGGGGGGTATGGGGGCATATGGACACCAGTAGATGGATACATAACAAAGATGGGACATGATACAATGATATTCTAAGCACCCACTCCACATCTGTAATAAGACTAAGACATAGTTGGAAGGGGGGGTAGGGGGTATGAAAAAGAGTATAGAGGAGGTGACCGACTCCAAATCTGATAGTTGGCTGAGCAATAGGTACAAGGATACTATGTGGTGGTATACATTTAACAGACATGACATTTAACAACAGAACATGAGTTGCAATATTCTGCAGGATTACTTATGCCTTGTTTCCACTGAGCGGTACGGTTCGGGTCGGTCTGGTCTGGTATGCTATTTTGAGTGTTTCCTGTCAGGATTACTGTTTGATCCAGCACGTAGAACTGTACAGCACGGATGACAAATAAGTAACGTATTACCGGTCCTTAGAATGGCCGGATTTAACGTACAAAGAATAGTCAAAAATACTAGCCGAGGTCAGGGAACACAGAAAGGGACACAGCGATGAGGAAAGCCAGGAGTCAGGATACCAGAATATAGAGAAGTCAATAAACAAAGCCAAAGTCAAAAACCAGGTAGAAAACTATAAACAGGAACGCGCTCTCGGACAACCACAAGGGAAACCACGACAGGGCACTGAGCAGGCTGAGAACTGGGCCTAAATACCCCTCCTTTCTTTCTGATAGGCTGTAACCGGCCTTTGACCCTAAAGTCAGTTACCAGGTTTCATTTGCATAATTGCTGCTCAGCATTAACCCTTCTGTGGATTAGGTTGCTGCTCGGCACAACTTTTCCTGTGTGGACAGTAAATGTCATTAACCACTTTTCTATAAGCGGATGAATACATGAGACCAGGTTTCATTTGCACAATTACTGCTCAGCATTAAACCTTCTGTGGATTAGGTTGCTGCTTGGCACAACTTTTCCTGTGTGGACAGTAAATGTCATTAACCACATTTCTATAAGCGGATGAATACGTGACATTACCCCCCACCTGAAGAACGCCCACCGGGCGGACAGGACCAGGCTTGAGAGGAAATTTAGCGTGAAAAGCGCGGATCTTACGGCCCGCATGCAGGTCAGGAGCCGAAACCCAAGAACGATCAGCAGGACCGTAACCTTTCCAAACAACCAAGTACTGTAAAGTGCCCCGAGAAAACCTAGAATCCACGATAGAAGATACCTCATACTCTTCCTGACCACCCACCACCACCAGAGGGGGAGGAACACAAGGAACAGTATATCTATTGCAGACAAGAGGTTTGAGTAAGGACACATGAAAAGTGTTGGGAATCCCTAAAGATGCAGGAAGAGCCAGAGAGTAAGACACTGGATTGATCCTACGAAGCACTCTATAGGGACCAAGGAATCTGGGGGCAAACTTCATGCTAGGGACCTTAAGCTTGATGTTGCGAGATGACAACCAAACCCGGTCCCCCACTTGGTACACCGGGTTGGCACTCCTACGCTTATCAGCAAAATGTTTGAAGCGTTCAGCAGCAGCCCCTAGAGCAGTTTGAACCTTAACCCAGGTATCCCGAATGGAGGCCAGACGCTCATCCAGAGCAGGAATGGCAGTATCAGAAAATACCGCAGGGAGAACCGTAGGATGCCTACCATTATTGACAAAAAATGGACTGTGCCCAGAGGAGTCATGAACAGCATTGTTTCTAGCGAACTCGGCCCACGGGAGTAGTTCGGACCAATTGTCTTGTGTGCTATTAATAAAACAACGCAAATAAACTTCTAATGACTGGTCTCAGCTGTACCACTGGTCTGTGGAGGAGGAGAAGGAGAGATCAATCCCCAATTGTTTACTGAACGCCCTCCAGAACCTGGACACAAACTGAGAGCCCCTATCGGACACAATATTGTGGGAGATGCCATGCAAACGGACAATTTCACGTATGAAAATTAGGACCAAATCTTGCGATGATGGCAACTTCTTGAGAGGAATGAAGTGAGCCATCTTAGAAAATCGGTCTTCAACCATGAGAATAGTAGTGAACCCAGCAGAGCTAGGAAGCTCAACAATAAAGTCCATGGATAAGTGGGACCATGGAATCTCAGGAACAGGAAGAGGCTGCAACAGACCACAAGGAAGTGCATGAGTCACCTTAGAAACTGCATACACAGAACATGCCTGCACATACTCCTTTACATCTTTCCTGAGTGAATCCCACCAAAATGATCTAGTGATCGCGGCAGTGGACTTATTGATGCCCGGGTGTCCAGCAGTTATATTGTCATGGAACACTTTCATGATATTAACCCTTTCACATAGGGGAACGAACAGTTTATCACATGGTTTACCACTGGGCGCCTGAGGCTGGGCCTCCAGTATGGTGCCAAGCAGTGGACAAGACAGTGAGAGGACAGTAGTGGCAATAATACACTCTGGTGGAATAATAGGAGATGTCACCTGTTCCGGAGCTGACTCATTATCAAATTGCCTGGACAAGGCATCAGCCTTGGTATTTTTAGAACCAGGTCTATAAGTAATGAGAAAGTTAAAACGTGAAAGGAACAGTGACCATCTAGCCTGTCTGGAAGACAAACGTTTGGCATCCCCTATATATGCCAGATTTTTGTGGTCGGTTATGATCAACAGGAGGTCCTTGGAACCCTCCAAAAGATGTCGCCACTCCTTGAGGGCAAGAATAATGGCCAACAGTTCTCTATTGCCAATATCATAGTTGCGCTCAGCAGGAGACATCTTTCTGGAGAAGTAGCCACAAGGATGCAATGGTGTTCCCTGGCTTTCTCTCTGAGAGAGAACAGCCCCTACCCCTGTCTCGGATGCATCAACCTCCAATATAAAAGGTTTACTAGTGTCGGATGTTTTAGTATGTCCGCAGAGGCAAATCTTTGTTTAAGAGTCTCAAAAGCATTCACAGCCTCTTTGGACCATACCGCTACTAACCCCTTTGCGAGTCATATTTGTGATTGGGGCTATTACAGAAGAAAATCCCTTGATGAATCTTCTGTAATAGTTGGCAAAACCAATAAACCTTTGAATGGCTTTTAAACCAGAGGGTAATGGCCAGTGTAGTACAGCCTCTAGTTTTTTAGGATCCATTTGAAATCCCGATGCAGAGATGTTGTAACCCAAAAAGTGGACTTCAGGCTGGTCAAATATGCACTTTTCTAATTTACAATAAAGTTTATTTTTCAACAATGTCTGCAGAACCTGTTTCACATGGGAGTGGTGAGTCTGAAGATCAGGGGAATACACCAAAATATCGTCCAAATAAACCAAAACAAATGAGTAAATGAATTCCCTGAGTACATCATTTATAAAGTCTTGGAATACGGCCCAGGGGCGTTGCATAACCCAAATGGCATTACCAGATATTCATAGTGTCCACTACGGGTATTAAATGCCGTCTTCCACTCATGATTCTCTTTAATTCTAACCAAATTGTAAGCGCTCCTAAGGTCAAGCTTAGTAAATACTTTAGCTCCCTGAAGTCTATCGAACAATTCGGAAATGAGTGGGATAGGGTATGCATTTTTTACAGTGATTTTATTAAGTGCCCTGTAGTCTATGCAAGGGCGTAACTCACCACCCTTTTTCTCAACAAAAAAGAATCCTGCACCAGCTGGTGAGGATGACTTTCTTATGTGCCCTTTGCTCAAGGATTCTTTGATGTATTCCTCCATTATTTTACTCTCCTGGGGAGATAAGGCATAAACTGCCCCCTTAGGTGGCATAGCTCCTGGAAACAGGTTAATGGCACAGTCATATGCTCTGTGGGGAGGCAATACATCAGATTGAGCCTTGTTAAACACCTCCTGAAGTTCTCGGTATTGTATGGGAACTCCAGGAGTTTGGGTAGTGGTAGTGAGAAGGTCAAAAGTATCCAATCTCTTTAGTACTGGTTTTATACATCTCCCCATACACTCTTTACCCCATTCTAATATCTCCCCATTAGCCCAGTCAATATAGGGATTGTGCTTACTCAGCCACGGAAACCCTAATATGATAGGACATGATGGAGAAGTAATAACCTGAAACGTCATCTCCTCCCTATGGGAGGCCCCAATGGAGATCGTAATAGGGACAGTTTCGTGGTTTATAAGCAGTTGTGTGAGTCAATAGCCTCTACAGCTAGCGGCGTAGGTCTCTCCCTGACCGGTATCTCATTACCCCTAATAAACTGGACATCAATAAAATTTCCAGCAGCACCTGAGTCCATTAGGGCACTGCAAGAAAACTTCTTGTTATCAAGGGAAATAGATACCTCAAGAAGGAATCTACTTTTGTTTTTGCTAGAGGACAACTCCATCACACCTAAGATCTGTCCCCTTAAGGTTCTTAGGTGCGGAAGTTTTCCGGACGCACTGGACAATTAGTTATCATATGTCCCTTTCTACCTTTAACCCCTCCCTTCTCCTATACTGTTTTTCGGCCTCTGACAGTCTAGTGACCCCCAACTGCATAGGTTCGGGTTCGGACTATATAGGGAGGTTAGACAAAACAGGTTTAGAGAATTGAGGTGCTAGGGACATAGCCGTACGTCTGGTCTTGCTTCTGGTGACTTCTCTGAGTCTTAACCTATTATCAATATGCATGACAAACGTAATAAATTCGTTAAGACTCTTAGGTAATTCTTTAGCGGCTATCTCATCTAGTATAGTCTCTGAGAGACCCTTTTTGAATGCTGAGATTAACCCATTGTTAGTCCAGTCTACCTCGGAAGCTAAGGTACGGAATTCAATAGCATAATCCGAGATAGACCGGTTACCTTGTCTGATGTGCATTAGGGCAGTGGAGGCGTCATCCTCTCTACCCAATGGCTCAAACGTGAGCTTGAATTCGGCAAGGAATTCCTGGTAATTATGAGCTATGCTCCGATTACTCTCCCACAACAGATTAGCCCAGGCAAGGGCCTTGCCCTTTAATTGATTCATTAGATAACCAATTCTTGCTCTGTCCGTGGGGAATGACCCTGGTGAGGCCTCAAAATGGTACTCCACCTGATTAAGAAAACCCCTGCATTCCTGGATATTGCCATCAAACTGTATGGATGGTGATAAGGAGATGCTAGGAGTCATATTAACAGTGGGTGGAGGTACACAGGGTAGAGGTGCTATAGGAGGAGACGCTGCAGGCTGCAGATGCTCCGTTCTAGCGAGAAGCGTACTTAAAGCCTGAGTGAATTGATCCATGCGGTGATCATTCTCCTCTAATTTCCTCTCGCAAGCAGCTATGTGCTGACACAGTTCTACAGGATCTATGGCCATGTCGTAATGTCAGGATTACTGTTTGATCCAGCACGTAGAACTGTACAGCACGGATGACAAATAAGTAACGTATTACCGGTCCTTAGAATGGCCGGATTTAACGTACAAAGAATAGTCAAAAATACTAGCCGAGGTCAGGGAACACAGAAAGGGACACAGCGATGAGGAAAGCCAGGAGTCAGGATACCAGAATATAGAGAAGTCAATAAACAAAGCCAAAATCAAAAACCAGGTAGAAAACTATAAACAGGAACGCGCTCTCGGACAACCACAAGGGAAACCACGACAGGGCACTGAGCAGGCTGAGAACTGGGCCTAAATACCCCTCCTTTCTTTCTGATAGGCTGTAACCGGCCTTTGACCCCAAAGTCAGTTACCAGGTTTCATTTGCATAATTGCTGCTCAGCATTAACCCTTCTGTGGATTAGGTTGCTGCTCGGCACAACTTTTCCTGTGTGGACAGTAAATGTCATTAACCACTTTTCTATAAGCGGATGAATACATGAGACCAGGTTTCATTTGCACAATTACTTCTCAGCATTAAACCTTCTGTGGATTAGGTTGCTGCTCGGCACAACTTTTCCTGTGTGGACAGTAAATGTCATTAACCACTTTTCTATAAGCGGATGAATACATGAAACCAGGTTTCATTTGCACAATTACTGCTCAGCATTAAACCTTCTGTGGATTAGGTTGCTGCTCGGCACAACTTTTCCTGTGTGGACAGTAAATGTCATTAACCGCATTTCTATAAGCGGATGAATACGTGACATTTCCATTATGAAAGTGGCCCATACAACTGAATCAAACCGCACCATTCCTGGGCCCCGCTCAGATGTAGGTCCTAGAAAATGTTACGGAGCTACTGGCGTCACACTATACAACCCATTGATTGGCAGACAGGAAAACGTCAATGCTCACGACAAATGACACGCTAGGCATGTGGTCTAAACCCCCATGCCTCCTGGCAGTTAAACTTGCAGTGGAAACGCTCACCTGAATAGGCTGGGCCATTCTAACCCTTCCGAACTGTACCGACCCGAACCATAACGCTCAGTGGAAACGAAGCATATGATACGTAATAGGGATTGATACCTCCAGTCTTGTAAGTGGGCTCCAGTACCAACCCAACTACACCTCTGGCTACCCTTCCAATTATATATATAGTATACCAGGGGGTGGGGTAGTATGGAGAGGGAATGTAGCTTACACATTGGCAAGAGCAATAGCGGTGATGTCTTGTACGTGGCCATCTCTTAACATATGTCTTGATAAGACAATCACTTTATGAGACCCTGAGATGGGCATTGGGAGAGGGAAGGCAAAGGGTGGTGGGGGGGTAGTAATGCAATACTTTAGGAGATGGCATGTATACGACCTGTCCTGTGCATATATGGCTTTGAGTCCGCCATAACCATTTTGCTAGTTGCAGCCTAGATTAGATGTAGTGGTTACGATTCTCTGTACCCCCGCCTTGTCGTTACATAGATCTTGACAGATGCTTGCAGTCTGTAAAAATATAGTCATATCCCCAGGTCACTCCTTGTGGGTAAGGACCCTGGTTTCTTGCCTTCTACCGTGACAAGAGTTCCCTTAATTGAGTCTGAGCTCCCAGAAAAGTAAAAGCCCAGTCCGATGATCTCCACAGGCGTCAGTAGGTGGTGAGTTGATTAGTGTCCCAATGTTTGACCCCATTAGGTCGGTTTTCCTTTTTTTTGCCGGTGTGTTCCATCTCTGTCTCTGAGAAAGACTTGACACGTCCAGTGCAGGTTGTGATGTGTACTAGTCCAAGACCCGCATGTAAGGTAAGTCAAAGGCCCTCAGAAAGGGCGCTACATCCTGGTGAGTCGCTATAGAATGGGTGATGCCCTTGTGTAGTGTCCAATAATACTTTTATGATCCGGTCCTTTACTGTAAAATAATGAGGACGACATATGACGTCTCTCGGTGCCTCTGTAGCTGTACCTCTTGGTCTAAGCTGTCGGTTTTCGGTGATCCTTCAATATTGATAGTTATGGCTCGCTTCAGGTATGATGTGGACCTTTACCGACAAAAGGTCACTCCGGGTCATTCTAAGCTTAGTGTGTCTTTATGCAATCTATAGCTGTATACGGAGCAGACCCTTCCGTTCCCAAATTACTTATAAATACTGTTTTCCTTAACCATTCTAGATGATAACTTGACTATCACTAAAATAATCCAGTGTCTGAAGACCCAAAAGGCACTGTAATAATATTGTAATAAATGAAACAATGACTCAAATAAATATAAGATAAAAGTGTATTGAATGAATGTTACAAAATGCAAAAATAGTCAGTAAATAATTAATCTTACCAAATGTATTAGTGGCTACAGCATATGTCCCTGTATACCTTTCAGATGTGTGGTGACAGCAGGCAGAGTAAGAGTAGATGGATGAATGAATGAATGGTGAATGAATGACAACGTCACACTATTTCTCCTTCAGTTAAATAGCCATTTTGTCCTCCATAAAGCAGCCCCCACCTGTGTAATACTCCCAAAAAGGTATTCTAACTTGTTGCAAGATGTAATGTATTGAATATCTAAGTTTGGGATATACCCTAGATGGCTCTGCCTATAGTTAGCTTCAAAATTAAGTGAAGTGTTTTGTATACATTTGACTGACAACACATGTGTTTGTTCTAATTTAACTTCAACCTTTTAGCTGTTAACCTTGTGGAAATGTCATTGAAAATTTAACTTTTTCAAATCTAAGCAAAAAGGCCTGCACTATTTCATACACCTATGTTATACAGCTAAATGTACATTCATATTAGATATATATATGCACCATACCATATAATACATATATATATTGCAAACTACACATTAAATAATGATCAACACTCCACACTCCCCCACTTGTTTTTCTTCTATGACAAAACCAAAAAGAAAAAACAAGAGAAAAACAGAGAAAAATCAAAAACAAAACAACACTTGTGCCAAAGAGAAGAGAAGAGAAAGAGAGAGGGAGAAAAAAATTGAATACAGCAATAATGAAAGCAAAAAATCAAATACAAGTGGTACCAGCAGAAACACAGGAATAAGAAACATAACACAGAGTGACGTAGTAAACTGTGTTAAAGCTACATCAAAGTTCTTTAGATATCTTGATTGAAGAAGTCAAAAACCAGAATCAAATTCGGAATTCAAATAGAAGGAATATCAGCGACATAGCAAGAAACATAGTTCATGGAGAGTTCAGAATTAGAGTCCAGGCCGCAGAATGAAATAGAAATTTGCAGCATGAGAAACACCACAAGACAGTGACAATAGAACGGTCACAGCAACCAAACAGGAAGATTGAGAAGTAGGATAACCATGTTAGCTCCTCAATTCCTTAGGTATATGCAAAGTTTAGAAAATAGTCAGTAGAAATAATATGCATAGTCTTCATCCTAGTACCGATTGTACCCATAGACAGCATAGCAGTCAGTAGGAACTCTTGTAGATATAGGAATTCTTCACAACTAAGTGTAATAAAAGCAGCTGGATGTACGTTGACAGAGAAAGTCACTGGTAATAGAGTGTAGCTGGTAAACCTGTCATCAGAATGTACCACTTAGTATTTAACTTAAAGAGACAGAAACGCCCAAGTGCTGTTTAAAAATAAAAGTAAGGAACCAGTTATGACATAGAAGAAAAGCAAAATGGAGATCTAAAAGAAAACAAAAATAATGTAAGAACATGGACACAGAATAAAATCCATAATTAATAAGGAGTTGGAAGCTGAGAGGGATCTAAAGATACAGAATAACCATTTAATGTATATAATGGGAGAAGGCGTTTATGCCTAGACTCTAAGTCTTCCAACACAGTCACCTTTCTACACAGATTACGATGTAAACTTTTGAAATAACAACCACTAATACAGATGAATAAAAATAAAATCAATTGTAAGAGAGAAATAACTACAACTGGATGCAACATTACATTAAAAAAATGTGTAGCAGTATTACTGTATCCCAAAACAGATTCCCACCATGAGGTCTGGCCATCTTGCTTAACAGCAACAGAGACTTGTTTAAGAATCCCTTGTTTATGTGTGACAGTAATTTGAGCTTGGTGCAAAATACTCTTTAATGAATTAAGCAATGTCGTAATTGATGTTGAGTCAGTTAACCATTTTTTCATCTCAGAACCCATACCTAGGGGCAAATCTGACATGGAAAAATCAACAATACGTTCCCATGATAAATCCAAACTTATGTTAGTAAGTTGAGGCATAGTGAAGTTCCATACTGAAGAAGCAATGTAAGACACAGGAATGGAATTACACCAAGTGCCAGGCAATAAGTGAGTGCTGAGAAGAGATTTATCCAGTGTTTTAAAAATAATTTGATCAGGCTGAAATAAGTGAAAACAAACACGATCTAACCCCAAGTAGTAGACAGGATTTGTAACATTAAATTGACCATGAAAACTACATTCATCCTGATTAACCCAACATGTTTCAGTAGTAGTTTTATATTGGGATGGAGAACATATATAAGAATTAGCATTAGAGTGACACAAAGAAATGTCTACAAGGGTCCAGTTAGAACTATCCGTACCCTGGGCTACCCATTGATGTCAAAGTTCAGGCAATAATAATGACCCATTAGTCGGTAGGCCAATTGTAGCTAAACGATAAATAATAGCATCTTTGCCTGCCCATGGTATTAATGTATGAATGGCACATTTTTCAAGTGAGCAGTCAGATAGAAGAACTTCCCACCACAAAAGATGAGTCATGAGTCACAGATTTTGAAGCAGCACGACTCAACGAAGCAGGCCATCTACCTGACCATAAACTTTGCAACTGAAGTTTAAGATCGGTAGACAGATCAGCCTGAACCTGTGAACATAGCATTGCCCATGCAGTATCACGAGTAAAATTGTAAACTGAGTCGACCAGAGTGTGAAACTTATCAGAAATAATCTCAGTTGTATCTACCATAACATGAGTTTGATGCTGTTGAAGCTTAACAATATTAGTATTAATACCATATTGGGTATCCAGACCCGTAGAAGTATGAGAGGCTAAAGAAGCAAGTTTATATCTTAGAATTTCCGAATTAATTTGTGCAGCTGATCCCACGACACTACCATATGTACCTAACCCAGTAGCTAAAATTTTAAATGGCAAGAAGATTATATCATGGCCACGTGTGACGTAAAAAGTTTATACACGATAATCGAACATGAAAAAGGCTGTGAAGCCACTAAATTTTATCTGGAAAAGTCAAAGGATATTAATGAGCAACAAATTGATTTTTTAATTAAAGCTATAGATTTTATCCTTAAAAATAACTTCTTTTGGTTTGACAATAAATTTTATCTTCAAATTTTAGGTACGGCTATGGGGACCAGATTTGCCCCGAGTTATGCGAACCTTTTTATGTCCTTTTGGGAAGAAAAGTATATCTTCTCTAAGGAGGACATCGGGGCAAATCTGGTCCTATATAAACGTTACATCGATGACATTTTTATTGTATGGAAAGGGAATAGGAAGTCTTTAGAACAATTTATCCTTTCTCTTAATCAGAATTTTTATAATATCAATTTATCCTATGAAATCAGCAAAGAACAAATTAATTTTTTAGACCTGTTTATATATATAGATGAGTGTGTTATTAAGAGTAAGACCTTTTTTAAAACTGTTGATGTCAACAGTTTTATAGATTTAAAAAGTTGTCACTTTAGGCCTTGGCTCAGCAATATCCCTAAGGGACAGCTGCTAAGGTTAAAAAGAAACTGTACCGATGAACAAGAATTTTTTAAACAAGCAGAGATTTTAAAGAGGAAATTTATTGAAAAAGGATATAAGAAAGAAAATTTGGATAAAATTGAGAAGGAAATTGGAGAGAAGGAGAGACAATCACTTTTAAAATACAAAAATAAAGATAATTTAGAAGATAAAAATAGTAAAGAGGACGGAGAAAAAATTCCCCTTATTTTCAATTTTAGCACTAATAACTATTTATTACAAAAAGTCATTAAAAAACATTGGAATGTACTTAAAGAAGACCCCGATGTACTTCCTTTTTTAAACGTTAAACCCAGATTTATTTTTAGAGGGGCAAGTAATTTTAAACAAATTTTAACTCAAAGTTTTTTAGATAAAGAAAAAATAGAGAAAGGTGACAACTTTCTAAAGGGAAGTAAAGGGTTCCATTTTTGTGGTACCTGTAGAGGTTGTTCTTTTAGACTAAACAAAAGTAAGAAAATTACAAAATTTATATCCTCTGCTACTAAAAGAGAATACCAGATCAAGTCTTTTTTAACATGTTCAAGTAAAGATGTGATTTATATGGTAACGTGCCCATGCGGATTTCAATATATTGGTTAAACTACACGTAGTCTAAAAATCCGAATTAGGGAACACATATATAATATCCAACGAAAATTTAGTAATCATAGTGTCTCTAGTCACTTTTTACAAGTCCATAATGGGGATCCCAAAGGTATTGAGTTTATAGGTATTGACCAAATCAAAATCCATTGGAGAGGGGGTAATAAGGAGTATATTTTGGGATTAGCAGAGATGAAGTGGATGTTTGAACTTGACACGATGACACCACGAGGACTTAACGTTGATTTTGAGATTAATAAATATGTATGAACATTTATATATTATACCATATTTTACCATCTTTATATATATAGTAGTTTTTTTATTCTATATTTAATTATATTATTAATTTTTAGATATTATTCATTTTGATATGTTTTCTCTTTTATTATTAATTTTTTTTTGTCCTTAATATTTATTTATTTTGTATTTTATTCTTTACTATCCAGGTTCCTAGGCAATTCTTTTAATTATATCTATTCTAATGTATTATCCATTGTAATTAACTATATGATTTTTTATTTTATTGTGTGTATGGGGCTGTATACCCCTCCTTTCTTTGTTTTTGTTTTTCCTTTTTTTAAGTGAATTTTGAGCGCATTTGGCTCTTTTGGACATGGAATGCCAGTGGCATTATAACGGAAGGACACTCTTTTTCCTCTACGACGTTCCCGATACGTCCTAATATGCGGCGAACCGGAAGTGAAGTCAGACGTCGGGACGTGATGACGCAGGACGCGTCCCGACGTCAAACCCGGAAGTAAAGTGCCGCGAATGTGGCGGAAAAGGGCGCGAGGAGCAGAGATATAAAACAGCATGCTTTGGATTACGAAAATTACCTCGGATGAAGGCTTATTGCCGAAACGCGTCAGGTGCTCTTTGGACTTGTTTCTTAAAAGGACTTTCTTTTGTATATGTAGTTTTTTATTTATGTTTGAAAATAAATTTCATAAATACCCCTTGAACCTGCGTTTCCTGGTGGTGTAAGGAATACAACTACAGAAAGGACCCAGTGAAAGCCCTACAAGAGTTTTTATTCAAGGCATGCAAGTTTGAGCCAGCTATCTAAGTGGCTCTTTTTATGTGAGTGAGACCAGTTGTTAAGTCTTTTTATTTATCCTTACGTTATTACCCTATGTTTTTCTCTCTATCTGTGTTTATTTGCAGATCAAAATCCAGTTTGGGTAATTTTACTGTACAAGTTACTGTTCTATATTGAGTGCTCTCACCATTTGTACTTTTTATTGTCAGCTAAAATATCTCATCTAGGGCGATGGTGTGATCGAAGTGATATATTATACAACATGCTTTCATAAAACCACCACTGAAAAGCTCTTTCCTGTACTGATACGAATGGCGTACAATTGGAATATTGTGTGGAAACCAACCATTTATTTAATTGTAAGTGCCAGGTAACCAGCCAATATGAAACATCATATGCTACTTGTGTAGCAGAGTCCAAACGAACTTGAATAGGGTCACCTTCCTGAAATGGAGGTGTGGTAGATTCTTTGTATAGGCGTAGAGGGAGATACAGAAGCTATAGGAGTAGAAGGCTGTGCTATTTCATCAATTCTAACTATAAACTGTGGAATACCATTGTCTGTACATTGCCATTCACCTACAGAATCAGAGGGGTTGGAAGTATTAACCAAAATAGTTGCAGGCATCGCAACAGAATTAGAGTCCTGGTCTTCTAGACTTCCACAGGTATTAAGATTATCCATGTTAGCCATAGGGCGACTGTTAGAATTATGAAAAATGCCAGAAGTAGCGGATTGCAAATCAATACTGCATATCAAACAAATATTCTTATCAAGATGCGGAAGTGCACCATATTCTGGAATCAGAAGATGGGTTCTATTAATAAGCCATAGCTGAGCATAGTCAAATTTTGGAACACTAGCAATAAAAAGTGCAACAAATTGTGGGGATGCAGAACTATGAGAAATATGATATATGGGACGGTTAGATCTAACACTATTACGCTGAAAGTTAGACAATAAAGAAAAGATAAGGTCAATGCTGGTAGTAGGGTGTGAGACTAAATATATAGGTTTAAAAGGAGCAAGCACTTCGTAAGAAGTGACAAGACGCTTCTGCAGATTATGATTATCTGGATGCCAAATGTTAGTAAAGGTATAGAGCAAACAAATCACTGTAACGCATCCCACCAAACATGTCCAAGATGCCATAGTCTAATTTGTAGATTATGAAAACCAACAAAATAATTAGTTATGATCAAACTGTAAATTAATGACACCAAACTTCAAATATAACATGTAAAAATGTGGATAAAGAGATTGTTACAAAACGTTACTATTTATTATTAGTAAATAACATACAAAGTGAAAGCATCACACTAAGAAAACATGCAATACGTGCAGAAAGTAGTCTAGCCAAAGCTAGTTTTGTACATCCGGTAGGACCTTTTTTTTTTCTTTTTTTTTTTTTTCAAATGAAGATTAGATGTAAAGGCGCCGATCATTCATAGTGAAAAGTAGAGTCTGGAACAGCCTTTCTAGAGTCTCAGTCTTTTTGTACACTTTCTGAAAAACAAAGTAAATATAGAATAACACACACAGAGGGCTTTAAGAGCCCTTAAACAATTTAAGCTGCATTGCATGCTTGTAGACATTTAAACCATCTGATTTTTGAATAAGATAAACTGAGGGTCCCACTTTGTCCACAATAAGATATGGACCTTCCCAGCAATCTTTAGGAAATTTCCTAGGGTTTTTCTGTCCTTGTTTAAGCATGCACACAGAATCTCCCACTTGGTATTCAGTGAGGTCAGATTTTTTATCAAAATCACTTTTACTTTTTAAGGCGGACACCGCATCTGTGTGCAGCGCCTGTCCTTGTACGGTGGTGAGCCATAGAGAATGTTCTTTGGCCCATTCTTCATTGCATAATGCTACAGAGGTAGATATATCCCTAGGAAGCAAAAGGCGTTCCCATGAAGGCATACTGCGACCAAAAAGTACTTCATAAGGAGACATCTGAATATGCCTGTTAACTCTAGATCTCATCCGAGCAAGGACAAAAGGCAGTAAAATATCCCAATTTTTACCATTGGCATTACATATTTTGCTTAGTTCCTTTTTTATCTGGCCATTCATCCTTTCAACCATGCCTCCACTTTGAGGGTGATAAGCAATATGGAAATCCCAAGGGAGATCTAACCAACTTGTGATCTCTTTCAGGATGGTATTGACAAATTCACCACCATTATCTGAATCCATTTGTTTTCATGAGCAACGGGGGATTTTTTAAATATAGCACTTCCCCGAGCCTTACCTCCTAGTTTTAAAGAAGGAGAGTGCTTAGTACGCAGGCATTGTAAGGTGTCTACAGCTTGATCAAGGATTATATTTTTGGATTCTAAATTATGAACTTTATCTTGTAAGAATCCAGCAGTGTGAGCTGCATTTTGTGCCTGGGTGCGGTAATCTTCTAATTGTACATGCAGCGTATCAATAAGAGAAGCTTGCAGATTAAAACTAACTTGCAACTGTTCAATCATTTGAAGGGACATCATTAGCATATCTAGTAAAGCTTGCAAACTTCTACCCTTTTTTACTTTGTCATCTTTAAGCTGCATTATTGAGGGTAATACTTGAAAAATGTCCTCTAGAAACAGTGCATCACTTATATTTTCGCCCAACTTAAATGGACCTCCATATTTTTTAATCCAACATTTTATATATTCTTGAAACACAGAAGGGAAAGAAAACAAAACAGGGGAATTAACGGATCTCTGTTCAGTATTTAAATCAATAGGGTCACATGATCTAGATTCAAGATTACCTATCCTATTTGGAAACTTAAAGAAAGACATACTTACAAAACGAGGATCCTTCCAACAACTGGGTACACCGTGTTCTCCACTGCAAAAGACACGACTAAACCATCCCGGACGAGCCCCCGGAATGTCAGTTTTCGGTGATCCTTCAATATTGATAGTTATGGCTCGCTTCAGGTATGATGTGGACCTTTACCGACAAAAGGTCACTCCGGGTCATTCTAAGCTTAGTGTGTCTTTATGCAATCTATAGCTGTATACGGAGCAGACCCTTCCGTTCCCAAATTACTTATAAATACTGTTTTCCTTAACCATTCTAGATGATAACTTGACTATCACTAAAATAATCCAGTGTCTGAAGACCCAAAAGGCACTGTAATAATATTGTAATAAATGAAACAATGACTCAAATAAATATAAGATAAAAGTGTATTGAATGAATGTTACAAAATGCAAAAATAGTCAGTAAATAATTAATCTTACCAAATGTATTAGTGGCTACAGCATATGTCCCTGTATACCTTTCAGATGTGTGGTGACAGCAGGCAGAGTAAGAGTAGATGGATGAATGAATGAATGGTGAATGAATGACAACGTCACACTCTTTCTCCTTCAGTTAAATAGCCATTTTGTCCTCCATAAAGCAGCCCCCACCTGTGTAATACTCCCAAAAAGGTATTCTAACTTGTTGCAAGATGTAATGTATTGAATATCTAAGTTTGGGATATACCCTAGATGGCTCTGCCTATAGTTAGCTTCAAAATTAAGTGAAGTGTTTTGTATACATTTGACTGACAACACATGTGTTTGTTCTAATTTAACTTCAACCTTTTAGCTGTTAACCTTGTGGAAATGTCATTGAAAATTTAACTTTTTCAAATCTAAGCAAAAAGGCCTGCACTATTTCATACACCTATGTTATACAGCTAAATGTACATTCATATTAGATATATATATGCACCATACCATATAATACATATATATATTGCAAACTACACATTAAATAATGATCAACACTCCACATAAGCGACCGGTGGGCCATGTCAAATGCAATGGGTGTATGGCTGGGGTCCCCCAACAGCAGGTTGAACATCTCAGACAGTGTGGCACACAAGTCTTCATCTTGTTATTCGGGGAGGCCGCGAATCCTCAAATTATTGCGACTGCCCCTGTTGTCGAGGTCGTCCGTGTTTGGAGTGTTTGGAGAGCAGTCAGTAGTTGCGACTATTTTTTTAAGGGAATTAGTTAGTTGCAATATTTGCGAATTGGTCACATCCCTCTCCTCTTCCGAGTCAGTGACCCTGTGGCCCATGTGTCGGAATTCGGTACTCAGCGCATCCAATTTAGTTTGGATCGCAGATTCCAATTTCCCTAGCATATTTGCTAGGTCCACCTTGGTTGGTAGTTGCTTTAATAAGTCTCTTATGTCAGGCTCGTGTGAAGCATAGGAACCTTCAGAGAGCGACGGGCTCGGAGGGGCAGAGTCAGTAGGCCACATGGCCGCAGCCATTTTGTCTTCCCCGCTGTCTCCTTGACGGCTCCATGAATCCCTGATAAATTTAGAAAGGGAGCCAGATTTGCTTGCCGTGGTCTTCTGTTTGGGGTTCTGCCGTTTGGGGTTCCCCATGTTGTCCTATTGTCTCCAATTGCACTGGATTGCCTTATGAGTCAGAGGGAGCTGAATCAGTGTGCGTCCATTCAGTTCCCCGGTTGGCCACGCCCCCCGTTTGTTTTTATTTTTATGCGATTTGTACCCAGTGGCATTATCCTCATGCTATGTTAAGCCTGCAATAATATAAGGCATTAATCAATTTCAAGGCAGTGCGCAAGTTTGGCTTGGTTTACTCCACAAGTTTCTGCTTTTATCTCTTGTACTTCAATTCTAGCACTGCAATACTACTCTTGAACTCATTCTATTCTACCCTGTTCAGCAACTGTCAGTATTTATGTCATGACTCATACTCTACCTCTCCTCACCTCACCTAAATACTGACATATTTTGTATAAGCTCAAAAGCTGAAGAACACAGGCAACACTCCAGGATCAAGAAGGTATGTTTATTTATGGGTACACCACCTCATAAAAAGTGCCAAGTGCGATGTTTCGGCATGTCTATTAACCACATATATAGAATAAACTCCAAAACATGACATGGAGTCAACAAAAATCCTAAATAGTACACCATAGTCTTAAAGGTATAATAACCAACTTTGTCTTAAAGGTATAATACCGAATATGAATCAGTATGGCATTATGAAAAAAACAAAGAACTGACATCCTTAATTGTATAAACCAACAGTAGTACAGAACGACGTTTGCTGACATTTTGTGAGATCATACATATAAACATATAAAATATCAGCTAAACAGTTAATTCTATATTGTAGGCCGATTTGCCCTCTAATTTATTGCAATTTTCATTATAGCAGTCTTTTGGCTCATTATCCAGTTATGCATTGTTCTGAAAAAGTATTGAATCAGGTGACAGAGAGGTCAGCAACTACCAGAAAAAAAGCAGGACAGGCAGAAGGGTCAAAACCTGCCAAGAAAGAGGAGAACAAGCAGGTAACAGAAACGAAGAGATAAACCACGTAATGGGACAGGTCTGCATCCAAAGTCAGGCACTAATCGCTCCTTTTACCAGTTATATCATTACTGTCTAACTGCTGCAGCTATTACAACTACACTCTGCACTCTATCTTTCAGCCAATGTTCTATCCAAGAACAAGAATTGTCTTCTAAACCAACCGACTTCAACTTCAATAGTAACCTTTTGTGTGGTATTGTATCACATGCCTTAGCAAAATCCAAGTAAATCACGTCCACTGGAACAGATGGTGGAGTGCATTACACCCTGTTCCAAATTATTATGCAAATTCTATTTAAGTGTCACAAAGATTAAATATTTAGTTTTTTAGTTTAACTCATGGATGGCATTGTGTCTCAGGACTCTTTTGATCACTGAAAACAATCTCGGACACCTGTGATAATTAGATTGCCAGGTGAGCCCAATTTAAGGAAAAACTACTAAAGGAGGGTGTTCCACATTATTAAGCAGAGCACCATTTTCATGCAATATGGGGAAGAAAAAGGTGCCGAAAAGAATGAAACAGTTCAATGCCTTGGACGAGATATGAAAACATTAGCGTGATCATCGCACTATTAAGAGAATTGTGGCTGATTCAGAGCACAGACGGGTTCGTGCAGATAAAGGCACATTGAGGAAGATTTCTGCCAGATCCGTGCATTGGATCAAGAGAGCAGCTGCTAAAATACCATTACATAGCAGCAAACAGATATTTGAAGCTGCTGGTGCCTCTGGAGTCCCACGGACATCAAGGTGTAGAGTCCTCCAGAGTCTTGCAACTGTGCATAAACCTTCTATTCTGCCACCACTAACCAATGCTCAGAAGCAGAAACGGCTGCACTGGGCAGAAACATACATGGAGACTAATTTTCAAACAGTCCTATTCACTGATGAGTGCCGTGCAACCCTGGATGGTAAAGATGGATGGAGTAGTGGATGGTTGGTGGACGGCCACCCTGTTCCAACAAGGCTGCAACGTCAGTAAGGCGGTGGTGGAGTAATGTTTTGGGCCGGAATCATGGGAAGAGAGCTGGTCGGCCCCTTTAGGGTCCTAGAAGGTGTAAAGATGACCTCTGCAAAGTATGTGGAGTTTCTGACTGACCACTTTCTTCCCTGGTACAGATGGAAGAACTATGTTTTCCGTAATAAAATCATCTTCATGCATGACAATGCACCATCTCATGTTGCAAAGGATACCTCTGCATCAATGGCTGCTATGGGGATAAAATGAGAGAAAGTCATGGTGTGACCTCCATCCTCCCCTTACCTCAATCCTATTGAGAACCTTTGGAGCATCATCAAGCAAAAGATCTATGAGGGTGGGAGGCAGTTTACATTCAAACAGCAGCTCTGGGAGGCTATTCTGACATTTTGCAAACAAATTCACGCAGAAACTGTCCAAAAACTCACATGTTCAATGGATGCAAGACTTGTGAAGCTGCTATCAAATAATGGGTCCTATGTTAAAATGTAACGTGACCTGTTAAAATGTTTAAAAAGTCAAAATGTTGTTATAAGTTTGATTAAAATAGCTTTTGATTTCAGTAAATATGTTGCAAATACAACAAATGACAATTTTCAGTCCTTTACAACCTATAAAGTGTTTTGAAACTTACTGTGCGTAATAATTTGGAAGAGTGCATTGTAAGTTTTTTATGTTTAAAAAAAATACTGTTATCATTAGGAGGTTTGTTCAATAAAATTTGAATATTATAACATGATAGGAGGCTTCGTATTTGTTTAAGTCTCTCTTTACGAGAACTCCACAGCAGCACAGAAAACAACCAATCAGAAAAAAGTTAGGTACTATAAAACTCCCCTTCCCATGCATCATTTCCTCTTTCTTTGCTGCTCCGCAGTCAGTACAGGTCAGAGTACCACTGCCTCCTGCTTCTAGTTGGTGGCTTTGGGTTTTATTATGATTTATTTATGATTTATATTAATTATGCTTAGTTTTCACATTATATATTTATTTTATATATTTATATTTTATATATTGTATTAGTTGTCATATTATATTTGTATTTTATATATACATTTTTATATATTATTTTTATGCCTTATACATATTATGTTTAGTTATATTTGCTTCATATATTTAATTGGGTTTACTGCCCTTTTGTCTCCTATTGGCCTCCCCTGTTTCTTTGGGGATGTTTCCTCTAATTGTGGTGGTTATATGGGAGTACCTTTCAGCTTACTCCCCTTCGTTTTTCACCCTCCCCCTGCCCCACTCTTTGGTGCCCTTCCGTTAACCCTCCCCGCGGGCTACGGGCACTCCGCTCAGGGAGTCAGGAGACTAGCCGTTTAAAGGTTGCCTCCTCTGATTCCCCGAGCTGCAGTGTGAGCCTGCCGGAGCCGGGGTTTCTCGCGGTCGGACGCGAGTACCCAACGGCCGGGCCACTCACACACGTGGCCACCTCGCCACAGACGGCTCCCTCTAAAGCCACGTGGCTCCTTTGAAGCACGGACGGCTCCTTCTAGCATTAGACCGGCTAGGGGAGGGTGCGTCTGACCGCGGCCCCTCCTCCACCCACGGTGGTCGCAGTTCAAGGTTTCTTTCCCCACTGGGGTTCTGGCTCTGCAATCCAGGTGCTTCAGTGTATATGTGCCTGATCCATCAGATAGTATGCTGATGATACATGATATTGATGAAGAAATCTGAAACAGGGCTGCAGGTTCATGTACATAACCCATTCACGGTTAAAATATGAGTTGCACTGTATACCATGATTTAATGGACATTATAGTCATTTTTCTGCCTATATACCGCTATTTTGCCTGCTGGGCATTTAGGGACTGCTAGTCCCAGTTCAGTTGTATTAACACAGTATTGCACTGTCTAAAGGGTTGGCGTCTGGGGATACCCTGAAGATTTACAGATAATTAGGGGGACTCTACCCAAATAGATGGGTATCCAGGCAAGCTCTGCTGCCTTACCATCCAAGATGTCACCAGTACATGGGCACCTCAATATGATTGAAAGGGTTAAGGCCCTAAACCTCATACACTTAAGGGCCAGGTTTTTTGTTATGAGGATCCCCGGGCGCGCCACCACGGTTCATACCAACCCGGCGGCGGCACATCTCTGAAGAGAATTTTGCACCAGCAGGGACCATTGCTCAGACGCCAACAGGGGAGCACGGTTGCCTTGCCTTCAGCAACTAACCATTTAGCTGCCTTTCCGGTATCCATCTTAGGTATTGGTAGTTAGTCCTACGTCATGTTTAGCTCCTGACCCTTTCAGTTGGGTTTACTTGACTTGTTGTTCCTATCTGCTATTTACCTGCTCTCCGAGGTACGTATTTACTGTTATCTACATTATTTGTCGTTGCTTGGTTTTCAACCCTTCCAATTGTCCTATCGCTTGGGTCGTCGAGAGGCCTGACTTGACCTCCTCCGATCTCCTGGGCTCTGGTGGATTGCGGAGAACGTCTCCAGCTTTCCTCAGGCTACCAACGGTCATCCTGGACCCCGCGCGCGCGGGAATCTGGGCGGTCAGTTGGTAGTTCCCATCATTGTTTCCGTAGGTTGCATTTTCTCACCATCCCTTTCTGTTATTAAGGATGGACACGGCCCGAGGCTGTATACTATTCCATCTTCCATCGGTCTGGTTTATTGCCAGTTAATTCCACCTCAGGTGAGCGATTCAGAGAGAGGTCTCGCAGCCAGTGAGAGACCCACCTCAGGATCTCAGTCTTATGCTGATATTAGTGAATGGCGTACCCCTGCAGTTGGTCACCCTAAATCTCTAAAGGACTCTAGTTTGGATTACGAGAGGGTGTGACCCTCCATCACCTCGATCCGAGAATGATATTTTACTTTCACGAACAGAGAGCGAACCCCTCCCATATACGGAATCACACACTGATCTGTTATTAGAGGGCGCGGCCCTCCCTCAACCTCAGCCCGTTACTGACCTGGATACAGAGGTCATGTCTTAAGTGACGCATTCTCGTAGAGAGAACCGGTCACGGATGTAGACTCTACTGTCTGGTTATTTACGGGTGCGGCCCGCTCAGACTATCAGCCGGACGCTGACAAGGAGTTCGGTCACATTATTAGAGTGCGCGGCTCTCTCATACACTCAACGCAGTACGGTGCCGTCCATTTGTTCATCACACAGGCTTGTACCTGTACAGGACAACGATGACTGCATAGAGGGGCGTCCCTCCTGCATTCAATTAGATCTTACGACCGTGCTACCGATTTCGTTATAGAGGGCTGCCTGATCAGGCAGGATACATATTTAGACTGGATCCCTCTATTTCACCTTCTGTAAGGGATCTACTGGATCCAGACCACTGTACCCCACACAATAAATACTCCCAGAGGTATAACGGGGAGGAGACTCCCGTTTATTTACATACACTCCTGGAGATGGTACGGCTAACGGATGAGCCTCAGGTATACAAGAGTGCAGGTTTTGGTATAATCTGCACTATATAAAACAGTCAATTGCATTCTGTTTTAGATATCTGGACCATTGCCAACAAACTGTGCAGACAGTTTTTCCCAATCAAGTGGGATTGCCTGCGTATTGCCTTGCCTGCGTATTGGAGAATGATATGTGTTCGCGGGACTCCAAGCTAAGAAGAGAGATATCCCTCTATAGGGAGACCTTGACTTCGGTTATTGAACTCACATTCCTGGGTCCCTTGACCGGGGGCCTACTCTGGGAGATACGTGCCCGGACAGTCATGGATGCAGGGACCTAGGGGTCTCACTATGTTATACCCTATCTTGAAGGTGGCGTGTAGACCAGGAACCCCTACACGAATTTCAACAGGTCGGGCATGGAACAGGATCGTACTATGGGTAAGCGGATTATTTCACTCTCTCACTACAGTACGTGAGGACTCTTCGCTGTTATACAGATCTCAATCAACATTGGATCCGTTTATCTTATCACTCTTAGACGACGACATATCTGGATGGAAATCTCAACTCTGGTTTACGTTTCCCATCCCTCTGAATTTTACCGGGATTCACTATCCCCAGAATAGTCGACCACCATTCCACCACACAAGTTCAGTTGGGATACTGGATTCACTTAGGATACGGCTAGTTTGACGCACTCTTGCCTGCTTTATAAATGTATTCTTGGATGAGAATACCCACCGGGTAGGTCAGGAGGGAACGAAAAGACCCTAATGTGTTCTATGACGGAATTGGTGAGGTGAGGTTGGAGATTTACCTGCAAGGCCACATTGCCTGGTAACCTGGCACGATCGGTGGGGCCGCCGTCCACAGCAAGAGTCGAGACCTGTTGGCAGTTTCTTCTCACGGCTCTAAGTTCGCAAATGACCTTCGACAGTTTACACCTACAGGAAAATGGCTAATAGGTCAGCTTGGCAGCTCATGGTCTGGCTGCTAGGAAACAGGTCGCAACCCCACGTACAATGGATCTAACAGCGTATAGTGTTTTCCCGCATTTGAGGTGCCTCGACAGCTGGCATCTTCATCGATCCGTCTTCTGTCACTTCTCGCAGTTGGAAGGTCCGTTTAGGATGGCTCTAGTAACTTCCGGATTAGGTACCAGCGAAACAATCATCGTTGGATTTGTTGGCTGAGCGTTAAAACAGCAAATACGAAGCCTCCTGTCATGTTATAAAATTGTAGATTATGCTAGCTTTAGTGTACCTATAATCTTAATTTTATTAATGACAGGAGGCGAGTATTTCCCACCCGTTCTTATCCCTCCCTTGTTTAACTTTATAGTTTGTGTTCATCAGGTATGTATGCAACTCTGCTTGTTGTCTCTGCAACCTGTCACTTGTTATTATGTCTATTTTTTCATATATAGGGTTGGGATCTAGATTACATTAATTTTGGTTGCCACATTGGGTATCTACATGTTTGTTCAGAGTACATTTCATTGGATAATCAACCTGTTCGATACTGTTTTTCTCTCGTTTCAGTTTACAGTCCATCAACGCTATCTGGTTCGGCAGCTCTTTTCAGATGGTGGACATTGTTGTATTCATTGTATCTAGGACTTCGTTTTTTCCCATTATATTTTCTGCCTTGTGTTCTGTTTTGTCGCAGCTTGAAAGAGGAAATGATGCATGGGGGGGGGGAGTTTTATAGTACCTAACTTTTTTCTGATTGGTTGTTTTCTGTGCTGCTGTCGAGTTCTAGCAAAGAGAGACTTAAGCAAATACTCGCCTCCTGTCATTAATAAAATTAAGATTATAGGTACACTAAAGCTAGCATAATCTACAATTGTACTCTTAATAGTTGATAACATGAGAATTATGCTTACTGTTATTTACATCAATTATTTAGGTAAATGAGAAAAATATCATTTGCATAATAATTTGGAACAGGCTCTATTCTCTCTTAAACTTTGGCATACTGTAATTGGCTAATGATGCATTTACTTTATTTTTTGTAATTTTTTTATGTATTGTATTTTTGTATTCTTAGCTAATTATGTAATAAAGAAAGTGTGCAGCATATCATGATCCTCTGTGTCTGTTAATAAAATCCACAGGAACATCCCTATCTATATTTCTACTCATTTCTTCATAGGACACAATTAAGTTAGTTTGTCATGACCTTTCTTTCACAAAATCATGTTGCTTCCTACTAATGTTGATGTTCAAAATAATTGATTAAATATTAAATGTAGATTTTTATTGAAAAGGAGCATAATAAGACAGTAACAATACAGGACAGCCCTTTGGGACTCGCAGGTCCACAGCAATCTGAACATAGTGCCAGGGAGTAAGCAAACAGACAACGAATTTGAGACAATGTGCGTAATGAAAGAGGTTACTGATCGTTCTCCCGTTTACTGAGTAAGAGAGCTCACTGACATACATGACATCACCCAGTCCCCATGCGCTAAAATCCAAACAGGCCTAAAACCAGAAGCGTTTTCGTACACTCGGTAGATTGTATTCTCAGGTTGTATTAATAACACCTTTTTAAATGTAGTCACCACATCTGCTTTTCTCTAATCCTTTCATATGATTACTGACAGAAAAGCATGTATATACACTACCTGGCCAAAAAAAAAGTTGCCACCACAAAAAAGGTCACACACTCTAATATTTATTTTGTCCACCTTTAGCTTTGATTACGGCATGCATTCCCTGTGGCATTGTTTCTATAAGCTTCTGCAATGTCACAAGATTTATTTCAGTCCAGTGGTGCATTCATTTTTCACCATGATCTAGTATTAATGATGGGAGAGTTGGACCACTGCGCAAAGCCTTCTCTAGCACATCCCAAAGATTCTCAATGGGGTTAAGGTCTGGACTCTGTGGTGGCCAATCCACCAGTTTGGAGCTGATGAATCCTGGCATTGTCATCTTGGAATATGCCTGTGCCATCAGGGAAGAAAAAATCCATTGATGGAATAACCTGGTCATTCAGTAGATTCAGGTAGTCAGCTAACCTCATTCTTTGGGCACATAATGTTGCTGAACCTGAACCTGACCAACTGCAGCAACCCCAGATCATAGCACTGTCCCCACAGGCTTGTACAGTAGGCACTAGGCATGATGGGTGCATCACTTCATCTACCGCTCTTCTTACCCTGATGCGCCCATCACTGGTGGTTCCCCACTATCCTTCCAGTTTTTTAATAATGCGTTGGACAGTTCTTAACCCAATTTTTGTAGTTTCTGTAATCTCCTTAGATGTTTTCTCTGCTTAATGCATGTCAATGATTTGACCCTTTAAAACAAACTAACATCTTTTTCACGACCATGAGAAGCTACTCATTGCATCATTTGGGGTTAAGTAACTTGTTGCCAGTTGAAAGATAATCGTCCATTCAGTAACTATACAATAGGAGGCTCTTACCTATTTTCTTAGTTAAATCCAGGTGGCAACATTTTTTTACATTTATTCAAACTGATAAAAGGCTTATGGGAGCTGATAAGTTGCCAATAAATGTTATCGGCTCAATTGTAATGAAGGTTACAGTTAAAGGGACACTATAGTCACTAGAACATCTACAGCTTAATGTAGTTGTTCTGGTTTCTATATATTGTTCCTGAAGGTTTTTTAATGTAAACACTGCATTTTCAGAGAAAAGGCAGTGTTTACATTGCAGCCTAGGAACACCTCTAGTGCCAGTCACTCAGACGGCCACTAGAGATGTTTCCAAGGTCAGTGCTGCACAAGACGCTGAACTTGCCATTTAGAGATGCATTGATTCAACGAGGAGATGCTGATTGACCGGTGCTGCATTTGGCTCGGGCTCCTGCCCCTGCACCTGCCCTGCCTCCTTGACTGAGATTTTCAAAATTGACAATCCAATGCTTTCCCACCTAAATAGTATTTTTAGCACCATAGGTTCAGGAACACACGTTTGTATTCCTGCCCCTTTAATCATTGCAAAAAAATATGCATTTACTAAAATGTACACAAATATTTGTGTAAGTCCTAAAAACTTACCTTTTATTAGCTGCAGTACTGGTCTCAGCAGCCGATGAAGATGCACCCCTTTATTGTAGTGTTGAAGGTTGTCCGATCAAATGTTAGAAGCATTCAAGACAGATCTCCAAAGCTTCTCATAGAGATGGGTGATTTTGCTTAGATTTAGTGATTCATAAATTCGTATTTAGGGGCTGTATTAGTTCACGTGCCATGAGCTTCCGGTGAATAATCATTGCTCTGAATCTCCACAGGGGGGTAGATTTAGAAAATAAAAGACATAGTTCATGTTGAGGCAAAGTGGTTAAAGCATCGTTGCCAATGCATTTCACATAAATACTGCAATATTTAGCTTTAACAATAAATATATGTTTATTCGATCTCCACCACTTTTTTTCTGGAACGATATTAGGAATGTCTTGCCTTTATGTAAACTCTAAGATGGATAAATACGCTTGTGGCTCAGCCTTTATTTTTCTTTTCTAATTTTTTCCCTGCAGAATGCAATGCTGGAGAGAATAAACAAATTTGACAAATTAACTTCCAACATTAGAATGTTTCACTGAAGATTGATAAGAATAATATTAAAAGTTAACCAGATTTTATTAATTCTTTCTAGCAAGTAAATCAAAATAAATCAAACTAAAGTTTCAGCAACACAGATTTCAGAGAGAATGTATTTACACAAAAAATTATAATTCACTCAAGAATATTTTTTTTTAAAGCTATACGACAGAGGCCATGATTATAAGTCCATATTTCAAAATCATGGTAAAATATAGGCCAGTAAAATATTAGAAGATAAGTAGGAGGAGCCTGACTCAGTGCCGAGGGACATCGGCGCTGGACTCCGGTAAGTCACTAAAGGGGTTTTAACCCCTTCAGCAGCTTGGGATGGGGGGGTGGGAGGTAGAGGGGCAATAGATGGTCCTGCAGTGCCTGGAGAACAAATATGTTTTCCTGGCACTGGAGAATCCCTTTAAGCCATTGTCATGTATAAAAAGGGGCATTCATTTTGGATGAAACTATAATTTTGCCTCTTTATAAATCACTGGTAAAACCACAACTTGCTGTGCAATTGTGGATACCTGTTCTAAAGAAGAATATTACGACACAAGAAAAAGAACAGAGGAAGTCTACTAAAAAAACCCATAGAAACATAGAATGTGATGACAGATACATACAACATTAATATATAAAGATACTAAATTATTAAGTGGAATGGAGCATTTTAGTTTTAATGAAAGGTTATCAAATTTAAATATCTTTAGTTTAGAAAAACAGCACCTCAGAGGGGATATGCTAGCTTTAGGTAAATATATGCAGGGCTAATACAAACCATTGTCTGGAAATCTATTCATAAACAGGACTCTACATAGAACACAAAGTCACACATTTAGACTGGAAGAAAGGAGATTTAGTATAAGGCAAAGGAAAAGTTGTTTTAATGTAAGAACAATAAGGATATGGAATTCTCTGCATCAAGGGGTGGTTTTATTAGAATCTGTACAGATTTTTAAACAGCAACTGGATGAATAACTTCAAAAAACATAATATTTTTACTTTGTGGGATAAAAGCTTCTTGATCCAAGGAGAGATCTGACTGCCATTCTGGGGTCAATAAGGTGTGTTTTTTTTCTTAGTTTGTTGCAAAATTGGAAGCACAAAACAGATGAAAGGCTGAACTTGATGAACAAATGTCTCTTTTCAGCCATGTAACTATGTAACTTACAGATCAGGGTGGTGCAGTAGACATTGCTTACCTAGATTTCAGTAAGGCTTTTTGACACTGTTGCACATAGAAGGCTTATCAATAAACTGCAATCTTTAAGTTTGGATTCCAATATTGTTGAATGGGTAAGGCAGTGGCTGAGTGACAGGCAACAGAGGGTTGTAGTTAATGGAATATATTCGAAGCTTGGACTTGTCACCAGTGGGGTACCTCAGGGATCTGCACTTGGACCCATTCTATTTAATATTTTTATTAGTTATATTGCAGAAGGTCTTGATGGTAAGGTATGTATTTTTGCTGATGATACTAAGATATGTAACAGGGTTGATGTTCCAGGAGGGATAAGCCAAATGGCAAATGATTTAGGTAAACTAGAAAAATGGTCAGAATTGTGGCGACTGACATTTAATGTGGATAAGTGCAAGATAATGCATCTTGGACGTAAAAACCCAAGGGCAGAGTACAGAATATTTGATAGAGTCCTAACCTCAACATCTGAGGAAAGGGATTTAGGGGTGATTATTTCTGATGACTTAAAGGTAGGCAGACAATGTAATAGAGCAGCAGGAAATGCTAGCAGAATGCTTGGTTGTATAGGGAGAGGTATTAGCAGTAGAAAGAGGGAAGTGCTCATGCCATTGTACAGAACACTGGTGAGACCTCACTTGGAGTATTGTACACAGTACTGGAGACCGTATCTTCAGAAGGATATTGATACCTTAGAGAGGGTTCAGAGAAGGGCTACTAAACTGGTTCATGGATTGCGGGATAAAACTTACCAGGAAAGGTTAAAGGATCTTAACATGTATAGCTTGGAGGAAAGACGAGACAGGGGGGATATGATAGAAACATTTAAATATATAAAGGGAATCAACACAGTAAAGGAGGAGACTATATTTAAATGAAGAAAAAATACCACAACAAGAGGACATAGTCTTAAATTAGAGGGACAAAGGTTTAAAAATAATATCAGGAAGTATTACTTTACTGAGAGGGTAGTGGATGCATGGAATAGCCTTCCATCTGAAGTGGTAGAGGTTAACATAGTAAAGGAGTTTAAGCATGCGTGGGATAGGCATAAGGCTATCCTAACTAAAAGATAAGGCTAGGGACTAATGAAAGTATTTAGAAAATTGGGCAGACTAGATGGGCTGAATGGTTCTTATCTGCCGTCACATTCTATGTTTCTATGTTTCTAAATACACCCCTACATCCACTCACATTTGCTTACATTCAAACAAAAAGTGCTCAGTGCTAAGTGCAATGCTGTAAGGATGGGCAAATAGTAGATCCCCAGCTGACAAAGCATTGTGTGAGTTTTATGACAGATGGGGATATAGCTTTTGCAATAGGGGGGGCCCAAAAGAATTCTTATACGTACGTTAGTTCCGCTACTGACTTGTGTAAATCATTTTTCATGAGAAGTATTTATTTTATTTTACATTTATATTAAAGTTTTAGCCAACTGTGTAATTATCTTGTTTAGGAACGGAAAGGCTAAGCTGAAATATTGTTTAATTTCCTATCTTTATGCTTTCTATATGCTGACTGCCAGGTGTATAAGACAGAGCTAATAAAATGAATGACAGGAAGCCAAAATGGAGGCACCAAGTTGACGGCATTCTTCATTTAACTTTTTTTTTTTCACCCCTTTAAAAATACATATTGGTCATATACAGGTATAAGTAAACATAATAGGAAAAAAGAAAAATTGGGATGTGGCAGTTCCCCTTTAATAGTATGAATTGCAGTGGGGACACAGCTGTTCAGCAACACATCTCAAATGCTGTTAGTTGGTAATTGATAGTGTGTAGAACAGCTCACTGTTGGTGTTCTCTGTATTACAGACAAGGTTATGACATTGTATTTTTGTACCAGCTGTATAAAAGTAAAGAGAACCATGCAAGAAGAAGCCTGGATGGCTAAGAAAACCAACACGCTGGATAGGCCAGCTGAATGTACTGCTCTAAACATTACATTACCTGATGGGAATAAAGCTTATGAATGCAATGATGAAGATCACAATAAAGGTGAATCCACTAAACCAATGTAATGTAACTTGGTAAATCGCATTGAATGCAGCTGACGCCATCACACCGATGACTGATAGGATCATTTGGAGTACAACAAAGATATTTCCTAGAGAAAAAAAACAGAAGTAAATGTGAAGGGAGAGATGGCAAGTAGTAAATCATATAATTACTATTAGTATACGTTTGTTTTTACAGTACAAACTAATTCTACAGCTCTGATCAATGAAAGTTGGAACTTGTCAAATAATTATTATTTGTCACAGAACAAAGTAAATTAAAGCTTATATTCTTTACATAATCCGGTTTCTCTGTGTCTACATTTATCCCATAGGCTCACTTTAAATAACTTATTGATGCATTTCTAGAAGAGGAGTGTGGCGAAACCATCATCGCCACTATGTTCTGGAGAAGCCTGGTTGCCCACCTGCTGCCCCAGGATTATGGCCCCCATGTAAAAACCTTTATTTATCTCTGCAGAAAGGCTTGTTCCTGCCTTTTTGCCAGGGCGTTCGGTAAATTGAATCTACCGAACCAACAGACGAATGCCCGGACCACCTGCAGTTAACCGCAGCTTAATTGATGAACGCTGGGTGGCCGTTATTCGTATAGCCGAACACGTGGCAGCAGCCATCTTAAACAGACGAATGCTCAGTGTTGTTCGTCGACGATTCCCTGGAACTGGAAACGGCTATGACTTTCACACGAACACCGCTGAAGCTGCCAATCTCCCTTCTACTGTCTCGTTTGTACGAACGTTGGGCCGTTCGGTACTTTGATTTTGTGAACAGTGCTACCCCAAATAGCTATGCGATTGAACTGCATGTATGTGATCTGAGCACCATTTTGTAATAATGTGCGCTCAGATCTAAGCTATCTGGGGAATGTATCTATTCTGTTCGGTAGTTGTAATATTGTATATTTTATGTGTTTTCCTCACCATGTGTAAAATGGAGATTTGCCTCTATCCTCGGAGATAATTGAGTTACTTCCCAATTATCTCCAGGATAGAGAGGAGGGATAATAATGTGCATGTGGGAGTGTTTACTGTTAAACTGTTTCTATTGGTCAATGTACAATTTGTGTCCCAGTTTCCCACCAGGTCCCTTATAGGAGTGTCCACCTGGTGGGAGACCTGCATAAATACCGGGCAGGTAGCCCAGATTAAACAGATCATCTGCTGACCCTCAATATGGAGCCTCGTCTCGTACTTGGGGGGATTATTCGTATGGTTTTACTATTGCCTGTTTGGGAGTGTAAACCTTTCAAATGGTTTTTCCCGTTCCACTGTTTGGAACGTTCATATGGTTTGGAGCGTTTGTATTGTTTCTCCTGTTCGGCGGATTGGTGTATTTAGTAGATGCCTTTGCATCTGGAAAGGGAATATCGCCTAAACGGTTTTAACCTCTTTTATGCCCGGGGAGCCATTACAAGGAGTATTATGTCCTTCTTTGAATGTAATATCTACATGACACCGAGATGTAAATTTGCTTCTCACCGTATGAAGATTCCTGAACCCGTTTGGATAACATAGATCTGATTGTCGGCACTGGTATCAGAGAAAATATCATTGCAACTCGAGCTGAAATATAAGACAGAAAAATAACCAAAAACACATAACGATTTACACATGGTTTCAAATACCATATGATACTATACAATACCATACTATACTACACTATATACTACCAAGGGTAGGCAATTTTCAGCACTCTAGATGTTGTAAACTACCCACCCATGTTCTTACAGCCATAATGCTGGCGCAGCATGAATTGAGATGTAATTCACAACATCTGGGGTGTCAAATGTTGCCTACCAACGTGCTATCCCATGCTAGAAGTATAAATTTAAATGTTTACAATGAACGTGTTAAATAGGACATTATCATCACTGGTCTATATTTTTGGCCAAGCCAGTATTGAATATCTGCCTAGGGACATTTACTACTTGACATGATCTGCTGGAAGCCCAACTTGTATACTATGGATACTATGGTATCTCCTATAATAAACAAAAGGAGGAACATGATAACACCAAACAAAATTGAGATAAAATAATATTATTGTCAATTGTAAACCCATTACTATTGATGTGTATTGTTGTTTAAAATGAACATATTCCGTGTCCGCATTGAAGGAACAGGATTAAATGTCAGAGAGTATTTATGGAATGAAATTGGCAGACTTGCGAATAAGAAAAACAAGTAAACCCTTTGGAGTTTTATTTATTACGCTAAGATCTAAAAAAACAGGGAATGAGTTGGAGACCTTTCTAGTTTGACCTAACATTTGTAGTTTCCTGTTTAGTGGTTGTTTGTAGATATATTTCTGGATTCCAGGAAATCCAAACATTTGTGCTTTGGGTAGCACAATGTATAGATGAAATTATTAGAAAATGAATTTAAAAGTAAAGTTGCACTATTGCAATCTGTTAGTAGATATTGAAACAAGTCTGAGGCTCGTCCTTGTTAAATGCTTTTTTTATTCCTCCTTTTCCAACAAATATGAATGCAATTAATACGTTGAGCAAATCAAACTGGAGTGTTATAGCAGCCATAAACAGGGCCGTCCACCTAATAAATAAATAAATCATTATCTTCTGTGTGAGTGCATGAGAACACACACACTTGAATTTGATGGACTTTAGTCTTTTTTCAACCTAGGTTACTATGTAACATATTTATTGTAAATATTTTCCTAGACATAGACATTCAGGGAGTACTTAAGAGACTAAAAGTTTCATAAAGAGAGAGATGGAGAGTTCATCTTTATGCCTAAATTAATGGTTACCCAGTGACTATTATCAACATTTGGAACTTTGCTCAAGGAGTAGAAACTGGCCAGATGAAGCACATAGTGCAATGCCAAGCCAACATTTATTAACTGGAGGGTTCATAAACAAAGGGATTTAACTCCTAAATGGCAGAGGATTGAGCAGTGAGGCTGCAGGGGCATGTTATATACACCAAAACTGCTTCATTAAGCTAAAGTTGTTCAGGTGAATATAGTGTCCCTTTAACTGGAGTGTCTACAAACACTCAACAGTAATTTATATCCATTACTAACTTGCCAAAGTTTTGCCACTTAAATGGATTTTTGACTATTGTGGACTTATGTAAAAGAATGAGGCTAGTAATTCAGTAGCATACTTTGTTTGACTTTTTTAAATTTATTTTTTACAAGATTTCTGAGGGATTTTTCTTCCTGTGTGATTTGTAGTACACCTAAAAATGTATCAAGTCACATTGTAGTTTTATACCTTTGTTTATTATCATCTTTGACAGTTTACTGCACATTCTGTCTCAAAGCATCATGACCACTACAAAAGACTGAAGTGGTTATGGTGCTTGGATTAACATTCGAAGGGACACTCTACTGCCTCCCCAAAAAAAATCACAAACACAAAAATCACTGTTTAATAGTTATAACGCAAATGAAACTATGGACACATTTAATTATTATTTTTTTCATTTAAGTTATATTTAGAAATAGCTTGCATGCTTAAACTCCCTTACTGTGTTAACCTCTACCACTTTAGCTGGAAGGCTATTCCATGCATCCACTACCCTCTCAGTAAAGTAATACTTCCTGATATTATTTTTAAACCTTTGTCCCTCTAATTTAAGACTATGTCCTCTTGTTGTGGTAGGTTTCCTTATTTTAAATACAGTCTCCTCCTTTACTGTGTTGATTCCCTTTATGTATTTAAATGTTTCTATCATATCCCCCTGTCTCGTCTTTCCTCCAAGCTACACAAATTAAGATCCTTTAACCTTTCCTCGTAAGTTTTATTCTGTAATTCATGAAACAGTTTAGTAGCTCTTCTCTGAACTCTCTCTAAAGTATCAATACCTCTACGAGATACAAATGTTGAGGTTAGGACTCTATCAAATATTCTATACCCTGCCCTTGAGTTTTTACGTCCAAGATGCATTATTTTGCACTTATCCACATTAAATGTCAGTTTCCACAACTCTGACCATTTTTCTAGTTTACCTAAATCATTTGCCAATTGGCTTATCCCTTTTGGAACATCAACCCTGTTACATATCTTAGTATTATCAGCAAAAAGACATACCTTACCATCAAGACCTTCTGCAATATCACTAATAAAAATATTAAAACATGGTCCTGAGGTGGATTGTAGGTAATTTTAATGTTTGTTTCTTAATATATACTGGTATTTGGTTAAAGTGGGAGACATTTCAGTAAGGGGTACAAATGCAAAAATAGTGCTTTATTAAAATACTGTTTTATTGGTAGGAGTAACCCTAGATTTTGGAATTCAATTATAAATAACCAACAACATTCTATTTATTCAGAGGATATTAAGGTTCATATTCACACTTTTAATTTTTTCATTAATTTATAGACCTACAATGGGCCTACCTACAGTGTAACAGGTATATGACTGTTAATTATATGGTCTATGTTCCCTTTTTAGGACAAAATTATCTAGGTTTTCAGTAATCAAACAACATATATTCTTCTGATGTCAGGCACTTATCTGATCTGTAGAAAAACAGGAAGAGTTTGCTCCTATTTACCATGGGAATTTTGTCATAGTTGAAGCTAAAAGGAATTTAAAACACATAATTGTATTGTTGATATGGTAAACCAACATCTTCAAGTGGAATGGAAGTAAAATTGATTGAACACTCTATACATCAAAACAGCTTAAACCCATTTAAGTTGTTGGCCTCATAGTCAATAGACAAAAAGGGTTTTAATTGATGTGGCATAAACATATATAAATTCTTATTTATCATAAGAAAAAAATCTTTTCACAGTTTTGGTAATAAAAATCAGTGCATATTTTGTTCGGCTTAAGAACCATTATTCAAAATAAAATCCCTTTTTTGTCCTGATTTTCAGAGTACATCATATGCCTAGGATTTCAGTTTACGTTTGTTAGTTATAAATCACAAAATACAAGAAGTAGAATAAAATTTCAATATGAAACGATTTTACAATTTGCTATGTTTGTCTTGTAAGCTTATTATCCATCAGATAACAAAATTGGACCACACAAGTATATCATTTTATAACGTATACATCACATTCTATTTAGCCAAGGCTATTTTGACACTATTTACGTAGTAGAAATCACATGCTATTTGCCCAAGTGTATTTTGACACTTTTTAAGTAACTATTTAATTGTCAATCTTACTAATTCTGGTCCCAGCTGAGAGAGGAAAGCCCCGGTATCTAAATTTAACAAGGAAACTGTATTTTTGGAATCCCAAATATAAATTGCTATATATAAGCAAGGTACGTTGCTATAATCTGTAATCTATAATGCCCAACCATCGTCAAACACATGCATTAAAATAGCAAGCAGAAGAAAAATGAACGTTAGATAGTTGTACATATTGTTGTAAATATCATATAGTTATGTTCTTTCTAATTACTTACCAATGTAAAACATGAAACTCTGAGAAACAAAGGCCATTGTCATAATTCCAGCAGCAAATGAGAACATTCCAATTACGATCATGCTCAGATCACTGAAACACTTGGAGAGAACAATAACTCCCAGAAAACTTGTAACAAATATCATATAGGCTGCTGCATTTCCATAGCCCACTTCTACCTGTCCCCATCTTAGAGGCTCCTTTAGTACAAACAGACTAATCACATCTTCTGCACCATTTACTGATGAATTGTATAGGGCAGCACTAATGAAAAGGAGGAAAATGAGGACCTTGGAGACAGGACTTTTTCTAGAAACATTATTTGGCTTATCTGGTAATGATTCACTGGACTGGGCATTGATCAAACTACTGCTCTCGGTATATTCAATATTGTCCTGTTGGCTTTCCGGAATAGCTTTGTCTTTGTTCTCATGTGATGCAGAAGATGTTATGTTTGACTCTTTAGAACAAGGAATTCTCAAAACACATATACTATATATAAGGCACAACGTATAACCTATTATGCTACAGGTGACTAGAACAACCCCTTGGTGGTTTCCAAATTGAAGATCATTAAAGATATGCCCAGATATTAAGCTGCCCGCAAAACCTGCTATCCCAAACACACATTCATTTGCAATAAGCCGTATGGACCTTTGGCTCTCAGATGAACTCAGTGATGCCCAAACCATGACTCCAGACCAGAATGCTGGGAATCCGCCAGTTAAACCAATGAATGCACCAGATCCAAAGATCACCTGTATTGGCCAATCCCATAGAATCAAGAAAAGAAATATCAAGGTAGATACCAGATATCCTGTCAGAGGAAGACAAAGAGTAATCTTCTTGTGTATTTTGTCTCCAAGCTTTGTCACTATATAAGCGGACAGGAAAGGGGTCAGTTTTGTGAGAAGGTTGTAGATTATGTAGAAATTTGAAATGGATTTTTGTAAAGTATCCTCACTCGAACTGTTACTTGTTGAGTTAGTCCGGTTATAGTAGCCCTGCACCACCATAAGCAGACCTGTGTCGTAGAAAGAGTAGGACAGTTGGGCTGTTGCAACCACTGGCTCAATCCAGGTCCTTACCATTACCATTGTGATGGAATATTGTTTGCCCTCTTTACACGATATTCATTTTTGATTGGTTTTCTCCAAAAGGAAACAGTAGAAGGAAGTTTAGTTTCATTCTGTTGCCCACTCGCTCTGCATAAAATATAACATGATAACAATAAGGGATAAAATTAAGCAATGCAAGGCAAATGCAGTAATCCTCTTGTAAGCATGTAACAAAATGTAAAGACTCTTCAAAAAGCAAAAAATAAGCAATACTTCCTCATCTGGAACAGGTTTTACAAAAAGGAGAAGCTGGGTTTTTTTTTTCTCGGTTTTTTTTGTCAGCCAGTTTTTATTTAGGCAATTTGTTTCAGACATAGATTTTGTAATCCAACAAAAATGAAAATCCAGCGCACTCCCTTATCTACTAGACAGCAACTTTGGTGCTGACAGATTTTGTTAGTTGCTTTTAACCCCTTAAGGACTGAGCCAAATGTACACGTTGTGATCAAAACGTAAACAAAACCTGGAATTTGCGATATATGCCTGTTCAGGCGTAATTCACCTCTTTCATATTACGTGCACCCACACTTATCATATATAATTTTATTCAGAGGAAACAGAGATTTCATTTAATATCAAATATTTAGGTATGAAACAATTTAATATGAATAAAATATGAAAAAATGGGATAATGCATATTTTAAATTTTTTTAGTTCTACGTGACATTTTAACTATGAATGTCATAATACTGTTTGCTTTTACTGCAATAAAATACACATATTTGTATTCAGTCATGTCTCACGTGTAAAACAGTACCCCCTATGTACAGGTTTTATGGTGTTTTGGGAAGTTACAGGGTCAAATATAGCATGATACATTTTTCAGTTTTTTTCACATTAAAATTCACCAGATTGGTTACGTTGCCTTTGAGACCGTATGGTAGCCCAGGAATGAGAATTACCCCCATGATGGCATACCATTTGCAAAAGTAGACAACCCAAGGTATTGCAAATGGGGTATGTCTAGTTTTTTTTAGAAGCCACTTTGTGACAAACACTGGCCAAAGTTAGTGTTAATATTTGTTTGTGTGTGAAAAATGCAAAAAACTAATTTGAACACCAATTTTGGCCAGTGTTTGTGACTCAGTGTCTACTAAAAAAGACTGGACATGCCCCATTTGCAATACCTTGGGTTGTCTACTATTGCAAATGGTGAAACGCAAGCCTTATATTTGACTCCGTAACTTTTGAAAACACCATAAAACCTGTACATGAGGGGTACTGTTATACCCGGGAGACTTCGCTGAACACAAATATTAGTGTTTCAAAACAGTAAAACGTATCACAACAATTATATCGTCCATGTAAGTGCCATTTGTGTGTGAAAAATGCAAAACAATTCACTTTTACTGACGATATCGTTGTAATACATTTTACTGTTTTGAAACACTAATATTTGTGTTAAGCAAAGTCTTCCGAGTAAAACAGTAACCCCCAGGTTTTATGGTGTCTTTGAAAGTTACAGGGTTAAATATAGTGCTAGCAAATTACATTTCCTGGACTTTCGGCCTGGGTTGTCAGGCAGGTCCCACAAATTGTAATTAATAAAATGACCTAATTATTTAAAATTATTACATAAATATATATGTAGAATTATATATATATATATATTTGAGTATATATATATATATATATATGTAATTTTTTAAAATTATTTTTACTTATGTATATATATATATATATATATATATATATATATAATTCTACATATATATTTATGTAATAATTTTAAATAATTAGGTCATTTTATTAATTACAATTTGTGGGACCTGCCTGACAACCCAGGCCGAAAGTCCAGGAAATGTAATTTGCTAGCACTATATTTAACCCCACTATATTTAACCTATATATAAGTAAAAATAATAAAAAAATTACATATATATATATATATATATATATACTCAAATATATATATATATATATATAATTCTACATATATATTTATGTAATAATATATATATATATATATAGTGATATAAAGGTGAGAAGCCCCTGCACTACAGCCAAAAAATCCAAAATACTTGGTGCTCTGGTTGCTGGAACATAAATAAGGAAAGATACCGGCACTCCAAGGATTTTTCATTCAGAAATTCTTCTTTTATTAAGAAAAAATCATCGACGTTTCAGCTCCCCTAAAGAGCTTTCATCAGGACACCTTATGTATATTATGTATAAAGATATATATATTATTTCGTTCTACGTGTATTTTGATATCTATATATTGTGACAGAAAGCAAGGAATTGTGCTGGAAGGAACCTATATACCTCCCCAGATTTTGCAAGGTTCTTACTTTGTGTAATTAGCCCCAGGGAAATGTGTTATGTTCTAATGAATGTTGCACTTTAAATATGTGTATATTTGGGCCCTGGGGTGGAGCACCTGGAGAGTAGGGTGGGCCAGTGCTCCACTCCACATTTTGGAAGTTGCTTGGGGAGAAGTCCAGTTCTGGAGTTTGAATCCTAATCTAACTCACCTGAAAAGGATTGCCAATTACCAGTGCTATTAAGTACTCCCCTGCCAAGGAAGAAGGGAGATTGTGTTTGGTTTCTGTGAGTGGAAACAGAGAGCTGAAATGTTTATGTTTATGTTTATGTTTATGTTTATGTTTATGTTTATGTTGGGAAATGGACAAGCCATCCAACCCAGTTAGCTGATTATTTTGTTTAGTTAGTGCTCAGAAGAGCAAGGCTTTTGTTTGATATATTTTTGTTACCTTTATACCTTACTGTGCATTTATTTTGGAACCTCAATAAAAGAGCAAGTCAGTTTACCTCATCCAGCGTGTGAAGTGTCTCTAAAGCCTGAAAAGACTGTGTGTAACACCCCAATCCCAGGACAAGGTACCAAGGGAAAGGAGTACTTTTGTCACAATATATATATTAATTTTAAAATACAGTTAGAACGAAATTACACATATATAGTTTTTATTTATTTTTTATTATTTTTACATTTTATTTTTTAACGTATTTACATATTTATTTATTTTATATTATATATAAATATATAGTTATATATATTTAATCAATATCATTCTACGTGTATTTTAATATTAATATATATAATTATGTATGTATATGTATATACATATATACTTAGATCATATGTATAATAAAAATATATATATTTGTTTTACTTTTTACAGGCAGCAGGGGAAGTACCTGTCATTCCAGGAACTCCCCCTGCTGGCGTTGCTGTGGACGGCTATGGCGTCCATGTGATCATGAGGTTCTCGCAAGGACCTTGCGATCACGTGGCCCAGGAGGGCCGCAACGGGAACAGGGGGACTCCCTGGAATGCCAGGTGAGTCCCCCCACCGCGATCGCTGGCGTGGGATCGGCGGTGACCGGGTAACTTAATAGGATGGCGGGGGCATGCTATGCCGACCCCCAGCGTTTAGAGCCGGGTCCTCAAGGACGGCACGCCCACCGTCCTTAAGGGGTTAAAAAACACCTAATCAAGGCAAAAAATAATGGGTGTTTAGTTACATTATATGATCATACATTGCATAAGCCTGCCACAACATCACTGTACCCCTTTGGCAGGTCCTACTCTCACAGCCAAATGTCTGCTAAATGAGCTACTTACTTGGGGGGGAAATTCCATCTCGAGTTCTCTGCAGTACAAGGCTAAATATTGCCCTGAGATGAGGCACCTATGACAGGGAGGGGTGCAAAACCAAGGAGTTGGCTAGACTCCTATATATATTTATATATGAGTAAACGAGGGGCTGGCTGCACTCACCTAAACATGCATAAACCCTCTTTATTTTTATTATTTATTTTCATTTTTATTGTACTTATTGGCTCCCAGCAGCACCCTATTTATGCATGTTTAGGTGAATGCAGCGAGACCCTCATTTTCTCATAGCTTTTGTAATCGTGACATTGTCAGACTGTTATGGTTAGAAGTGATTAAGGCGTAGCATAAAACAATGATATCTTTCCTAGACATGTGCAATTCATTTAGTTCTGAATGCAAATTCGGACAAATTTTGGAAATTCCGACATTAGGATGCATCCGAATGTCCAAAGTGCAGAAATGCTGAATTTCAGAATGCCGAACCGAACCAAATTGTCGAAGTTCTGTAGTGCCGAATTTTGAAATGCCGAACCGAATTGCCAAAGTGCCGAATTTCGGAAGTGCTGAAGTGCTTCGGATTTCTGAAAAGTGGCAAAACAGGAGAGGGTTGGTGTTAGTGGTTGAGGTAGGGTTAGGGTACGGTTAGTGGTTGGGGTAGAGGTAGGGTTAGTGGTAAAGTTAGGTTTAGGAGTAGGGTTATTGGCTGGAGTAGGGTTAGGGTATGCTTAGGTTTAGGGGTAGGGTTAGGGGTAAGGTTAGTGGTTGGGGTAGGGTTAGTGGTTGGAGTAGGGTTAGGGGTAGGGTTAAGGCTAAGGTTAAGGGTTGGGGTAGGGTTAGTGGCTGGAGTAGGGTTAGGTTTAGGGGTAGGTTAGGTTTAGGGGTAGGGTTAGAGGTATGGTTAGTAGTTTGGGTAGGGGTAGGGTTGGTGGTTGGGGTAGGGTTATGTTTAGGGGTAGGGTTAGTGGTTGGGGTAGGGTTAGGGGTAGAGTTAGTTGTTGGGGTAGGGTTAGGGTCTTAGGCGTGCGCAGCCTATTGCATTAGGGTGTGCACCCTAAAGCACAAACACATGCCGTGGTATCTGTATGTATGTATGTATATATATATATATATTTATATATATATATATATACACATATACATACACATACACACACTGCTGTGTGAGGGTGCTGTGTGTGTAAGGGTGCAGTGTGTGAGGTGCTGTTAGTGTGATGTGTGTGTGAGGATGCTGGTAGTGTGCTATGTAGATGAGGGTGTTTGTGTGTTTGTGAGGGTGCTGTTAGTGTGCTGTGTGTGAGGTGCTGGTGGTGTGCTGTGTGTGAGGGTTTTTGTGTGTTTGTTAGGGTCCTGTTAGTGTGCTGTGTGAGGGTGCAGTGTGTGTGAGGGTGCTGTTTGTTTGATGTGTGTGTGTGAGGGTGCTGTTTGTGTGCTGTGTGTGGATGTTGTGTGTTTGTGAGGTGCTGTTAGTGTGCTATGTGAGGGTGCAGTGTGTGTGAGGGTGCTGTTTGTTTGATGTGTGTGTGTGAGGGTGCTATGTGTGTGTGTGTATTTGTGAGGGCGTTAGTGTGCTGTATGTGAGGGTGCTGTGTGTTTGTAAGGGTGCTGTGTGTATGTTTGTGAGTGTGCTGTGTGTTTGTAAGGCTGCTGTGTGTGTGTGTTTGTGAGTGTGCTGTGTGTGTGTGAGGGTGCTGTATATGTGTTTGTGCTGTTTGTGTGCTGTGTGTGTGTGAGGGAGCTGTGTGTGTGAGGGTGCTGTGTGTGTGAAGGTGCTGTATGTGTGTGTGAGGGTGCTGTATGTGTGTGTGTGTGTGTGTGTGAGGGTGCTGTTTGTGTGCTGTATGTGTGTGTGCTGTATGTTTGGGTGATTGTGGGGGTGGAGGTGGGGCAGATTAGTTAATATCCCCCCTCCCTTCTTACCTTATGTAGGGAGGTGTGACCGTGCTGCTGCCATCCCTGGTGGTCCAGAGGAGAGTGAATTCTAGCCTGCGGCAACGCTCAGATCTCATGAGAGGAACCCGGCGGAGCTGCTGGCTACAGCTCCCCGGATCCTCTCCTGCCTCCCTGCATGCCTGTGGGTCAGTGAGGTAGATATTTGATCTCCCCACCGGCCAATGGAAGCTTAGAGCAGAACCGGCTCTCGAATAGCGCCGGCTCTGCATGAGCCGACAAGGGAGATTCTGAGTTCTCCCCTGCCGGTCTTAATCCATAGGCGTGCCGCAGGGATTAGGGTGTGCCCAGGCACACCCGGCACAACCTGTGCGCATGTCTATGGTTAGGGTTATGTTTATGTTTTTTATTTTTTTTTTTATTTTTTTTTTAAATTGGTGTAGCCCCCAAAATATTGGGACATTTAAAAAAAGAAAACTCTGTTTACTATTTAGCAGATTAGCACCCAGAAAATAAGAATGTTTACAATTGCGCTGTAACTGCACTATTTGATGCTTCTATTTGACTCTCAGATATTAAGAGCACGCCCCAAATTTACTATTTAGCATTTTAGCACCAAAACAATTAGAATTTTTACAACCGCGCTGTAACCGCATTATTTGATGCTTCTATTTGACTCTCAGATATGAAAAGCACGCCCCAAATTTACTATTTAGCAGATTAGCACTCAGAAAATAAGAATGTTTACAATTGCGCTGTAACCGCACTATTTGACGCTTCTATTTGACTCTCAGATATGAAGAGCATGCCCCAAATTTACTATTTAGCAATTTAGCACCAAAACAATTAGAATTTTTACAACTGCGCTGTAATCGCAGTATTTGACGCTTCTATTTGACTCTCAGATATGAAGTGCACCCCACTAATGTACTTTTTAGCACCCAAAAATTTTTAACTTTTAAAACTGCAATGTGACAGCAGTATTTGACGCTTCTATTTGACTCTCAGATATGAAGTGCACACCCCAAATGTTCTATTTAGCACCCAAAAAAATGGCTTTTTAAAACTCAGATGTAACCACAGTATTTTACGCTTCTATTTAATTGACTTTTTAAAACTCAGATGTAACCGCAGTATTTGATGCTTCTATTTGACTCTCAGATATGAAGTGCACCCCACTAATGTACTAGTTTGCAGAGTTCTTTCCTAACCTGTCCCTGAAAGCGGCAGCATCCTGTGCCTACACTAATAAAACCTCATGTGACATGCGGCGCTACGTGACTCCAGGTTATATATAGAGGCTGGGTCACATGCTGCACTGGCCAATCACAGCCATGCCATTAGTAGGCATTGCTGTGATGGTTTCTAAGGGCACACGAGTCAAACGCTTGTGGATTGGCTGCCCTGCAGCCTTACAAAACGCGCCATTAAATCGTCGAACACCGAAATCCATTCCGAACATACAGTGATATGTCCGTGCTCGGGTCCGGGGTTCAAAAAATGCAATGTTCGGTACGAACCCGAACTTTACAGTCCGGGTTCGCTCAACTCTAATGATAACATACATCATACATCAGACTATGAGGCTT